>CM075753.1:6134952-6716100 GCA_037974335.1 Prionace glauca | reverse complement strand
TCACGTGCTCACTGTGTAAATTCGAGTGTTTCAGTGAGGATATTACAGACTGCTGTCCATTATGCTCTGTTAGCCTCAGTTTTACAAATACTGGTATGTGTACAATTAATTGTAAAGTCTGGAAAGTGTAATCAAGTGTGTACAGATGTCTGGTCACAGTCAGTTCTCAAAAGAATTATCTTCAGAGAGAACACTCAACCCTCTGGTTATTATTACAGATATCTACAGAGAATCATCAAGCATCCTACACTTATACAGGATCCTGATGTCAGAGAATTCTTGGAGAAAGATGAGGTAAAGTCTTCAATTATGAAGGAATGGAGAGTAACTAACTTTGTTCCTCTTTTCAGAAGGTCAGAAAAGACAATCCAGAAAATTACAGGCCTGTGAGCCTTACCCCAGGATGTACTCACATCTGGAAGACTTATTAGTGATAGGCAACATGGTTTTGTGAAGGGAAGGTTGAGTCTCTGAATTCTTTGAGGAAGTGATCAGAAAAATTGACCAGGGCAGGGCAGTGGATATTGTATACATGGACTTTTGTAAAGCCTTCTAAGGTTCCTCATGGCAGGCTGATTCAGAAGGTAAAGACATATGGGATCCAAGCTGGTAAGATGGATGCAAAACCGTCTTGGGCATTGAAAGCAGAGAGTAGCAATGGAAGGATACTTTTCTGACTGGATGTCTGTGACAAGCAGTGTTACACGAGGATCAGTGCTGAGCCTCTGTTGGTAATATAAAATGATTTGGAGGAAAATATAAGTAGTCTGATTAGTAAATTTGCAGATGATACAAAAATTGGGGGCATATCGGAAAGTGAGGAGAATTATCAAAGGACACAACAGGATATAAATCAGCTGGAAACCTGGGCTGAAAGATGGCAGATGGAGTTTAACCTGGACAAATGTGAGGTGATGTGATTTGGAAGGTCTACAGCAGAAGGAAAATATACAGTAAATGGTAAAGCCCTTAGAAATATTAGAGGGATCTAGGCGTGCAGATCCATAGTTTCCTAAAGTTGGTAACTCAGGTGGACAAGGTGGTCAAGAAGGCGTAAGGCATGCTGGCCTTCATCGGTCAGGGCATTGAGTATAGGAATTTGAAAATCATGTTGCAGCTGTATAAGGCTTTGATTAGACTGCTTTTGGAGCATTGTGTACAATTCTGGTTGCCACACGACTGGAAGGATGGTGATGCATTGGAAAGGGTGCAGAAGAGATTTCCCGGGTGTTGCCTGGTTTGGAGGATATGGATTATGAGGAACGGTTAAGCAAACTTGGATTGTTCTCATTGGAGCATCGGAGGATGAGGGGGAACCTGATAGACATTTACAAGATTATAACAGGCTTGGATAGAGTGGATGGTCAGAGTCTTTTTCCCAGACTCGAAGGGTCAGTTACTCTGGGGCATAGAAAGCTTAAAAGAGATGTAAGGGGCAAGTTTTTACCACCCTCTGTGTGGAATGCCTGGAACGCGCTGCTGGAGGAGGAGGTGGAAGCAGATTCTATAAGTGTTCAAGAGGCATCTAGATAGATACATGAGTAGGCAGCGAATAGAGGGATATGAACCACATAGGGGCAAGAAAATATTAGATTAGAGAGGTATCTGTGCCAGCACAGACTTGGTGGGCTGAAGGGCCTGTGTTGTATTGTTTGTATCAGGAGAGAGGGTTTGCTACCTGTTGGTAGAGCCCCACCCCTTCCTCAGGATGGTGTCCACTGTTTCCAACATTTTGCTGTTTAATTTTTGACTCTTTGTTGGCCTTTTCTCCTCTCATCAATTCGGTTCTCTCTTTTAATTGCCAACTTGTCAGTTTGTGTCTTCATTTGTCTGTTCCATTGTCATCTCGTGATCTCTTGAATCTAACAAGTTTCTGCTTCATTGACCGTTTGCTGTTGATCCATCCCATTAACTTCCCCTCAATTTGGAATATTATTTTCCCCTTCCTTTTCCAGTATAACCCTTGTCAGATTTCTGTCCACCTAATCACTTGTCTTTCTGCTTACAAGTACTGACCAATCTTCTGTAGCACGTCATTGCCCATCACTGAAGAGCCAGGGATATTAAACCTCTCTCTCCAGTCTAATCGACTTTGCTTCCTTCATTCTTTTCCACCATGTATTTGTGTAGTTTATGCATGCTGATGTCCTTTCTTGTGTTTGCATGCAGAGCTGGTGTACAATGGCGATTGCCCAAGTTTTATAGAAATGTTTAAAATTGAATTCCATGAGATTTCCTAATCCATTAAGCCTGTTGTTAAGCAAGCTACTTGCAGAGATAAACCAAACTGGGTCAAAGCTGGTGCAGCCATACCTGATTCTTTTGTAAAGATGTCTGGTCACCATTAATTGTGCTTTTCTGAAGCTTGGAGTACCCCTGTTCCATCAAACCCGACATGTTCTTTACTTGTCATTACTGAATCAGCTTCCTTGGGCAATTAGGAGTTTGGTATTTAGCCTGCACTGTGGTGTGGAGCTAGCACACAAGTAGCAGTCTCACTGCCTGTTAACATGTCCATTGTTCTCATTGGGTGACACAGTGGTTAGCACTGCTGTCTCACAGCACCAGGACCCTGTGTTCAATTCCAGCTTTAGGTGACTGCCCGTGTGTAGTTTTCATGTTCTCCCTGTGTCTGTGTGGGTTTCTTCTGGGTTTTCAGGTTTCCTCGCACACTCCAAAGATTTGTAGGTTAGGTAGATTGAACATGGTAAGTTGCCCCTTAGTATCCCAAGATGGACTAGCTGTGGTCAATGTGTTGGCTTATGAGGATAGGGTACAGTAGTGGGTCTGGGTAAGGTAGTCTGTGCAAGAGTTGGTGTTGCCTCGATGGGCTGAATGGCCTCTTCTGCACTGCAGGGATTTTATGATTGGCCATATTTGGTTTGGTGATTGGCCCTGTATTTTCTTGCACTTTATAAAGCATCAAAGATAAAAAGTTGATCTAACATTGTTCATGTCTGGCAACAGCTAACTTTTTATGATTAGAAAGCTACTGAAAACTCTCTCTATCTAGCAGCTATCTGTGGGTGAAAAATATTAAAGTGGTTTTTGGTGAGCAGTGTTGTGTATAACATTGACATTTCAATCTACAATTTACAGTTGCCACGAGCAGTAAACACTCAGGCTCTGAGCGGTGCTGGTCTCCTTCGGATGGTGAACAAGGCTGCTGATGCAGTCAGCAAGATGACCATTAAGATGAACGAGTCAGATATAGTAAGTGTTTCGTGGTCACTGTGAAATGAGCAACAGGCTTCACTTGCTGTTTCATGTTGCATGTGAGAGTGTGAGCAATATAATTCCAGTCTCTAATGAGCATGACTTGGGTTTACGGAAAATGTTAAATAATGGTCAGATCAAAAGCTGCAGGTAATTATTGTACCCATAACGATGACAATCTGAGAGCCTGTGGTCCTACACACTTTTCCATTTCCAGTCATGGGAATGAGAATGGGAGGGCAGGGACAGAGGAGCTGGCTGCATAGAAACTGAATCGATGTCTCAAGAAGAGCAAATCCTCCAGGGTTCTGCTTCTGATGCCCCACACAACCTGACCCTTAATGTGAGAATGATGGCGGGATCCTTCTGTCAGCAGTCACTCTCTGGGGCTCCAGGTCCTGTCCACAATCTGCCAGTTACTGATTTGCATATGAACAAGGAGCAGGAGTATGCCATTCAGCCTTTCTGAGCCTGCTCTGCCATTTAAAAAGATCATGTCTGATCTGATAGGAACTTCACATCTATATTCTCCCAACTGCCCCCACCCCCCCCGCCTCAAAACCCTATCACCCCCTTGCTTAGCAAGAATCTATTCACCTCTGCCTTAAAAAATATTCTTTGACTCTGCACCCCCACTCCCCCAGCCTTCTCAGGAAGAGTTCCCAAGACTCTCAACCCTCAGAAATTTTGCCTCATCTCCATTTTAAATGGGTGACCCCCTATTAAACAGTGACTCCTAGTACTAGATTCTCCCACAAGGGGAAGGATCCATCCGAATTCACGCTGCCTATAACCCTTTGAATCTTGTGTTTCAATCAAGTTGCCTCTTGCTCTTCTAAACTCCACCTAGCCTATCCAACCTTTCCTTGTCTATTTGGGGTATTAGCCTGGTAAATCTCTAAACTGCTGCCAACCCATTTGTGTCTGACTTGAAGGAAACAAACGCTTGTTGCTTCTGTTCTCTGAATCTTTATTTGATACTAAAAACTGCAATCACCTGTGAATATGATACATAAGGGAGTTGCAGTTGTGTCTCTTAGAACCGTTACGATGCAGAGGGAGGCCACTTGGTTTATGTCTTCACAGGCTCTCCAAACGTGCAATATGGTTCAGTGCCATTCCCCTGCCTTTTCCCTGTATCCCTGCACACTATTTCTAATCAAATCATCATCAAATCTACCTCCTCCGCTGCACTTCCAAGCAGTGCATTGCAGACCCAAACCACTTTAAATCAGTGCCTCTCATTCTTGATCGTTTTGATGAGCAGGGGCAGTTTCTCCATCTACTCTGCCTGGGCTGTTTGGGTTTTTATATATTTCCCTAGCCTTTCAATAACAGATTGAGAAACCTGTGCATGAAGCATGTGGAATGAGTCTGCTCCATTTCTCCCTCCCTTTGCACTATGTGATATTTGTCTGTTCTCTCTCCAGTGGTTTGAAGAGAAGTTTCAGGAGATTGAGAATGAAGACCAGCAGTTACGCAAACTCCATGCTGTTGTTGAAACACTGGTCAATCACAGAAAAGGTAAGGTGAGAGAGTTTGAACAAAGGATGGGCACAAACATGACTCTGAACAAAACAATCTCATAATCTTGCAAGCTAATCAATAGGGAAAAGGTACTCAGCAAACTATTGATAAAAGGGATGGATAAAGTAGACATAGAGCAGATGCTTCCTCTTGTGGGACATTCTAGATCGAGAAGTCATAGC
Source organism: Prionace glauca (assembly GCA_037974335.1). Lineage (NCBI taxonomy): Eukaryota > Metazoa > Chordata > Chondrichthyes > Carcharhiniformes > Carcharhinidae > Prionace > Prionace glauca. The sequence continues at coordinate 6,711,175 of CM075753.1, read as the reverse complement.
CTTAGGATAAGGAATAGCAAATTTAAAACAGTTGAGGAAAAACTACTTCTCCCAAAGGGTTGTGAATCTGTGGAATGCGCTACCCCAAAGTACAGTGGATGCTGGCACTAAGTAAATTTAAGGAGAACTTAGACTTTTAATTGGTAATGGGTTGAAGGGTTATGGGGAGAAGATAAGAAAATGGGAATGAGGAGCACGCCAGCCATGATTGAATGGCGGAGCAGACTCGATGGGCTGAATGGCCTAATTCTACTCCTATAGTTTATGAATTTATAATCCTAGTTATGAGCAGATGGGTTCACATTTCCCCTGGGTGAACATGTCAAAGAATATTTGTATGGTTCAGAATGACAAAACTTCATCTGTAGAAGCAGTGGGATCTGTGTTTTAGTTTAGGGCCCCAGTAGATAAGCTTAGCTAGGTGAATAGCTTGTGCCTTACGAACTATGTACTGCATTGTTTTGATGGGTTAGCTGGGTGGGGTTAATTCCACATTTCTGCTCATTGTTGGATGTGGCCAATGGTGGTGGTTCTGCATCTGAAGATTACTTGAGGTCATTGGGACAGTTGGCTAATCCCATCAGGCAGTTAATCAGAAACTCCAGCTGTGCCGATGCCAACATATCTTAAGTGGAATGTTCATGTCAGTTTTCAATGTGTAGGTAGTGATTATGCCTGGAGCCTAAAGGAGAACTGGAAGAACATGCTTATCAGGACCCAGGTTTAGGGTGATTCCTCCCCAGTTCAATATGATCAAGTACAACTTGTTTATCAGCTCAAGTTCAGGATGTTACAATGCCTGGAGCTTTGAAAGTAAAACATACCATGCGAATCATATTGAAACTTTTTTAGAACTGCAACCAAATGCACAGAGATATTTGAACAATAAATACAAGTTCTGTTTTAATAACTAACCTACTCATGTTGGCACACAGTGGAATAAATATTCTAGTGCAGTAGATGACTGTGGTTTTGGCAGTTTGACTCTTCAATCTGAAGGAATCATACAGACTCGATACTAACTCTCTTTCTCTGTCCACAATTCTGTCACACCTGCTGAGTCTTTCCAGCGTTTTTTGTTTTTATTTCTGAAACATCGGCAGTATTTTGCTTTTATTATTTGCCCTGGGACTGTTTGAGACAGCGTAGACTTTATTCCCTCCACCCCCACCTGTCCATCTGTGAAACCACAGGCAGTATCCTGGTGAGTTACTCCAGGGTATAACACTGATCAGTGTCCAATAGACTGTGTCAATACCATACACTGTGTTGCAGCTCTGTCACTCAGTCAATCGTGGAGGAATGAATTCTGAACTGTGTACAGACAGAATGAGTCGAGATGTTATTGTACAATCTGAAACCACAGCAATCCAGTGCCTGGTAGTAATCTTGTATCAGACCTTTACTGTAGCTTTCTGCTATACTTGTCTTGCTGTCAGTACCAGGCCATGCAAAAAGAAACTCGGGATTTAAAAAGAAATGCTGGATGTGAGCTATGTAAAATGGAAAGTTTCCTACTTCCCCAGCACAAAGATTCTTCTGCATGAGACTAAAGGAAATTGCCTTGTTGCTGGGGGAAGGAAATGTGAGCATGAATAAGGAACTTGGATTTTTTTGGATTGTTCTACATATCACTTTGTAAATGAAAGTGAGTTAAAGTTTTAAAAGTTTATATATTAGTGTCCCACACAGGCTTACATTAACACTGCAATGAAGTTACTGTGAAAGTCCCCTAGTCGCCACACTCCAGCGCATGTTTGGGTACACAGGGAGAATTTAACATGGCCAATGCACCCTAACCCGCACATTGTTCGGACTGTGCTTGAGTTTTTCAAGGAAGTGACGAAGATGATTGATGAGGATAGGGCAGTGGATGTTGTCTACATGGACTTCAGTAAGGCCTTTGACAAGGTCCCTCATGGCAGACTGGTACAGAAGGTGAAGTCACGTGGGATCAAAGGTGAGCTGGCAAGGTGAATACAAAACTGGCTCGGTCAAAGAAGACAGAGGGTAGCAGTGGAAGGGTGGGTTTCTGAATGGAAGGCTGTGACAAGTGGTCTTCCTCAGGGATCAGTGCTGGGACCTTTGTTTGTAATAAATATAAAAGATTTGGAGGAAAATGTAACTGGATTGATTAGTAAGTTTGTGGATGACACAGAGCTTGGTGGATTTGCAGATAGTGATGAGGACCATCAGAGAATACAGCAGCATATAGATCAGTTGGGGAACTCGGGTGGAGAGATGGCAGATGGCGTTTAATCCAGACAAATAGAACAAAGAACAAAGAACAATCCAGCACGGGAAACAGGCCCTTCGGCCCAACGAGCCCGCGCCGCCACATCACCCTACACCTATTCTACCCTGCATGGCTACGAATGGAACCCTACTCAGTCAGATTCAGGGAAGAAATAGTGTCGATTTGGTAAAAACCGATTAGCCTGAGAGCACATTTTTGGGGTGTGGGAGGAAACCGGAGCGCCCGGAGGAAACCCACGCAACCACAGGGAGAATGAGCAAACTCCCACAGACACAGGCCCAAATCCATGTGCCTGCACAGCCAGCAGTGCTAGTCACTGAGCTGTTGCGGCGCCCATCTACCGGTCCAGGATCAAACACACACACCGACACGAAGTTCTAGGCCACTCCTGGAACTTCCAAGAGCAGCCCAGGCACGACCCGCCGTGTGAATGCCCCTCGTTTGACACGAGGTGGACCTCCACCTGTGGAATAAAGTCAAAATATTAATCTTACAGCCTGCCTTTCCGGTGTCTCCCGAGGTTTAACCCTATTTAATATCCCCTACCATATCCCTCCATTCTCGTTTCACTCATGTGCCTATCTAACTGCATCTTAAAAGAGTCCAATGTTCCTGCCTCCACCACCCTACTCGGTAGCGCGTTCCAGACCCCTACAACTCTCTGCGTAAAGAACCTTCCTCTCACCTCCAAATTATACCTCTCCCCCCTCACCCTTAAATGATGACCTCTCGTGTTTGTATCCAGTCTAGGGAGCAGTCTCTCACTATTAACTCTATCCATTCCCTTCATTATCTTATATACTTCTATCATGTCCCCTCTCAATCTCCGCCTTTCCAAGGAGAATAGTCCCAGTTTCTTCAACCTCTCCTCGTAACCCAGTCCCCCCATGCCAGGCAACATCCTGGTAAACCTCCTCTGCACCCTTTCCAGAGACTCCACGTCCTTCCGGTAGTAAGGTGACCAGAACTGGACGCAGTACTCCAAATGCGGTCTAACCAACGTTCTGTACAACTGAAGCATTAGACAGCAGCTTTTATACTCTATGCCCCTTCCTATAAAGGCCAACATCCCATAAGCCTTCCTAACGACCTTCTCCACTTGTGATGCAACCTTCATGGATTTGTGAACCTGCACTCCCAGGTCCCTCAGTATGTCAATACTCCTAATCGGCCTCCCTTTAATCTCATAGCTCCTCTCTGCATTATTCCGTCCAAAATGCATCACCTCGCATTTGTCAGGATTAAATGCCATCTGCCACCTATCTGCCCACTGCACCAACCTATCTATATCCTGTTGTATCACCTGACAATCCAGTTCCGTACCCGCCAACCCTGCCATCTTGGTGTCATCAGCAAACTTGCTAATCACACCACCTACGCCCTCTTCCAAGTCATTTATGTAGACTACAAAGAGGAGAGGTCCCAGTACTGAGCCCTGCGGCACACCACTGGTCACTGACCTCCAGCCCGACAAGGTCCCTTCCACAACTACCCTCTGTCTCCTATTTCCCAGCCAGTTCTCAATCCACCTAGCTACCTTGCCTCGTATCCCATGCGCCTTAACCTTTTCTACCAGCCTACCGTGAGGGACTTTGTCAAACGCCTTACTGAAATCCATATAGATGACATCAACGGTTCTCCCATCGTCAACCGTTTTTGTCACCTCCTCAAAGAATTCCACCAGATTCGTAAGGCAAGACCTCCCTCTAACAAAGCCATGTTGCGTATCCCTAATCAGATCGCAACGCTCCAAATGCTCATACATCCTACCCCTAAGTATTTTTTCCATTAACTTCCCTACCACCGACGTCAAACTCACCGGTCTATAATTCCCAGGGTTATCCCTACTGCCTTTTTTGAACAACGGGACCACATTTGCTACCCTCCAGTCTTCTGGGACCTCACCTGTGTCCAAAGAAGAGACAAAGATTTGCGCCAGAGGCCCAGCAATTTCATGTTTCGCCTCCCTAAGCAGCCTGGGATAAATACCATCAGGCCCCGGAGCTTTATCCGTCTTTACGCTACCTAAAAGCCCTAGCACTTCCTCTCTCGTAATAACTATATCCTGCAAATAAACCTCCACTCCCTCCAAGAGACCACACGATTCCGAACCCCTCTCCTTTGTGAATACCGACGCAAAGTATTCATTCAGGAGCTCCCCCATCCCCTCCGACTCAATACACAACTCACCACTCTTGTCCCTAAGAGGACCAATTTTCCCTCTAACTACTCTCTTGCCTCTGATATAGGAATAAAATGCCTTTGGATTTTCCTTAATCCTACCAGCCAAAGCCATCTCATGCCCTCTCTTTGCCCTTCTAATTCCCCTTTTTAGCTCCCTCCTACTCTCGCTGTATTCTTCCAGCGCACTCTCCGTACCCATTTGTTTTGACCTAACATACGCCTCCCTCTTCTTCCTGACCAAGTCTTCAATATCCTCCGTAATCCACGGCTGTCTAATCCTTCCTTTCCCATCCTTTCGCTTAACCGGAACATACCTCCCCTGCAACCATTTCATTTTGTCCCTAAATGCCTCCCACTTGCCAACCGTGGACTTGCCAGCTAACAGTCCCTCCTAATCAGTTTGCTGCAGCTCCCTCCTAATCCTGCCATAGCTCGCCTTTCCCCAATTCAGCACACTCCCACTCGGACGGCACTCGTCCCTTTCCATTTTTATCCTAAAGTAGACGGACTTGTGATCACTGTTCGCCACATGTTCGCCTACCTCTACCTCACCCACCTGCCCAGGTTCGTTTCCCAACACTAGATCCAATATAGCCCCTCCCCTAGTCGGGCTAGTTACATACTGCTCTAGCGACCCTTCCATAACACAGTTCACAAACTCCTCTCCCTCCATACCCCCAGCTCTAGGCCCCCTCCAATTTACTCCAGGAAAATTAAAATCACCCACTACAACCACTCTGTTCTTCCTGCACCTGTCCAAAATGCCCCTGCAAATGCCTTCCTCCACTGACTTTGGGCTGTTGGGTGGCCTATAGTACACCCCTAGCAATGTGATCTCTCCCTTTTTACTCCTCAACTCCACCCACACTGACTCAATCCCTATCTCTTCCCTATCGTCCTCCCTCTGCACTACTGTGATGCTTTCCTTGACTAACAGTGCCACCCCTCCTCCTCTCTTCATCCCTCCTCTGTCACACCTAAAACACTTGTACCCAGGAACATTCAGCTGCCAGTCCTGCCCCTCCCGTAACCACGTCTCCGTTACAGCCACCACATCTAACTGCCTCACAAACATCAAGGCCCCAAGCTCATCCGTTTTCCCTGCCACACTCCTAGCATTGAAACAGACACAGTTCAACCCACAAGTGTCCCTCAGAACCACCTTCTCCCTGATACTTTTCCTTTCACTCGACTCTCTCCCAGCCACCTCCCCACCCCCCCTCCATATTAGTTTAAACCCTTCGTAAACACCCCAGCTAACCTCCCCGCTAAGACATTAGTTCCCCTCCCATTCAAATTCTCCTCACCCTTCCTGTACAATTGCCCTTCTCTCTTAAACACCTCCCAGTGATCCACAAAAGTAAAGCCCTCTACCCTACACCAATCCCTCAACCATGCATTCAGCTGCATGATCTCTTCATTCTTCGCCCTGCTGGTACCGGGCAGCAACCCAGAGATTGCCACCCTGGAGGTCCTACTCTTTAGTTTGACCCCCAACTCCTTAAATTGCCTACGTACCTCTACCCTACTCCTCCTTCCTATGTCCCCCTCCCCTACATGTACTATGACCTCAGCCTGTGCCCCCTCCCCTTTCAAAATTCCCTCTACCCTGTCCGACACATCCTTTACCCCTGCTCCAGGGAAGCAGACCACCATCCTGGAATCACGCCTCTGTCCACAGAACCTCCTATCGATACCTCTGACCCTCCCGTCCCCTACCACTATCACCTTACCAGCCCTCTTCTGTCCCTGTAAGTTAGTCTCCCCCTCCTGCCTATCTTTCAGTCCCCCTGTCGACGAACCCTGGGAGGCCTCTGGGGAGGCTGGGGGACCCTGACTGCTCTTCTTCTTCCTCTTTCCCCTCCTCACAGTCGTCCATCCGCCCTTCCCTTCAGCCCTTGAGACCTCCTCCTTCTCATGGTTCCCAGCCATTATCGCCTCAATGTGAGGTAATGCATTTTGGAAGGTCCAATACAGATAGGAAATATACAGTAAATGGCAGAACCCTTAAGAGTATTGATAGGCAGAGAGATCTAGGTGTACAGGTACACAGGTCACAAAGTGGCAACGCAGGTGGAGAAGGTAGTCAAGAAGGCATACGGCATGCTTGCCTTCATTGGTCAGGGTACTCAGTTTAAAAATTAGCAAGTCATGTTGTAGCTTTATAGAACCTTTGTTAGGCTGCGCATGGAATATAGTGTTCAATTCTGGTTGCTGCACTACTAGACGGATGTGGAGGCTTTGGAGAGGTTGCAGAAAAGATTTACCAGGATGTTGCCAGGTATGGAGGGCATTAGCCATGAGGAGAGGTTGGAGAAAATTAGCTTGTTCTCACTGGAGCAACAGAGGTTGAGGGGAGACCTGATAGAAGCCTACAAGATTATGAGAGGCGTGGATAGTCAGAAGCTTTTTCCTAATGTGGAAGAGTCAATTACCAGGGGCGCAGGTTTAAGGTGTGAAGGACAAGTTTTAAAGGAGATGTACGAGGTAGGTTTTTTACAGAGTGTAGTGGATGCTTGGAACTTGTTGCTGAGGGATGTAGTGAAAGCAGATACGGTAGTGACTTTTAAGGGGCGTCTTGATAAGTTCATGAGTAGGATGGATATGGTCCCGGAAGGGTTGGGGGTTTTAGTTCAGTCAGACAGCAGGGTCAGTGCAGGCTTGAAGGGTCTGTTCTTGTGCTGAAATTTTCTTTGTTCTTTCAAACTGGAGCAACCGAAGGAAACCCACGCAGACATGCAGAGAACGTACAGACTTTACAGGCAGTGTCCCAAGCTGGGAATCGAACCTGAGTCCCTGGCGCTGAGAGGCAGCAGTTGTAACTGCTGTACCACTGTAAACTTTAATACTGTAATTGAGAGATGGCAGGGGGCGCAGACATTAAGTTCCTATTTGATGAGCATTTAAAGAGACATCAGTTTCCCCTTCCCTGCTCCATTCTGTGCTGTCACTAAGTGTTGTAAACTGGCCTGTGTTTAGTCTGTGTTCTGTTTTGTTTATTAGAGCTAGCGATGAACACAGCTGTCTTTGCGAAGAGTGCTGCCATGCTGGGGAGTTCAGAGGACCACACAGCTTTATCCCGAGCACTGTCACAGCTTGCAGAGGTCGAGGAGAAGATTGAGCAGCTTTACCACGATCAAGCCAACAACGACTTCTTCCTGTTTGCCGAGTTGCTGAGTGACTATATCCGCCTGATCTCTGCAGTGAGGGTATCAGGAGGTGCTAATTGTGCCACTTTAATATTCAGCAAGCCAGATCTCTGCTAGCCAGCTCATTACTCAGCGGTTTTTCATGTTGGGATGTTTTGTTGTCACAAGCTGCTTCATTAGTTGAAAAATTAATAATCTGCTGAACTTTTTTCTCACTCTTTCTCTGAAAGATCCTTTTCTGGTTGGGGAGATTACTGAGCTATCTGTTGCAGGAATAATGTGGGGTCTCCTTATCCTTGGAGGATGGGGAAACACAGCAGTAAGATACATGTCTCCTTTTCTCTCTCTCCCTCATCCTGTTATATCCTCTGAGGGGGAAAAAAATGACTCCACGATTGAATGCTGTCCTTTGGTAGTTTGCTGAAAGGTCTATTCGGAACCTGCCTGTGCTGGGGGGCTGCCTGCATGGGGGACATTGGTGAGTAAGGGGTAATTGTAACTGGCCCCTGAACATTTCTCTATTCAGCGTCACTGTTAAGTGATGAGAATGAGGAGCCCGGGACCTATCCAGTGAAATAAACTTGTTATGGTCCCGTAAGTGATGCTGGAATCTGCTGCTTTGCACTTGCTTTACTAATTGAAGCATTTAAGTAATTTGGTGTGTGTTTACAATGTGGATGCTGAGTGCTGAGGTGTGACTGTCCTGGTGCAGGGAGTGTTTGACCAGCGGATGAAAGCATGGCAGCGATGGCAAGATGCTCAGACCACACTACAGAAAAAACGAGAGAACGAAGCTCGACTCATTTGGGCCAATAAACCCGACAAACTACAACAAGCCAAAGATGAGATAACAGAGGTATGGAATATACGGGGTGGGAGCAGGCATCTACCTGGTTGTTTTGTATTACTGACCCATATGCAAGCATCATTTTCCTGGTTAGCTATCTGCCTGTCACTACTTACTGTATAACCTGTCAGTGTGTGGGTAATGTTACTACAACCTTCAGGTATCTGTCAATAAAGCTTGTATTAGTTACCGACTGAGGACAGGGCCAGAATCTTGAGAGCACCATTGGCCTCAGTACGTAATGGATTATTTCCAATCTGTAAATATCCACATGTCACTTCTAGCATAAAGATGGATTTTGCATTGTTTGAGAGCAATGTTTAGCTTCTGCTGTGGGCAGCATGCCGCTGAGCTACAGAAAACAAAAAGAATCATAGAATCCCTACTGAACCGACCACAATCCCACCCAGGCCCTACCCCCATATCCCTACATATTTTGCCCGCTAATCCCTCTAACCTACACATCTCAGGACACTAAGGGACAATTTTAACATGGTCAATCAGCCTAACCCACATATCTTTGGACTGTGGGAGGAAACCAGAGCACCTGGAGAAAACCCACGCAGACACAAGGAGAATGTGCAAACTCCACACACAGTGATCCGAGCCAGGAATCGGACCCAGGTCCCTGGAGCTGTGAGACAACAGTGCTAACCACTGTGCTACCGTGCCACACAGATTCCATGACTTGTACTGAGTGAGCTGATTACAGCTGGCATGCTGTTAAAATTGGTGCCCGTAGATGAAAGAGTGAAACCTCACCCTCTCTGGCAGCCACCCAGTCAGCCTGCTGGAACCTGATGGGTTCAGTGTCTGAGTGAGAAATCCAGTTGGCTTGTGACAGCTCCCATAGTTCAATAACCTGCTGGTGCCTGCTGTCCAGTTTCCCTCGAGTGGTGAGTGATTGGGCATGATAGCAGGGGGCAAGTCGCATCTGTAGAGCAGCAGAAGTTTGTCTTCAAGGCAGCTGTTCACCATCCCAATTTGGAAATATATCGCCGTTCCTTTACAGTCCTGGAATTCCCTCCCTAACGCATTGTCAACCCCAACACGTGGACTGCAGCGATTCAAGAAGGCATCTCACCACCACCACCACCAGCTCGAGGGCAATAAATGCGGGCCTAGACAGTGAGGCCCATACTCCACAAATGATTTTAAAGAATGACCAAGTGTAGAAAACTGGTTGCAGCAGAACCATACTATTGTGAAAGAGGGAATAACAGCCTCCCCTTCGTCCAAAGCTCTGCATTCCCTATACCCTACCATCACCCCTCTGTTTATCGGTTTACATTGGCAGGCAGTTGAGAGTGGAGCTGTGCCTCCATTTTTAAGATTCTCTGGCTTGTTTCTGAACCCTTGCCTCTCTCTGTCTCTGTTAGCTCCGTAAGAAGTCTCATAATACCAGATTAAAGTCCAATAGGTTTATTTGGTAGCAAACGCTCTGAAAACTATTGCCATTTGCTTACCAAATAAACCTGTTGGTCTTTAATCTGCAAGTCTTACTGTATTTACCCCAGTCCAACGCTGGCATCTCCACATCGCTGTTAGTTCCATCAGCCCTTGAAATTTTGCGGTCCCCAATCCTAGCCTTGAGAATCCCTGATTTTCACCAATGGCAGCCGTATCTGCAGCTGCCTGGATCCGACATTTGGAATTCCCTCCTTAAACCTCTACCTTGCTTTCCTCCTTTTAAAGTGCTCCTTAATACCTTCCTCTCACTAAGATTTTAGTCAACTAACCTAATATCTCCTGGAGTTACATAAGAAATAGGAGCAGGAGTAGGCCAACTAGCCCCTTGAGCCTGCCCCGCCATTCAATAAGATCATGACTGATCTGTCTTGGCTCAGTTCCACATTCCCGCCCTCTCCCCATAACCCTTGATCCCCTCTCTTATCAAAAACCCATCAACCCGCGTCTTAAAAATATTTAGCGAGGTAGCCTCCACCACTTCAACGGGCAGAGAATTCCAGAGATTCGCCACCCTTTGAGTGAAGAAGTTCCTCCTCAACTCCGTTCTAAACCGCCCCCCCCCTTTATCTTGAGGCTGTGCCCCCTAGTCCTACTATCCTTTCTGAGAGGGAAGAGTCTCTCCACCTCTATCTTATCCATCCCATTCATCATCTTATACGTCTCAATGAGCTCTTCCCTCATTCTTCTAAACTCTAACGAGTACAAGCCTAATTTATTCAGCCTCTCCTCATAGCTCAACTCCGGCATCAGCCTAGTAAACCTCCTCTGTACTCCTTCCAAGGCTAAAATATCCTTGTGTAAGTACGGCGCCCAAAACTGCACAGTACTCCAGCTGCGGCCTCACCAATGCCCTATACAGCTGCAGCAAGACCTCCCTACTTTTATATTCAATCCCCCTCGCTATGAAGGCCAGCATCCCATTAGCCTTCCTGACCACCTGCTGCACCTGCAAGCTGGGTTTTTGCGACTCAAGCACAAGGACCCCGAGGTCCCTCTGCACCGTCGCCTGCTGCAGTTTTTCTCTACCTAAGTAATAATCCTTCCTACCAAAGTGGACTACCTCGCACTTGCCAACATTAAATTCCATCTGCCATTTTCTGGCCCATTTGCCCAGCCTATCTAGATCCTTCTGTAGACTCTCACCACCCTCCGCACAATTTGCCTTTCCACCAATTTTGGTGTCATTAGCAAATTTCGACACCCTACACTCGGGTTGCTCAGTATCAAAGTTTGTTTGCTCCTGTGAGATGCCTCTGAGCATTTCCTCTGGTAAATGGTGCTATATAAATGCATTCTCATCTAAGACAGATGAAGTCAGCACTGAGTGTAAAACCAGTCCTACTCTTGCCAGCATCATCTCTGGCTTTTCACCAGCTGGGATAATGGTTATAGTCTTAGAGGTTTACAGCATGAAAACAGGTCCTTTGGCCCAACTTGTCCATGCTGCCCTTTTTTAAATCACTAAGCTAGTCTCAATTGCCCATATTTGGCCCATATCCCTCGATACCCATCTTACCCATGTAACTGTCTGAACGCTTTTTAAAAGGCAAAATTGTACCCGCCTCTACTACTACCTCTGGCAGCTTGTTCCAGACACACTCCACCCTCTGTGAAAGAATTGCCCCTCTGGACCTTTAGTGGGGGTCAACGGGTGTTATTCGGATTGGCGGATGGTGACTAGTGGAGTGCCCCAGGGGTCAGTGCTGGGGCCTCAGCTTTTTACCATTTATATAGATGATCTGGAGGAGGGAACCGAGTGTAGGGTGTCGAAATTTGCTGATGACACCAAGATTGGGGGAACGGCAAATTGTGCGGAGGATGTGGAGAGTCTGCAGAAGGATCTAGATAGGCTGGGCGAATGGGCCAGGAAATGGCAAATGGAATTTAATGTTGGCAAGTGTGAGGTGGTCCACTTTGGTAGGAAGGACTATTACTTACGGGGCGAAAAACTGCAGCAGGCGACGGTGCAGAGGGACCTCGGGGTCCTTGTGCATGGGTCGCAAAAACCTAGCTTGCAGGTGCAGCAGGTGGTCAGGAAGGTGAATGGGATGCTGGCCTTCATAGCAAGGGGAATTGAATATAAAAGTAGGGAGGTCTTGCTGCAGCTGTATAGAGCATTGGTGAGGCCGCAGCTGGAGTACTGTGTGCAGTTTTGGGCGCCGCACCTGCGCAAAGATATTTTGGCCTTGGAGGGAGTGCAGAGGAGGTTTACTAGGCTGATACCGGAGTTGAGGGGGTTGAGCTATGAGGAGAGGCTGAATAAACTGGGCTTGTACTCGTTAGAGTTTAGAAGAATGAGGGGAAATCTCATTGAGACGTGTAAGATGATGAATGGGATGGATAGGATAGAGGTGGAAAGACTTCCTGCTCAAAAAAGACAGTAGGACTAGGGGGGCACAGCCTCAAGATAAAAGGTTTAGAACGGAGTTGAGGAGGAACTTCTTCACTCAAAGGGTGGTGAATCTCTGGAATTCTCTGCCCGTTGAAGTGGTGGAGGCTGCCTCGCTAAATATTTTTAAGACGCGGGTTGATGGGTTTTGATAAGAGAGGGGATTAAGGGTTATGGGGAGAGGGCGGGAAAGTGGAACTGAGCAGCGACAGATCAGCCATGACCCATGATTGAATGGCGGGGCAGGCTCGAAGGGCTAGATGGCCTACTCCTACTCCTATTTCTTATGTTCTTATTTAACCCTATGTCCTCTAGTTTTAGACTCCCCTATCTTTGGGAAAAGTTGTTGACTATCTAGCTGATCTGTGCCCCTCATTATTTTTATAGATCTCTGAGGTCACCCCCTAAGCATCCTATGCTCCATGGAAAAGAGTCCCAGTCAGCATGCTAAGGCCCACAGCAACTCAATCCTTGCAAAGATCACACCATAAGCGTAGTTCTGGTATTGAATAGACTACCATTTTGACAGGACTGAGAAAATCCTAATTGCTCTACTGAGCTTTACTGATACAGAAGAAGCTTTTTGCATGTTGGCTCTAGATGAATGTCTATCCTCAGTCTGTGTCCTACCTGAGAACACTGGCTTTGGGGAGAGCCAGTGAATGATTGATTGCAATGATGATAATGAGGTGCTGTCTGTTTTTAGTGGGAGCCCAAAGTTCTCCAGTATGAGAGAGATTTTGAGCGGATCTCAGTAACCATTCGGAAGGAAGTTGGTCGGTTTGAGGTAAGCAGTATTTGAGTGGAGTTTTTATACAAGGCCCATGTCAGCTAGAGGCACTGGAGCTTTTACCTTGCCTGCTCTCCCGTCTACATATTTTAATATTCCTGTCTTTTTCACACTTTCAGAAAGAGCAAATCAAAGACTTTAAAAGTAGGATTATTGTGTATTTGGAAACGCTTCAAAATTCTCAACAACAGGTGAGCTACCTCGATCCAGGATCGAATTATGTATCACTCCATAAAACCAGCTTGCTGTTTGTACCTTGTTCTGGGTGCTGCTTTTGTGACAATCTGTGCCTGTTACGGATGGCGTGGTGGCGCAGTTGTTAGTGCTGCTGCCTCACAGTGCCAGGGACCCGGGTTTGATTCCTAGTTTGGGTCTTTGGAGTTTGCATGTTCTCCCCTTATCTGCATGGGTTTCCTCTGGGTGCTATGGTTTCCTCCCACATTCCAAAGATGTGCTATTTACATTTGGTTGTGCTAAATTGCCCCATAGTGTCAGGGGAATTAGCAGATTAAATGAGGGTTATAGGAGATTATGATTGGTACAGATGGGCTAAATGGTTCTGTAGAGCTTCTGAGAGACTGGAATGTGGTTAAGACAGAGTGAACTGGAGGGGGTGGTGAGAGGTGGAGCAGTGAGATGAGGCCGGGGTGCGGGGTGATGAAATGCTTGCTTTTTTTTCAGAAACTACATTGAGTGGCATGTGACTTGGAGTACAGCACATTCACTATGTGAAAGGACAGTCAGAAGAATTGAATTAGCAAACGGTCCTAACTGATCAGAGCATAAAATCAAAGCAGTTGAAGATATAACTGGATGTTGATCTAAGAACCAACACTGGAGATGAGCTGATGATCTACTTTGCTGACACTGTGATAGGCAATCAGTAAGAGACTGAGTTATTTACTGTTGCCCGGACATTCTCATCAAATACCTGCCCCGCTCCCTTCCATTCCTCGTCCATTTCAGTAACTTGCTGATGTGTTGGTTCAAACAATCACAGCCCAGGAAAGTACTGGTTCACCATTACTGAGCGTGGCATTGCAGAGTCTAGAGCTCTGGTCACAATCCCAGGATAAGGGCTCAGCCATTTAGTACTGCGATGATATGTGTTCTGGTTGTGAATTCTGGTCCTTAAGACTGTGCGCTGAATCATTTAAGAATGTTTAGAAAGGAGAGATTTTTGAACTCTATCCATATCTGTGGATTTGTTTGTTGGGCAGCAGGAGATGAGCTGTGATCGTAACGAATGGTGGAGTGGCTCCTCTGGGCCCTTTTTCCTCAGGAATTAATTTTGCTATGAGTTGCAACCGTCTCTTTGTGACTGGCAGAAGCAGGTATTTGATTTGGCGTGCTTGTGTTACAAGTTAAATAGCAGAAAGGGCTGAGTCTCAGCAGATTGTGAGCAGCATAGCTGGGGGGTACTGAAGGCAGGGACTGAAAACCAAATACCCTTTTTTGTTTTGGCCTGCTGAGGTGATTTAACTTTTATTTTGCATGCTGGACATCCATCGTCAGTTAACAGGACCAAAGTGTGCATGGTCTGTACAGTTTCTTGAATTGCTGTAAAGCTTGGAGGCAACACTGAACTGCAGAGTGGGAAACACCAGCTGTGCATTTTATTGCAGCCATTCATTGCCTTAACGCTTCCAGTTTTTTGCATGTGGGATTTTTATTTTGGAAATGCCAAACTATAACCAACATTTTTCTTTTGACAGCTCATCAAATACTGGGAAACCTTCCTACCAGAAGCAAAAGCCATTGCGTAGTGGGATTGAGAGTTTGTGGACACTCGCTGCCTTTTATATCGTACCTCCAGCCTATAAATGAATCTGCAGTATCGCCCACAAAAGGGGACACTCTTCAGTGGTTGCAGTTTTCTCTTGCTCTTCCTATGATGAATCTTGAAGTATAATCTTTAGTTTCCCCATATTTTCTTATGAATTGATCAGTGGGGAAACCATGTTTAGCGATGGATTTGAGATTTCTTTTGCCCGTTTGGATGTGTGGGTTTGGGAGGGGGGTGAGTGGGAGGTCACTGATCCTCCCCTCTCTCCTGATGACAAACTCCTGCCCTTCTCTGACAGAACTGATATTTTGACGTTACTTTTTTAAAAAAAGACCATCTGTCTTTCCTGCGATGACCTGATTTCTATAGGCCTATGCAAGGACCAAAGAGAGATTTTTGGGGATCTGAGTGATGAATGCGCCATAGTCAGGACCTGGCGCTGCTCCCAGCTGTGAATGTCACAGCGGAACCTTTCCAAACGTGAATCAAGCTTTCAAAACAAAAATAATTGTTAGCCTGGGAATTCTAAGCTGCCAATACTAGCGGCCAAACTGTGATAAATTGCCAATTCATGAATAGGGTTTAATGTTTAACACGCACGGCCTCTCTTCTGAAACTATGTCCAAGCTGTTTGCATTTCTTTCTCTGCTAGCTTTTGTTTTAAAAATGTGATTAGCATCATAGTTACAGAGCTGGTGCATTGGTAAGTAGGAGAGGAGGTGAAGGTCTCCAGCAGCAAGTTCTCATTGAGTACATGTGAATATAGAAGTATTGTGAAGGTGGCTTGTGATGTGGTTGGAGAAAGAATCTCTACCGCTTCATGATATCCTCCACAAGTGTGAGTTGCTCTGCTTGTTTAAGAGAACCTGGCTTTCTCTGGCTGAGATGACTTCCCAGGTCGACTTTCCAGCCCTGTTTCATTTGAAATTTTCCCTCTTGCATTGAGTTCTGAGACCAGACTTAATAAATGCCAAAACTGCAACGAGTAGGTTAATCCAACCGTAACCTTTCATCTGTTGTGACCAAATTAACACTAACTCTGGATCCATGTAAAAGGAGTGGCGGTAGCTTACCTTGCTCAGTGCTGTTCTTTTATGAATCAATTGTAAGGGTTTGAATGCAAAGTCTTTTAGCAAATGGGAAAAAGCGGATTGAGCTGGGACTTGCGTTTTGCATGTCTTTTTTTGCCGATGGATTGATATTACACTGGCATGGAGCAATATTATAAGCACTACTGTATTCCACTCCCAATCCATCCATCATGATGCAGCAAAACTCCTGTCACTCTATCCCTCCCCACTCCCTCCTCTCACCACTACCTATCTTCCCCCTCCATTATCATTGAGCTTGAGCCCCTATAATAACCCCCGGTAATGTGCGTGCGTGTGTCTGACTGCTGAAACTGTGACTAAATGATGCCGAGTAACTGTCTGCTTTCCTGGTTGACGGCCAAAGCTAACTTGAAGCAACAAGAATCTTCAGTTTACATTCCTGTTACCATGTTCATGGCCTGCCCTCATAGGGTTAAGCTCATTTAGTATTCTGGACAAAGGTACCCGTGTCCTTGTGCACGCAGTCAATAATCTTTATTCATTTATGCACCAAAATTTTTTTAACTTTTTGTTTAATGTACTTTCAGAGGAACCGAGATTGTGTCTCTCCACTGTTTGAAAACAGGTAGAAAAGAGACAGTTCCGTTTCTTGTCTGCTTTTGTGACCTCCACATTCAAAATAAAGTTCATAAATGATTTACCTGACCCTTTTCTGGTTTTTCTTTTGTTATTGATGTCAAAGTAGTGAGTCTGTGTAGCAAACGTTACTCCCTAATACTGTGCAGTGTAACGTGACAGAGAAAAAAACCCCAATCACGGCCAGTACTGAGCTTGGTGACCTCCAGAATCCAGCAATTTGTCTTTTCAGACCAGTGAGAGGTAACTGGTCAAGGTTTTTGCCTCCAATACTCTGATGGTGTATAGTCTGTAAATGAAGAATGGTGTGTGTCTGCTGAATGTGTGCCACCAGCACCAATCATTACATTCAGCGATGGGGGTGGAATTCCCAGCAAGATTTATTTTGACCTGCCTGGTTTGAAAAAGTTAATAATTCTGACGCTGACATGTGATGAATTCAGTGTGCGACCTGTAAGGCATCAGCTCCTTCCAAACCAGGAGGGCGAGAGCAGCAGGATGTCCCATGGCATGTGTTAACAATGCTGTATATAAACCCAGGATTGCATGTGTAACAGCTGTGTGGTTGCACCTTCTGAATATAAAAACATAAAGTAGACCATTTGGCTTTTCTAGCCTGCTCTGTCATTCAATCTGATCATGTTCAATACCTGCAGCAGTCCGAGAAACTCCGTCTCCACCACCTAAAGGGAAAATTGAATTTTATTTATTAGTCACAAGGCTTACATTAACATTGCAATGAAGTTAGTGAAATTCCCCTAGCTGCCACACTCTGGCATCTGTTTGGGTACACTGAGGGAGTATTTAGCATGGCCAATGCACCCTAACCAGCACGTCTTTTGGACTGTGGGAGGATACTGGAGCACCTGGAGAAAACCCATGCAGACACGAGGAGAATGTGCAAACTCCACACGGTTGTCTGAGGCAGGAATCAAAGCTGGGTCCCTGGCTCTGTGAGGCAGCGGTACTAACTACTGTGCCACCCTGCTGGAGCTCAGCAATATCCCAAGAATGAATAAAGGTGTATTTAGGCATGGTTTGCTTTGCAGGTAGATGTCTGGCTGTTGATGAGGAATGGTTGGATAAATATGAAAGGGATTTGTTTTCTTTGTGAGGGGTAGGGGATAGTGACGGTGGCTAAATTTTGATTGTCACCACTAACCATCCTTTTTGCAAAGCTAATTAAACTTGAGCAAATCTCAACATTTTTCTCTTTGGGAAGCTGGTTTGTGTATGGTGAATGGGTGTTCCTGTTGAGGCCTGCTCACTTGTCCAGAAGCTCCCAGCAATGTAAATTGCCTGTTGAAGACATGTTCCAACAACTCTGTTTGGTTTTCCAATGATCTCTTGTTTCTCAGAAGTTTGTTTTGTCTCTTTCTGGCCTCAGTTTCCTTGTCTGAAAAGCCTTTCTGACTGAATCCCACCACCACCCCTCCCCTCCCCCCGCTATCGCCGCCGCCTCTCTCAAAAAGCATTTATTGCTGCTGAGGTTAAAGGGAACTGATGCAGTCTGCAGCTGCCTATTCGGACACACTGTCCCTGATCCACAAAGGAAATATATTCAAGAACCCTTTCAATTGAAAGCCTTCAACTCTCCTGGCACCCTAGGTGCTATTGATGTCTTTAGTAAATGCCTGTGGATTGAGATTGCCAGTTTACAGTCATCGAATCAGATCTGTGTAATTAACGCTTTCCCCTGTTGTATAAAAAAGAGAATTAAATGTACAACAGCCTCAGTGATGATTAGTCCTTTGTTGTCCTGTGTCAAATAGGATTATCCTTAACTTTTATCTTTGGGATTCTGTACCTGAGAGCAGTGGGATACTCAGTTGCTGAGTAAAGAACAAAGAAAATTACAGCACAGGAACAGGCCCTTCGGCCCTCCAAGCCTGCACCGACCATGCTGCCCAACTGAACTAAAACCCCCTACCCTCCTGGGGACCATATCCCTCTGTAGTTTTTCTAGGTTCTACTCATATTCTATATTTTTGATAGGCAAGGGGATTAAGGGTTATGGGGAGAGGGCGGGAATGTGGAACTGAGCCACGACAGATCAGCCATGATCTTATTGAATGGCGGGGCAGGCTCGAGGGGCTAGATGGCCTACTCCTGCTCCTATTTCTTATGTTCATGTATTTGTCAAGATGCCCCTTAAAACTCACTCTATCTGCTTCCACTACCTCCCCTGGCAGCGAGTTCCAGGCACCCACCACCCTCTGTAAAACATTTGCCTTGTACATCTCTTAAACTTTGCCCCTCGCACCTTAAAACTATGCCCCCTAGTAACTGACCCTTCCACCCTGGGAAAAAGTTTGACTATCCAAGACTAAATTCAGTGTGTAAAGCCCCTCTGGGGTGGGAGTGTGGATGGTGAGAGTGGGGAATGGTTTGTGTGTGTGTGTGTGTGTGTGTGTGTGTGTGCGCGCGCGCGCATGCAGTAAAGTAGCATTTTTACAGAGTTGGTGATTTTAAACAGGAATGGAAAAGGGAAGTGATATTTGCTGATGTGACAGTCTGTTCACCATTGTTTAATCATTAAATATCCTAGTTCCCTCAGCCAGAGGGAAGTTGGTGAAAGTTCTTTAACAAAAACATCTCTTCTGGGAATGTCAGATGAGCAGAGAGACTTGCTGTGTTAGTAGTCTCTCTAATTCTGTAGACTGGGACTGCCTGATGGCTGCTCCACTATCCAGTCACCTAGAAGATCATAAAATCCCTACAGTGCAGAAGGAGGCCATTCAGCCCATTGAGTCTGCATTGACCACAATCCCTATTCCCAATTAACCCCACTTATTTACCCTAGCTAATCCTCCTGACATGGGTCAATTTTATCATGGCCAATCAACCTAACCCACACATCTTGTGGGAGGAAATCCATGCAGACACGGGGAGAATGTGCAGACTCCACACACAGTGCTTTGAAGCCAGAATTGAACCCAGCTCCCTGGCACTGAGGCATCAGTGCCAGCCACTGTGCTGACCTGTGCAGTTTAAATGATCCAGACAGGTGAGCAAGAATAAGCAGTTTCCAAGGAGTCAGTGCAAACTATATTTTTGGAAAGCGCAAACAACCTTACTGAGTAAATCAGTATTTGATAGTGATTTGGGGTGAATAGGTTGGTGACGAATGGGTCATTGTGATGAATCTGGGGAAACAAAGAATTTAGTATCCCACCCCATCTGTACATTTTCTCCCACACTGTGCATGCAGTGTAGTCACTGTGTACAGTAACCCCAGTGTCCTGCACAGCTGAGCTGGTTCAGGGTCTTTTCCTGTGTACACTAACCCACAGTGATTTTGTACGAGCAGCTCAATCATGGGACCCAGATTGGTGGTGGTGTTAATGCAGTTTTTAGATCAGACTGAGCTAAAGGTTCTCACTCTGTAAAGAAAACAAGAATTAAAATGCTTTTTTACAAAGACTGCCTGACACTTGTACACTCGATAACTGAAACAGTGCAAGCACTTTGTTGCTGCTGTCTGTGTTATTTGGAGAAAGGAGGTCAGTAATTGGCTTCATGCTGATCTCCATCTTGTAGTGTGGTATTTTGTGGCAGTGATCTCTCTGCTTACACCCAGTGATCCATGAGATTCCATCCTAGGAAGTAAAAAGGTGTTTGTTTTATCTTCAGGGAGCTGCTGTCTGGAGTTGATACTGAGTTCTATGTTCCCTCTAAATCAGTACCTGTTGCCATCAATCCATTGACCTTAAATCACTATCAAATACCACTTTACTTAGTAAGTTTATCATTGCTTGCCCTTTCCAAAAATATAGTTTGCACTGAGGCTCCCTGGAAATGTGGTTACCTCGCTGTGGGTCATTTAAACCTCACAGGTCAATGGATGGTGGAGAAGACATCGACCACAGTGCCAGCCTGTAGCCCATTGACTGTCTGCACACTGTGTTTGTGTGCGGGGACCAGGAGCAGGCACACTTTCCTCCTCCCCTTCCTACTGCTGACACTAATGATTACCCCACACTGCTGATCGCTGCTGTGAACTCTGCCACAGACTGAGTAATGCTCACAAATATAGTGTTTAAGATCAGCCTGGTGTTGCCTGGATACTGGGCAGATCTATGCTGACAGGGAAATACTGGAGGGTGAAACTCTATAGTTGCTTTTACAGGGCACCTTTCAATGTCCCTTGCTGTTTATTTAAATGATACAATACTGAAAAATGAGTTGCTCTAATTGGCCTGCTGTTTACCCTCAATAGCAAATATTTCTAATATTTACACACCTTGTTTCCATGTCCTTTAAACTTATCTTCCTCCATTTCACCTTCCCATTCCAATCTTAATGCTGACATTCATTCAGTAATGGGGGGGGCTAAGATTTGTGAAACTAAGGGGAAATTACTGGTCTATAATCAGTAGCAAATTGTATGGATATAGTGTCTGCAATGTAATGAAATGCCCCAATTACAAAACAAGCCACACAGGGAGACAGTAAGGATGAAAGTTTATTTCTTAGTGTCACAAGTCAGCTTACATTAACACTGCAATGAAGTTACCCGTGAAAATCCCCTAGTCCCACACTCTGGTGCCTGTTCGGGTACACCGAGGGAGAATTTAGCACGGGCAATGCACCCTAACCTGCACGTCTTTCAGATTGTGGGAGGAAACTGGAGCACTCAGGGGAAACCCACTCAGACATGGAGAGACATGGAGACTCCATACAGTGACCCAAGCCGGGAATCGAACCCAGGTCCCTGGTGTTGTGAAGCAGCAGCACTTACGCACTGTGCCACTGAATGATGGTCAAGGAGTTGGATCTTGAAGGAGGAAAGCAAAACAGAGAGGAAATGCCGGAGGTTGGACCTCAGGCAGTCGAAGGGTTAATTAAGAACCGACTAACTTTTAAATATTCAGCTAGTCAGACAGCCAGCGTGGAGTTGGGTAACTTGTGCTAGGTTAATATGATTGTGTTTTTGGAGAGGTGACTGAATTAGTGGACAGGGAAATGACAATGGATGCTATTTATGAGGATGCCCAGAAGGCATTTGACATAACTCCTCATAAGAGACTGTTAGTTAAAGCTCATGGAATTGAGGAAAATGATTGACCCAGTTAGGAAATTGGCAGAGTGAGACTCCTTGTTGTGTGGCTACATCCCTCTGCTATTCTGTAGAGGCTATGGCTTGAGATTTGAAGATCTTCAGGGCTCCATGGCTCTGGTAGTAGAGGACATTCTAGGGGTGAGGGATGCCATTCCAC
This sequence comes from Prionace glauca, assembly GCA_037974335.1. Lineage (NCBI taxonomy): Eukaryota > Metazoa > Chordata > Chondrichthyes > Carcharhiniformes > Carcharhinidae > Prionace > Prionace glauca. The sequence goes on along the minus strand of CM075753.1, from coordinate 6,689,396 downwards.
AGACACTATCAGCACCACTCTGTTTGGCTGTATCTTTGCTTCTATATAAGGACTTTGCAGAAACAGAAACCAGTCCCCGAGGTGATTGAGACACAGCCAAATGGTCATGTTGCAGCAGCTCTTGGAGCTTAGGGTAATGTGACTGGTGGTGTCCCACAATAACCTCAACTGTTTTCATATTTATTAACAACCCTCTTCGATGATGAGGATTGAAAGTCACACATCCGAATTGACACAGAGAGAAACACCGTTGTCAGCAACGCAGATGGAAGTGTAGGATTGCAGAGGGATACTGACAGTTTAAATGAATGGGCAAAACCATTTTAAAGTTTATTTATTAGTGCCACAGGTAGGCTTACATTAACATTGCAATGAAGCTACTGTGAAAATCCCCTGGCTGCCATACTCTGGCGCCTGTTCAGGTACACTGAGGGAGAATGTAGCACGGACAGTGCATTTTTCAGACTTGGGAGGAAACTGAAGCACCTGGAGGAAACCCATGCAGACACGGGGAGAATGTGCAAACTCCACACAGACAGTGACCCAAACCACTTGAATCCGGGTCCCTGGTGCTGTGAGGCAGCAGTGCTCACCACTGTGCTACCTGGATCCATGGCACATGGATTCCAGTGGCGGTAAATGTGAAGTCATCCAGCTTACACTTCAGAAAGATAAAAGAGAAGTTTCCAAATGTCAAATAACTCAAAACGGTGGCGACCCAAAGAGAATTTTGGCGCTGTAGCTCTCTCGATCGTTAAAACGTGAAACACAGCAACAGGAGAGAATCGGAAAGGAGAATTGAATACGAGCTTTTATATCTGGAGTTTTAGAACAGAAGCGGGATACAAAGCTGTGGTTAGAGAAACCCTGGAGTTTACCAGTAACTGTTGGAGACACCACATTACAGGGAGGGTGGACTGAGCTGGGGAGGGGGGGAGGCTTATCAGGACCTGGCATCCAATGGGTCTGACTGTGACATTCCCTGGTTAAAGGGTGAGATTTGATATTGAGACAAATTGACAGTGAGGTTGGCGAGAAAGTATTTTTGCTTTTGGGGAGTCTGGGACTGAGGGATAAAACCTAAAAATTACAGGCAGACTTTTCAGAAGTAGGGGGTGTGGGTACGGGAGGGGCTGGGGGTGGGGAAGGTTTCTGGGGGTGTGTGTCTGGGGGGGTGTGGGTACGGGAGGGGCTGGGGGTGGGGAAGGTTTCTGGGGGGGTGTGTCTGGGGGGGTGTGGGTACGGGAGGAGCTGGGGGTGGGGAAGGTTTCTGGGGGTGTGTGTCTGGGGGGGTGTGGGTACGGGAGGGGCTGGGGGTGGGGAAGGTTTCTGGGGGGGGGGTGTCTGGGGGGGGTGTGGGTACGGGAGGAGCTGGGGGTGGGGAAGGTTTCTGGGGGGGTGTGTCGGGGGGGGGTGTGGGTACGGGAGGGGCTGGGGGTGGGGAAGGTTTCTGGGGGGGTGTGTCTGGGGGGGGTGTGGGTACGGGAGGGGCTGGGGGTGGGGAAGGTTTCTGGGGGGGTGTGTCTGGGGGGGGGTGTGGGTACGGGAGGGGCTGGGGGTGGGGAAGGTTTCTGGGGGGGTGTGTCTGGGGGGGGTGTGGGTACGGGAGGGGCTGGGGGTGGGGAAGGTTTCTGGGGGTGTGTGTCTGGGGGGGTGTGGGTACGGGAGGGGGTGGGGAAGGTTTCTGGGGGGGTGTGTCTGGGGGGGGGTGCTAATGTTGAATTATTTTCACTTTGTGATTCTCCTCCAGACACAAAGCTGCAGTTTCCTGTCCCCTCCCCGGGCACAGGGAGACTCCATTCCCACTGACTTTATCCCCATTCCCAGGAAACAGTTCCCTCCCCCCCACCCCCATTCCCGGAGTTCCCGAGGGTTTGTGGCTCAGACTCGATTCTCACTGAGTTTCTGCTCCTGGGGGGTGGGGGACACAGACAGACAGACAGACACCCCCCAGCCTGAGGGCAGAACTCTCCCCCGGGGGGGGCACTCGGCCTCTCTATCCTATCCCAGCTGTAGCCAATGGGAAGCGCTGATTCTGCATTAACTCAGTGACTGATCCGGGAGCCGCTCCGCGCAGATCACCCGCTCCCGATCCACTCCGGATCCACTCCGGACCCGCTCCCGATCCACTCCGGATCCACTCCGGACCCGCTCCCGATCCACTCCGGACCCGCTCCCGATCCACTCCGGACCCGCTCCCGATCCACTCCGGACCCGCTCCCGATCCACTCCGGATCCACTCCCGATCCACTCCGGACCCGCTCCCGATCCACTCCGGACCCGCTCCCGATCCACTCCGGACCCGCTCCCGATCCACTCCCGATCCACTCCGGACCCGCTCCCGATCCACTCCGGATCCACTCCGGACCCGCTCCCGATCCACTCCGGACCCGCTCCCGATCCACTCCGGACCCGCTCCCGATCCAGTCCGGACCCGCTCCCGATCCAGTCCGGACCCGCTCCCGATCCAGTCCGGACCCGCTCCCGATCCACTCCGGACCCGCTCCCGATCCACTCCGGACCCGCTCCCGATCCACTCCGGACCCGCTCCCGATCCACTCCGGACCCGCTCCCGATCCACTCCGGACCCGCTCCCGATCCACTCCGGATCTGGCTCTGTTCCAGCGGGTGGGTCAGTCCGGTTTCAGTCCCGGTTGGAGCCGCTCCCTCCTTCCCGGTGTCCCGGCTCCGGATTGACTCCGGGATGATCCAAATCCGGATCCCGTCCATTGGACAAGAAACCAGCGGAAACTCGGAGAAAATCCACACGGTGAGTGAGAGAGAGAGTGTGAAAATCCCGGGATAGAGAGAGAGAGAGTGTGAAAATCCCGGGATAGAGAGAGAGAGAGTGAAAATCCCGGGATAGAGAGAGAGAGAGAGAGAGAGTGTGAAAATCCCGGGATAGAGAGAGAGAGAGTGTGAAAATCCCGGGATAGAGAGAGAGAGAGTGTGTGTGAAAATACCGGGATAGAGAGAGAGAGAGAGAGAGTGTGAAAATCCCGGGATAGAGAGTGAGAGAGAGAGAGTGTGAAAATCCCGGGATAGAGAGAGAGAGAGTGTGTGTGAAAATCCCGGGATAGAGAGAGAGAGAGTGTGAAAATCCCGGGATAGAGAGAGAGAGAGTGAAAATCCCGGGATAGAGAGAGAGAGAGTGTGAAAATCCCGGGATAGAGAGAGAGAGAGAGAGAGTGTGAAAATCCCGGGATAGAGAGAGAGAGAGAGAGAGTGTGAAAATCCCGGGATAGAGAGAGAGAGAGAGAGAGTGTGAAAATCCCGGGATAGAGAGAGAGAGAGAGAGAGAGTGTGAAAATCCCGGGATAGAGAGAGAGAGAGAGAGAGTGTGAAAATCCCGGGATAGAGAGAGAGAGAGAGAGAGTGTGAAAATCCCGGGATAGAGAGAGAGAGAGAGAGAGAGTGTGAAAATCCCGGGATAGAGAGAGAGAGAGTGTGTGTGAAAATACCGGGATAGAGAGAGAGAGAGAGAGAGTGTGAAAATCCCGGGATAGAGAGAGAGAGAGAGAGAGTGTGAAAATCCCGGGATAGAGAGAGAGAGAGTGTGTGTGAAAATACCGGGATAGAGAGAGAGAGAGAGAGAGTGTGAAAATCCCGGGATAGAGAGAGAGAGAGAATGTGAAAATCCCGGGATAGAGAGAGAGAGAGTGTGTGTGAAAATACCGGGATAGAGAGAGAGAGTGTGAAAATCCCGGGATAGAGAGAGAGAGAGAATGTGAAAATCCCGGGATAGAGAGAGAGAGAGTGTGTGTGAAAATACCGGGATAGAGAGAGAGAGAGAGAGAGTGAAAATCCCGCGATTGAGAGAGAGTGTGAAAATCCCGGGATAGAGAGAGAGAGTGAGTGTGAAAATCCCGGGATAGAGAGAGAGAGTGTGAAAATCCCGGGATAGAGAGAGAGAGAGAGAGTGTGAAAATCCCGGGATAGAGAGAGAGAGAGAGAGAGTGTGAAAATCCCGGGATAGAGAGAGAGAGAGAGAGAGTGTGAAAATCCCGGGATAGAGAGAGAGAGAGAGAATGTGTGAAAATCCCGGGATAGAGAGAGAGAGAGAGAATGTGTGAAAATCCCGGGATAGAGAGAGAGAGAGAATGTGAAAATCCCGGGATAGAAAGAGAGAGAGAGTGTGAAAATCCCGGGATAGTGAGAGAGAGAGAATGTGAAAATCCCGGGATAGAGAGAGAGAGAGAATGTGTGAAAATCCCGGGATAGAGAGAGAGAGAGAGAGAGAGAGAGTGTGAAAATCCCGGGATAGAGAGAGAGAGAGAGAGAGTGTGAAAATCCCGGGATAGAGAGGGAGAGAGAATGTGTGAAAATCCCGGGATAGAGAGGGAGAGAGAATGTGTGAAAATCCCGGGATAGATAGAGAGAGAGAGAGAGTGTGAAAATCTCGGGATAGAGAGGGAGAGAGAATGTGTGAAAATCCCGGGATAGTGAGAGAGAGAGAATGTGTGAAAATCCCGGGATAGAGAGAGAGAGAGAGAGTGTGAAAATCCCGGGATAGAGAGAGAGAGAGAGAGAGTGTGAAAATCCCGGGATATAGAGAGAGAGAGAATGTGTGAAAATCCCGGGATAGAGAGAGAGAGAGAGTGTGAAAATCTCGGGATAGAGAGGGAGAGAGAATGTGTGAAAATCCCGGGATAGTGAGAGAGAGAGAATGTGTGAAAATCCCGGGATAGAGAGAGAGAGAGAGAGTGTGAAAATCCCGGGATAGAGAGAGAGAGAGAGAGAGTGTGAAAATCCCGGGATAGAGAGAGAGAGAGAATGTGTGAAAATCCCGGGATAGAGAGAGAGAGAGAGAGTGTGAAAATCCCGGGATAGTGAGAGAGAGAGAATGTGTGAAAATCCCGGGATAGAGAGAGAGAGAGAATGTGTGAAAATCCCGGATAGAGAGAGAGAGAGTGTGAAAATCCCGGGATAGTGAGAGAGAGAGAATGTGTGAAAATCCCGGGATAGAGAGGGAGAGAGAATGTGTGAAAATCCCGGGATAGAGAGAGAGAGAGTGTGAAAATCCCGGGATAGAGAGAGAGAGAGAATGTGTGAAAATCCCGGGATAGAGAGAGAGAGAGAATGTGTGAAAATCCCGGGATAGAGAGAGAGAGAGTGTGAAAATCCCGGGATAGTGAGAGAGAGAGAATGTGTGAAAATCCCGGGATAGAGAGGGAGAGAGAATGTGTGAAAATCCCGGGATAGAGAGAGAGAGAGTGTGAAAATCCCGGGATAGAGAGAGAGAGAGAATGTGTGAAAATCCCGGGATAGAGAGAGAGAGAGAGAATGTGTGAAAATCCCGGGATAGAGAGAGAGAGTGAAAATCCCGGGATAGAGAGAGAGAGTGAAAATCCCGGGATAGAGAGAGAGAGAGAATGTGTGAAAATCCCGGGATAGAGAGAGAGAGAGAGTGTGAAAATCCCGGGATAGATAGAGAGAGAGAGTGTGAAAATCCCGGGATAGAGAGAGAGAGAGTCTGAAACTCCCGGGATAGAGAGAGAGAATATGTGAAAATCCCGGGATAGAGAGAGAGTGTGAAAATCCCGGGATAGAGAGAGAGAGAATGTGTGAAAATCCCGGGATAGAGAGAGAGAGAGAGAGAGTGTGAAAATCCCGGGATAGAGAGAGAGAGAGAATGTGTGAAAATCCCGGGATAGAGAGAGAGAGAGAGTGTGAAAATCCCGGGATAGAGAGAGAGAGAGAGAATGTGTGAAAATCCTGGGATAGTGAGAGAGAGAGAATGTGTGAAAATCCCGGGATAGAGAGAGAGAGAGAATGTGTGAAAATCCCGGGATAGAGAGAGAGAGAGAGTGTGAAAATCCCGGGATAGAGAGAGAGAGAATGTGTGAAAATCCCGGAATAGAGAGAGAGAGAGAGAGTGTGAAAATCCCGGGATAGAGAGAGAGAGAGTGTGAAAATCCCGGGATAGAGAGAGAGCGAGAATGTGTGAAAATCCCGGGATAGATAGAGAGAGAGAGTGTGAAAATCCCGGGATAGAGAGAGAGTGACAAAATCCCGGGATAGAGAGAGAGAGTGTGTGAAAATCCCAGGATAGAGAGAGAGTGAAAATCCCGGGATAGAGAGAGAGAGAGTGTGAAAATTCCAGGATAGAGAGAGAGAAAGAGTGAAATTCCCAGGATAGAGAGAGAGAGTGTGAAAATCCCGGGATAGAGAGAGAGAGAGAGGGAGAGAGTGAAAATCCCGGGATAGAGAGAGAGAGAGTCTGAAACTCCCGGGATAGAGAGAGAGAATGTGAAAAGCCCGGGATAGAGAGAGTGTGAAAAGCCCGGGATAGAGAGAGAGAGTGTGTGAAAAGCCCAGGATAGAGAGAGAGAGAGTGTGTGAAAAGCCCAGGATAGAGTGAGACAGAGTGTGAAAAGCCCGGGAAAGAGAGAGAGTGTGAAAAGCCCAGGATAGAGAGAGAGAGAGAGTGAAAATCCCGGGATAGAGAAAGAGAGGGGGGAGAGAGTGAAAATCCCAGGATAGAGAGACAGAGAGAGTGTGAAAATCCTGCGATAGAGAGAGGGAGAGTGTAAAAATCCCAGGATAGAGAGTGTGAAAATCCCGGAATAGAGAGAGGGTGTGGAAAGCCCGGGATAGAGAGAGAGAGAGAGAGTGAAAATCCCGGGACAGAGAGAGAGAGAGTGTGTGAAAATCCTGGGATAGAGAGAGAGAGAGAGAGTGAAAATCCCGGGATAGAGAGAGAGGGAGAGTGTGTGTGAAAATCCCGTGATAGAGAGAGGGTGTGAAAAGCCCGGGATAGATAGAGAGAAAGAGAGTGAAAATCCCGGGATAGAGAGAGAGAGAGTGTGTGAAAATCCTGGGATAGAGAGAGAGAGAGTGAAAATCCCAGGGTAGAGAGAGAGAGAGTGTGAAAATCCCGGGATAAGTAGAGAGAGGGTGTGAAAAGCCCGGGATAGATAGAGAGAGAGAGAGAGAGTGAAAATTCCGGGATAGATAGAGAGAGAGAGTGTGAAAATCCTGGGATAGAGAGAGAGAGAGTGTGAAAATCCCAGGATAGAGAGAGAGAGAGACATCCTCTGGACATTTCTGTATCTCTTCCCCCTCACCTTAAACCTATGCCCTCTAGTTTTAGACTCCCCTACCTTTGGGAAAAGCTGATCTATGCCCCTGATTATTTTATAGATCTCTATAAGATCACCCCTCAGCCTTCTACACTCCAGGGAAAAAGTCCCAGTCTATCCAGCCTCTCCTTATAACACTATCCATCAAGTCCCGGTAGCATCCTAGTAAATCTTTTCTGCACTCTTTATAATTTAATAATATCCTTAGTTGTATATCTGTGACTCTGATCACAATCCCTGTCTGTGCTGAGATTCCTGATCTCTGGATGGGAGAATTGACCTCAGTGCCCAGCCAGCGATGGTCTGAATTCTCTGCCCCTGTTAGACAGTGCGGTGATTTGGTGAGAATGTGTTCAGTTTGTTTGTGAAGCCTCATGTGATGGAATAGTCTCAGGCTGCGCTGGAGGGGCAGTTATACGGGAGGTGGGCAAGGCCCCAGGGTCAGATAGATGGTATCCCAATCTGTGAATAGAAACCAGGCAGGAACAAGCAGTGATCGTAAGGAGCATTTTCCACTTCTCATTAGAAGCAGATAAGCTCCCAGAGGATTGGAGGGTGCTGAATGTTGTACGGTATTTTAAAAAGTGCAAGGGATCAGCCAGAAAACTATCAGTCAGTCTGACTTCAGTGGTGGGTAAATTGTTGGAAACAATTCTGAGGACTGAATAAACCATCACTTGGAACAGCGGGGATAGTCAGCATGGCTTAGTCTGGGTGAGATTGTATCTTAGTAGCTTAATAGAATGTTTTGAGGAAGTAACAAGGAGGGTTTTTTAATTCATTCATTGGACATGGGCATCACTGACTGGCCAGTATCTACTGCCCATCCCTAGCTGCTCCTTGAGAAGGTGGTGGTGAGCTGCCTTCTTGAATCGCTGCAGTCCACGTGCCGTTAGGGAGGGAATCCCTGGATTTTGACTGAGTGTGAAGGAATGGCGATACATTTCCAAATCAGGACACTGAGTGGCTTGGAGGAGAACTTACAGTTAGTGATGTTCCCCATGTATCTGCTGCCCTTGTTCTTCTAGATGGAAGTGGTTGTGGGTTTGGAAGGTGCTGTCTAAGGATCTTTGGTGAATTGCTGCAGTGCATCTTGTAGATAGTAGCAGCAGTGTGCACTGAGTGTTGGTGATGGAGGGAGAGGATGTTTGTGGATGTGATACCAATCAAACAGAACTGCTTTGTCCTGGATGGTGTTGAGCTTCTCGTGTTGTTGGAGCTGCACCAATCCAGGCAAGTGGATTATGCCTGACTTGTGCCTTGTGGACAGGCTTTGGGGAGTCAGGAGGTGAGTTACTCGCTGCAGTATTCCCAGTCTCTGACTTGCTCTCGTAGCCACTGTGTTGATGTGGTGAGTCCAGTTGAGTTTCTGGTCAATGGTAACTCCCAGGATGTTGCGAGTGGGGGATTCAATGATGGTTACACCATTGAATGTTGAGGGGCGGTGGTTAGAGTGTCTCTTAGTGGTGATGGTTGGTGCCCAGCACTCCTGTAGTGTGGATGTTACCTGATGATGGAGTGCAGTGGATGTTGTCTACATGGATTTTAGAAAGGCCTTTGACAAGGTCCCACATAGCAGATTGGTCAGGAAAGTGAGATTTAATGGGATACAGGGGAGGGTGGCAGATAGGATCCAAAATAGGTTCAGAGACAGGAAATGAAGGGTAAGGGTTGCTGGATGATTTTGAGAGTGGGAAACAGTTTCCAGGGTGTTACACGGGGCTCAGCGTTAGGGCCTTGCTGCTTCATGATTTAGATTTAAATGTGGATGGCGTGATTGTAAAATTGCCCGTGTAGTTGATAGTTAATAGGATAGCTGTCAACTCCAGAATATCAGTCAATTGGTTGAGTGGCCAGAGAAGTGGCAAGCATGAGGTATTGCATTTGAGGAGGGCCAATAAAGTAAGGGGATACTCTATAAACAGGAAGATATTGAGAGGGATGGAGGAAGCAAGCAAGTTTGGAGTACATGTCCACAGTGGCAGCAAAGATGAACAAGGCAGTCAGGAAAGCAAATGAATGCTTTTTATTGGATGAGATATGAAAACCAAAACAAGGATGTACAGATGGCACTGTGTTAATCTCTGGTCAGGCACAGTCAGAGTTTTGTGTACAGTTCTGGTCACCATATAACCACTCTGGAGAGAGTTCAGAGGAGAATGTAGCCAGGGCTGGGAAATTCAGCTATAAGGAGAGATTGGATAGGCCAGGGTTGGTTCAGAACAGAGGAGACTGTAGGGCAGCTTAACTACACTGTAGGCCAAGACAGGAAGAACCTCACTGAGAGGTCAGAAGCTGTAGATGTAGGGAGATGTGAGGAGAAACTGGGGGCAGTAAGTATAAGGAACTCGCTTGAAGCTGAGATGCTGGACTCAATGAATAGATTCTTGAATCTGTAACACTGGAACCTGCAAAGCTCCAGGTCAGGTGCTGGAAAAATGGATTAAAATGATTGGTTAGTTTCTTCTGTCTGTTTTGGCCAGTGCAGACACTGTGGGCCGAATGGCCTCTTTCTGCATTGTAACCTTCCTCTGGGTTCCTGTGTGTAGGAGAATTGGATAGGGAAGCTCTGTGCTGACACAGCTCCATCCTCCAATCTGCACAGAAAGCCACTCACTGTAACTCACCAACAACATCCTAACCCAAAGACTGCAGCTGGTTTGAGAGTAAGAAATGTGACCATGATTCGAAACTGCACTGACTGGGACACGTCCTGAGTGAAAGCTTCCCCTTGGGAATCTGTGAAGGGTCTGTGAGGAACTGAACGCTTCACACAATGGGTCCAAAGCTGAGTGAGGACGAATAGTCATAGAATCACCACAGTGTAGAAAGAGGCCATTCAGCCCATTGATTCTGCACCAACAATCCCACCCAGGCCCTAATCCCACATAGTTACCCTGCTAATCCCCCTGACAATAAGGGGTAATTTCAGCACGGCCAATTCACCTAACCTGCACATCTTTCAGACTGTGGGAGGAAACCGGAGCACCTAGAGGAAACCCACGCAGACACGGGGAGAAAATGTGCAGACTCCATACAGGCAGTGACACAAGCTGGGAACTGAACCCGGGACCCTGGCACTGTGAGGCCGCAGTGCTAACCATTGTGCCAGCGTGCTGCCCATTCAGACAGGGCAGTGTACCAGAATAATACCACTGTACAGGAACAGGGAGTGAGTTGAAATTAATCCCCTTTCTCCAAGAAGAGAAACATGGAAAATAGGTGTAGGAGTAGGCCATTCAGCCCTTCGAGCCTGTACCACCACTCAATCCGATCGTGCACTTTCAGTATCCGACTCCTGCTTTCTCTCCAAACCCATTCATCTTTCACCACAAGAGCCACATCCACCTCCCTCTTGAACAGATCTAATGAACTGATTCCAACAGCTTCCTGTGGGAGAGAATTCCATAGGTTCCCAACTCTCTGAAGGAAAATGCTCTTCCTTGTCTCAATCCTGAATGGTTTACCTCTTATTCTTAGACAGTGACCCTGAGTTCTGGACTTTCCCAATGTCGGGAACATTCTTCCCTCACCTAGCCTGTCCAGTCCCAGCAGGATGTTATATCCCAGTGGGTAGAAGCCCAGTCGATCCAGTCAGCCCTGCCATTCCAGGAATCAGGCTGGTGAACTTTCACTGACCTCCCTCAGGAGTAAGAATGTCCTTCCTCAGCCCAAAACAATCCTCAAGGTGTGACCCAATTAGAGAAGGGGGGGGGGTGATCAGAGAGGTGGGGGAGGGGGCCTGATTTAAGAGGTGGGTGGTCCTTGATCAGGGTGGGGGCGATGGGGGGGGCCCGGTCGGGTGGGGAGTGGGGTGGGGGAGGGGTCCCCGATCGGAGAGGTTGGGGGGGGGGGGCCCGATCGGAGTGGGGGGGGGGCCCGGTCGGGTGGGGGGTGGGGTGGGGGAGGGGTCCCCGATCGGAGAGGTTGGGGGGGGGAGGCCCGATCGGAGTGGGGGGGGCCCGGTCAGAGAGTGGGAGGGGGGGAGGCAGAAGGGGACAGAGGGAGGGTGAGAGTTTGAATGAAATTTACTCAGTTTGAGAAGCCAGATGTGTGACAGTAAACCTCACCAGCTGTGGGAATGGTCAGTCTGAACAACACTTACTTAGTTAAGAACCTCTATTTGCAGAGATACAACATGTAACCATAGCAACTCATGCTGCTAATAACCATGGCAACACCCTGCTGTATGGAGATAGAAAACAGGATCTGATTGGAGTCAGTGTTGGGAATTTCACCTCATTTATCCCGGCTTTAGTTTCTGCCCTGTGTTAGGATGGAGCTGGGATTCACACTCAGGCTGCGGGGGGAGGGGTTACCCCAGGCTTTAGAGGGTCAGCGAGCTCGAAGGGTCAGTTACTCTCTCCTGTCCGGAGGCCGGAGGCGGTCAGTCTGGGGCTGGAGTCACCGATGCTGTTTCTTGTTGCAGGTTTTCAGAGTGGAGGTTCTCAGCAATGGGAGGAAACACCTGGTCGAGAGAAGATACCGAGACTTCCAGGCTCTCCACAAGAAGGTCAGAGACCCCATCCCCTAATCCCGGCCCCGTCCCCCAACCTACCCCCACTCCCTTCCTGCAACCTGGTGCCCCCTCCCCAATCCCTTGCACATGTATCCACATCCTGTCCCTGGACCCTGGTGATGTTAACAGCTATTGGGGTCTCTGGGAGAATAGAGAAAGCAGATCTAGTGATGGTGAGCTGTCTTCTTGGATCATTAGAGTGTGGTGTAGGTACATCCACAGTGCTGTTAGCGAGAGAGTTCCAGGATTTTGACCCAGTGAAGGAACGGCGATATATTTCCAAGTCAGGATGGTGAGTGACTGGGAGGGGAACCTCCAGGTATCTGCTGCCCTTGTCCTTCTAGATGGTAGAGGTGAAGGGAACTGCCTAAGGAGCCTTGTGAGTTGCTGCAGTGCATCTTGTAGATGGTACACACGGTAATGATTCGAGAAAGCACTGATTTCTCAGTGCACGGTAACGATCAGCGATAGCGCTGATTTCTCAGCGCATGGTAACGATTTGAGATAGCGCTGATTTCTCAGCACACAGTAACGATTCGAGAAAGCGCTGATTTCTCAGCGCACGGTAACGATTCGAGAAAGCGCTGATTTCTCAGTGCACGGTAACAATCAGCGATAGCGCTGATTTCTCAGCGCACGGTAATGATTTGAGATAGCGCTGATTTCTCAGCGCACGGTAACGATCAGCGATAGCGTTGATTTCTCAGCGCACGGTAACGATCAGCGATAGCGCTGATTTCTCAGCGCACGGTAACGATCAGCGATAGCGCTGATTACTGCCTGATGCCATCATGTAATCAGTGAAGATCTGGACAGACAAGAGATTGTTTGTTGGCACAGACAATGTGCAGGCAACAGCAATGTGCCCCTCCTTCCCCCCACCACCCTGGCCACTGTATACCCCCTCCTTACCGCCCCCCCACCCCCCACAGCCCCAGAGGGCACCCTCTTACCGCCTCCCCTGTGCCGCTCCTCCCCCGGTCCCCTGTGCTCCCCCCAGCCCCCCATCACTTCCCGAACACGCCATCCTCTCGGAATCTCTGATCTGGGGAATTGTCCATGTTCCACGCTGACTAAATTCCTTGTTTTTGTTTTCAACAGTTGAAAAAAATGACAAAAACGCCAGAATTCCCATCCAAGCGAGGCTTGAATCGAAGGCCCAAAGCACTGGAGCAGAAGAGACTAGGATTGGAGGCATATTTACAGGTCAGACATGGGGATGTGAAGCAGCGTTTCACAGTCTGAAGAGTGTCCTTCAAGAGTCACAAAGTTCTTTTGAGTAAAATTAAATGAAGTAACTTCAGTGTCTGAGACAAAATCTCAACTCAAAAAACCTCAACTGTTGTTTCCAGATAGACTCTCAATGCAGTCAAAACACTCACTGTCAGAGGGTCAGTGCTGAGGGAGTGCCGCACTGTCAGAGGGTCAGTGCTGAGGGAGTGCTGCACTGTCAGAGGGTCAGTGCTGAGGGAGCGCCGTACTGTCAGAGGGTCAGTGCTGAGGGAGCGCCGCACTGTCAGAGGGTCAGTGCTGAGGGAGCGCCGCACTGTCAGAGGGTCAGTGCTGAGGGAGCGCCGCACTGTCAGAGGGTCAGTGCTGAGGGAGCGCCGCACTGTCAGAGGGTCAGTGCTGAGGGAGCGCCGCACTGTCAGAGGGTCAGTGCTGAGGGAGCGCCGCACTGTCAGAGGGTCAGTGCTGAGGGAGCGCCGTACTGTCAGAGGGTCAGTGCTGAGGGAGCGCCGCACTGTCAGAGGGTCAGTGCTGAGGGAGCGCCGCACTGTCAGAGGGTCAGTGCTGAGGGAGCGCCGCACTGTCAGAGGGTCAGTGCTGAGGGAGTGCCGCACTGTCAGAGGGTCAGTGCTGAGGGAGCGCCGCACTGTCAGAGGGTCAGTGCTGAGGGAGTGCCGCACTGTCAGAGCGTCAGTGCTGCACTGTCAGAGGGTCAGTGCTGAGGGAGCGCCGCACTGTCAGAGGGTCAGTGCTGAGGGAGCGCCGCACTGTCAGAGGGTCAGTGCTGAGGGAGTGCCGCACTGTCAGAGGGTCAGTGCTGAGGGAGCGCCACACTGTCAGAGGGTCAGTGCTGAGGGAGTGCCGCACTGTCAGAGCGTCAGTGCTGCACTGTCAGAGGGTCAGTGCTGAGGGAGCGCCGCACTGTCAGAGGGTCAGTGCTGAGGGATTGCCGCACTGTCAGAGGATCAGTGCTGAGGGAGCGCTGCACTGTCAGAGGGTCAGTGCTGAGGGAGCGCCGCACTGTCATAGGGTCAGTGCTGAGGGCGCGCCGCACTGTCAGAGGGTCAGTGCTGAGGGAGCGCCGCACTGTCAGAGGGTCAGTGCTGAGGGAGTGCCGCACTGTCAGGGGGTCAGTGCTGAGGGAGTGCCGCACTGTCAGAGGGTCAGTGCTGAGGGAGTGCCGCACTGTCAGGGGGTCAGTACCGAGGGAGTGTCACACTGTCAGAGGGTCAGTGCTGAGGGAGCGCCGCACTGTCAGAGGGTCAGTGCTGAGGGAGCGCCGCACTGTCAGAGGGTCAGTGCTGAGGGAGCGCCGCACTGTCAGAGGATCAGTGCTGAGGGAGCGCCGCACTGTCAGAGGGTCAGTGCTGAGGGAGCGCCGCACTGTCATAGGGTCAGTGCTGAGGGCGCGCCGCACTATCAGAGGGTCAGTGCTGAGGGAGCGCCGCACTGTCAGAGGGTCAGTGCTGAGGGAGTGCCGCACTGTCAGGGGGTCAGTGCTGAGGGAGTGCCGCACTGTCAGAGGGTCAGTGCTGAGGGAGTGCTGCACTGTCAGGGGGTCAGTACCGAGGGAGTGTCACACTGTCAGAGGGTCAGTGCTGAGGGAGTGCCGCACTGTCAGAGGGTCAGTGCTGAGGGCGCGCCGCACTGTCAGAGGGTCAGTGCTGAGGGAGCGCCGCACTGTCATAGGGTCAGTGCTGAGGGCGCGCCGCACTGTCAGAGGGTCAGTGCTAAGGGAGCGCCGCACTGTCAGAGGGTCAGTGCTGAGGGAGTGCCGCACTGTCAGGGGGTCAGTACCGAGGGAGTGCCGCACTGTCAGAGGGTCAGTGCTGAGGGAGTGCCGCACTGTCAGGGGGTCAGTACCGAGGGAGTGTCACACTGTCAGAGGGTCAGTGCTGAGGGAGTGCCGCACTGTCAGGGGGTCAGTACCGAGGGAGTGTCACACTGTCAGAGGGTCAGCGCTGCACTGTCAGGGGGTCAGCGCTGCACTGTCAGAGGGTCAGCGCTGCACTGTCAGGGGGTCAGCGCTGCACTGTCAGGGGGTCAGCGCTGCACTGTCAGGGGGTCAGCGCTACACTGTCAGGGGTCAGCGCTGCACTGTCAGAGGGTCAGTACCGAGGGAGTGTCACACTGTCAGATGGTCAGTGCTGAGGGAGCGCCGCACCGTCAGAGGGTCAGTGCTGAGGGAGTGCCGCACTGTCAGAGGGTCAGTGCTGAGGGAGTGCCGCGCTGTCAGAGGGTCAGTGCTGAGGGAGCGCCGCACTGTCAGAGGGTCAGTGCTGAGGGAGCGCCGCACTGTCAGAGGGTCAGTGCTGAGGGAGTGCCGCACTGTCAGAGAGTCAGTGCTGAGGGAGTGCCGCGCTGTCAGAGAGTCAGTGCTGAGGGAGCGCCGCACTGTCAGATGGTCAGTGCTGAGGGAGCGCCGCACTGTCAGAGGGTCAGTGCTGAGGGAGTGCCGCACTGTCAGAGGATCAGTGCTGAGGGAGTGCCGCACTGTCAGAGGATCAGTGCTGAGGGAGTGCTGTTTAGGTTTTATTTATTAGAGTCACTAGTACGCTTACATTAACACTGCAATGAAGTTACTGTGAAAATCCCCTAGTAGCCACACTCCGGCGCCTGTTTGGGTACACAGGGAGAATTTGGCATGGCCAATGCACCCTAACCAGCATGTGTTTCAGACTGTGGGTGGAAACCAGAGCACCCGGAGGAAACCCATGCAGACACGGGGAGAACATGCAGACTCCACACAGACAGTGACACCAGCCGGGAATTGAACCCGGGTCCCTGGCACTGTGAGGCAGTGGTGCTAACTACTGTGCCGCCCTGCTGCCACTGTCAGTGGGACAGTGTTTGGGGTGGTGTAAGGGACGTGAGGGACTGCTTCTGCCTGTGGCGGGTACCTGAGCCTGGGGGTGTCAGGGTGGGGTGTGCTGCGGCCAGGGTGATGTTCTGGTCAGTTGGGGGTCTAAGGGTTTTAAAGGAAGGCTGGCAGTTTTCAACCTGAAATTTAATGCAGGGAAACAGGAGTTTGCTCTTCACACTCTCTCTCTCTCTCACACACTCACTCTCTCCCTCACGTTCTCTCTCCCTCATGTTCTCTCTCTCTCCCTCATGTTCTCTCTCTCTCTCTCACAGGGTCTTGTATTTGATGACCAGCACCTGTCCCGGGAAATCCTCGACTTCCTGAACATTAAGCACCTTCCAGCGGGGAGGCAGCTCGGGTCAGTGCCTCACTCTCGGGTCAGTGCCTCACTCTCGGGTCAGTGCCTCACTCTCGGGTCAGTGCCTCACTCTCTTTTCACTCTCTGTTGTTCCTGGATTGGTTACTGAGTAACAGAGAAGCCAATCGGAGAGGTCGTCTCCACTTAGCCTCAGTTCCCAATGTTTGGGATGAGGGAATCTCTGTGTTCCTGATGATTTTTGGGAATTAGTTGGAGTCCGTGTCTGTAATGGGTGAGACTGAGTGAGGAACAGAGCCTTCAGTCTGAGCTCTTGGAATCTCTGGAATTCCCGGGATGTGAGTCAGTGAGTGTCTGCAGACACAGGTTGATAGACCACAAGAGCCAAGGTAGGCCATTTGGCCCATTGAGTCAGATAACCTACCATTGGAGAATTGAATGTACTCAAGAGGCAGTTGGATATAAAGAACAACCCAGCACAGGAAACAGGCCCTTCGGCCCAACGAGCCTGCTCCGCCATTTTAACATTGAGTGCCCTCCTCTACCCATGACCTTTGACCTACGCCTATTGGGGAAGATTGAGGGGAGATTAATTTAGAGACAATTTGTTATACCACTTGCCTAATAGCACATCTTTGGGATGTGGGAGGAAACCGGAGCACCCGGAGAAAACCCACGTAATCATGGGGAGAATGTGCAAACTCCCACAGACACCGGCCCAAATCCATGTGTCTGCACAGCAATCAGTGATAGTCACTGAGCTGCCGTGTTCCCTGTCAGATGGTCCAGTTTAAGCGCACACTAACAACGTGAAACACTAGGCAACTCTCAAAGCAACATCCAAGAGCAGCCCTCACACGACCCACCGTGTATATGCCCCTTGTTGGACAACAAGGTGGACTGAATCACCTGTGGATTAAAAGAAAAGACATCAATAAACATACACAACTTATACAGATATTCACGGAATCCCCAGAAGCTCAGAAGTAAGACAAGTGAGCCAGAAAATATGTTGGAAGGTCCGTAGGAATCAATTGATTCCCAGGGACGTCCCAAGGCTCTTGATCTTTATTTAGAACAGTCTCCTGTATCCCTCCATCTCCATCCCACTCATGTGTCTATCTAAGTAAACCTTAAACATCTCCAGCCTGCCTGCCTCCACCACCCTACTTGGCAGTGCATTCCATATCCCCACTACCCTCTGTGTGAAAAACCTCCCTCTAATATCCGAATTATACCTTGCCCCCCTCACCCTAAGCCCATGGCCCCTCATAATTTATGTATCCAGCCTAGGAAAAAGCTTACCACTGTTCACTCTGTACCCTTCATTATCTTATACCCCTCTATTAGATCCCCCCCTCATTCTCCGTCTTTCTAAGGAAAACAGCCCCAATTTGCCCAATCTCTCCTCAGTCCTTTCATATCAGGCAGCATCCTGGTAAACCTCCTCTGCACTCTCTTCAGGGTCTCTATATCCTTCCTGTAGTAAGGTGACCAGAACTGGACGCAGTACTCTAAATGTGGTCTAACCAAGTTCTGTACAACTGCAACATTAGACGCCAGCTCTTGTACTCTATATCCCTTCCTATAAAAGCAAGCATACCATAGGCTTTCTTCACCACTTTCTCCACCTGTGTTGCCACTTTCAAGGACTTGTGTACTTGCACCCCCAGGTCCCTCTGCATTTCTATACTCTTAATAGGCCTACCATTTATCATGTAACTCCCCCCTACATTATTTCTTCTAAAACGCATCATCTCGCATTTATCAGGATTAAATTCCATATGCCAATCTGCCCAATATACCAGCCTATCTATATCCTGCTGTATTGTCAGACACTCCTCCTCACTATCAGCAAGTCCAGCCACCTTTGTGTTAACTGCAAACTTGCTGATCACACCACGCACTCCCTCTTCCAAGTCAAGTATGTATATTACAAATATAACATTGGAGGTGAATGGGATCAAAGGTTATGGGGAGAAAACAGGGTAAGGCTATTGAATTGGACAATCAGCCATGATGGTGATGAATGATAGAGCAGGTTCGAAGGGCTGAATGGCCTCCTCCTATCTCTGCTCCACCACTGAAGGAGATTGGATATGTTAATGCTCCAGTCCAGCGGAGGGTGTGTTTGGGATTGGGGGAATAGTGGATTTTTCTTGCTGCTGTACTGTGGGATGGTGAGAGAGGGTGAGGAATTGGTTAAGAGAAGCACTGAGCTGCTAGGATAGAGCCTGAGAGAAATTTGTTCTTGTTTCCTTCTCTCACTCCATTCTGATCTGATGCCATTCTTTTCTTTCAGTGTTGTGGAACAACTTGATTTGCAAAACTACAGGTGAGCACCAGAGACAGCGGTTCGTTCTCCGAGATATCGGCGTTTATAAACCCGAGCTCTGAGGCTGCACTGACCCCAGGAACGGCAGCATTCACATTGCCTTCTGATTTAAACTTTATAAATTCCCCATCAATGTTCAAACTTCACCCACAGCCTCTCCTCTGTAACCTCCTCCAGCCTCTATAACCCTATCTCTGTAACCTCCTCCAGCCTCTATAACCCTCCCTATCTCCGTAACCTCCTCCAGCCTCTATAATCCTCCCTATCTCTGTAATCTCCTCTAGCCTCTATAACCCTCCCTATCTCCATAACCTCCTCCAGCGTCTATAACCCTCCCTATCTCCATAACCTCCTCCAGCCTCCACAGCCCTCCCTATCTCTGTAACCTCCTCCAGCCTCTATAACCCTCCCTATCTCCGTAACCTCCTCCAGCCTCTATAACCCTCCCTATCTCCATAACCTCCTCCAGCCCCTACACCCTCCCTATCTCTCAGTTGGGTCTATTCTACATGTTGCATTTTCATTGTTCCATCCTCGCAGACCATGCATTTGGATATCTCAGCCCTAAACTCTTGCACACTCTCCCATAACCCCATCATCTCTTTGCTGCAGCCATTGGTCATCTGTCTTAACATCTACAACTTTAGCTCATTATCAAATTAAAACCTCCCTCTATACTGTCCCCCATCAAACACTCCCAGGACAGGTACAGCACGGGGTTAGATACAGAGTAAAGCTTCCTCTACACTGTCCCCCATCAAACACTCCCAGGACAGGTACAGCATAGGGTTAGATACAGAGTAAAGTTCCCTCCATACTGTCCCCATCAAACACTCCCAGGACAGGTACAGCACGGGGTTAGATACAGAGTAAAGCTCCCTCTGCACTATCCCCCATCAAACTCTCCCAGGACAGGTACAGCATGGGGTTAGATACAGAGTAAAGCTCCCTCTGCACTATCCCCCATCAAACACTCCCAGGACAGGTACAGCACAGGGTAAGGGATCTGCTGTTTTTCCTCACTAAGCTGCTGCTGTTTTTCAGGTGCTTCTCTCACCAAGTGGTCAGTTTTTCGAAAGATGCCTTTGCTCATGGGAATTCTGAAGGTAATGGGGCTGATTCTGGTTATGATTATTAAGGTTATGTTGCAGTTGTATAAGGTGCTGGTGAGGCCACACCTGGAGTACTGTGTACAGTTTTCACTAGGTTGATTCCAGAGTTGAGAGGGTTGGCTTATGAGGAGACTGAGTACGCTGGAACTATACTCATTGGGATTCAGAAGAATTAGGGGAGATCTTAGAGAAACATATAAGATTATGAAGGGAATAGATGGAAGCAGGAAGTTGTTTCCACAGGCAGGTGAAATTAGAACTAGGGGCATAGCCCCAAAATAAGGGGGAGCAGATTTAGGACTGAGTTGTGGAGGAACTTATTTGCCCAAAATGTTGTGAACGTGTGGAATTCCCTGCCCAGTGAAGCAGTTGAGGCTATCTCATTGAATGTTTTTAAGGCAAGGATAGATAGATTTTTGAACAGTAAAGGAATTAAGGGTTATGGTGGGTGAGCGGCTAAGTGGAGCTGAGTCCACAAAAAGATCAGCCAGGATCTTATTGAATGGCAGAGCAGGCTCGAGGGGCCAGCTGGCCCACTCCTGATGTTCTAATGATTGTTAACGTGCAATGCACAAATGCGAAGGAAGTATGGTTAGGAGGAGGACAACAGCACAAAGGGGGATACTGGGCAAGACTGGATCTGAGGATAAGAATCCAACAATGGTGGGCACAGTGTCAGAGTTAGGAAACGGGACAGATCCCAAAGAGTCTAAATCTCAGAGATACTGGGGGAGGAAGTGGAGCGCCGCACTGTCACGAGGGAGTGCCGCAGTGTTGAAAGGCTGAAACTGGGATGGGGAGATATTTGCAATGTTTCCAATCTGCTGAATTGGGATTATTCAGGAGCACAGCTTTAGCTCATTCTGAATCCTGGACAGTTTGTCTGGAACTCACTGTGATTCCCTTGCTTTCCAGACCTGCTCCCTAATGTGACAGTGATGGGCGTTCTTCAGGGATTTTATTGGACTGATTCGGAAATGTATGATGAAATATCCTCGGCTGATAGAGTACAACTACACATTCCTGGGCCTGAGAGTATTGTCTGACCCCTGGCTTTTCACAAATATTTACTGTGAAACAAACTTAAAGCACCCCTCTAAATAAATCCTATTTCTTGCATTTCCTTTGCTTCTGTGAAGGCCATTCACCTTTTGTTTGAGGGTCTGTTATCCCATCAATGTATTGGATCAAATGTGAAATGCACCCACCAATGACTTTATTGAGTAATTATTGCTCTCAGACGGAAGCACATCTCCCCTTCTGCTGTGTCTGTGCTTGGATTAATTTTGCATTAGAGGTGGGGTCTGCTGGTGGAATCTGAGTTTTCAAATGGAACTAATCTTCACTTCTACTAGTTGGCTTTTAAACAGCACTGTTCCACTGGCAATAACAGATTTGATGTTTGTCACTGAGTTGACCATCTCCAACTCCTGCTGGTAAACATGTTGGTATTAGAGACATCCAGCAGGAACTGCCTAATACATTCCTCTCTGGTAGCAGATCATCTAGGGCCAGTCTTGCTGCTGATGACCTGGGGACCGTGTTGCTGTGTGTTAAGCATGCCTTCTGGTGATGGGGGGAATTGTTCAACAATTCCCTGTGGCTGCTGTCAGTGTTTGTATTAGGATCAGGACTATCCACAGGCCACTGTCCAGAGTTAATCACAGCTCTTCCCTTCTCCACCTCAGATTGCATCTCCTGCTTTTCCCATTGGGGAATAAAATCCAATCCATCTCAATGAAATTCCTAAAACTGTGTACTCCAACTGGGAATGATGGCTTACCAGTTATTCCCCCTCCCCCATGCAGGAAAGTGCTATAGTGGGCAGAGGGAGTTTGTTTCTATCTAGCCTCTAGTGCAATAAGCAGCAGTTAAAGTGATGCTGTCTCATTGCAATAACTGAAATCTCTCATCACAAAGGAACATCAACAGACTGAGTCTGAGATTGTATATTGTGATGTTAACAGGAAAGTGTGGAGACCAAATCTCCAGTTCTTCATCCACCACAGTCTCTGTTTACAGAACATTAAACAGATTACTAGAAAACAGATTTATTGTTGCTGTGTACATTTTTTACAAAGAACCAGATTCTGGAATGTTCAGGTATCTACACAGCCTGGAAGCCCAGGATCAGTTTAATGTTGAATGAAAACCTCACTGTCCATCCCAGGCAGACAGCTCACTCTTTGGCAATGGCAAAAGGCTTTTCCACCTCGATCTTGCCACAATCTGCAATGACCACATCTTTCAGTGGTTTATCTCTGCTGTCTGTCTTCGAAGCCTCAACCTTTCTAACAACATCCTGCAACAAGGAAAAATAAACAGCATTAAAGTCAAACTCAAATCTAGTCAACAAAGCCTCATGGCTAATCATAAAAACATAGTCCAGACCTGTTATCTCCAGACTCACCTATTCTATAAACACCTACAGCCCCCAATCCTAACACACCCAAGTCCTGTTCACATTCTGCCTCTACTATTCACTACACACTGACTCTCTCAATCCCTCCATCGCCTCAGCACCCCCCCCTCCAATCCTACAACAGAATCTCTACCCTCAATTTGATTTTAGCAGCTCTGCTATTGGTGCCTTTTTCTGGAGTTAAATATACTCCAGAACAGAAGGGAGGGAGAAACAGGGCAGGCTTTACGCTGTTGAACGTGTGATTCTGGTGTTGCTGTTATGATTTGCCATTCATTCAGAACAGGTGCTTATTTATTGAGGGCCAACAGCTGGAATTCTCTAATCTCGACCCTAGCCCAGAACCCTTTGTCCCTCCAATGGAAGTAAACCCATCACATAGATGCCACCCCTGTCCAGTATTCCCAGCACTTTGCAATGTGTTATTTTAGTTTCTCAGGGAAACTCCTAAGGTGGAGATGCTGTGGGGCTGGACAGGGCCCCATTTCTCAGAACAAGGTTACTCTGGGATTGTGCTGGGCTATTAGAACAAATCCCACTGTGCAGTTACTCTCCAGCAGGAGCCAGAGCCTGACACTGATCAGCACAGCTGGTAATTGCTCTTCTGCCCACTCCTCCCCAATTGAACTGATCATAAAATCCCTACATTACAGTAGGCAGCCTGTCGGCCCATCGAGTCAGCACCGATAACAATCCAACCCAGGCCCTTTCCTCATAATCTGATGCATTTACCTCAGCTCATTCTCCCAACATGATGGGGCAATTTAGCATGGCCAATCGACCTAACCCACACATTTCTGGACTGCAGGAGGAAACCCACACAGACACAGGTAGAATGTGGAGACTCCACACAGACAGTGACTTGAGGTTGGAATTGAACCCAGGTTCTGGTGCTGTGAGGCAGTAGTGATAACCACTGTGTCCCAGGTGATGTGAGGCAGCAGTGCTAATAACTGTGCCAGTGCTGGCCACAATGGAAGGGCAATTTGCACAACACCTGGCATCATGCCAGCAATCATACAACACCGCAGGAGGCAACCATTTCGCCCATTAGCTCTGCAGCAAATCTCCCAGAGCATCCCACCCAACCCTATCCCCATGTATTTACCATGGCCAATCCACCTAACCTGCACATCTGGGAAGAACTGGAGCCATGATGTGGGTATGCTGGCGTTGGACTGGCGTAAACACAGTAAAAAGTCTGACGACACCAGGTTTTAGTCCAACCGATTTATTTATCAAATAAATCGGTTGGACTAAAACCTGGTGTTGTCAGAACTGGAGCACCAGGAGGAAACCCACACAGACATGGGGAGAACATGCAGACTCCACACAGTCACCCAAGGCCAGAATCAAACCTGGGCCCTGGTGCTGTGAGGCAGCACTGCTAACCACCGTTAGAAGTTCCCTTAGAATAGGGAATAGGAAGGAGAAGGAACGACATCTTCATGAGATGCACTAAGTATCACCACCAGGGAAACTGAGCTACAGATTGTAAACAGTTAGGGTGGTGTGAGGGCCTTCCCCTGCCTTCAATCTCGTTGGGAGGATGTTAAACACACAGGACAAGCAGCCAGGGAGAGAGACAGAATCCTTACAAATCCTTCGATGACTTTTCCGAACACTACGTGTTTCCCATCAAGCCAGCTGGTTTTGACAGTGGTGATGAAGAATTGGGATCCGTTTGTGTCTTTGCCAGCGTTCGCCATACTGACCCACCCTGGGCCATAGTGCTTCAACTTGAAGTTTTCATCAGGGAACCGGTCACCATAGATACTCTTCCCTAGAGAGAGAAAATCCCAGGATAGAGAGAGGGAACACAATTAAACTAACCCTGAAGACAAACCAGCCTGAACATTTCTAGCAGTTCACAAGACTGCACCAATACTAACGGTACAGGAAAAGCAGCATTCCTATCGCACAATGGACAAGCCAATCAGCGCAAGGTTTTAAAGTTTATTTATTAATGTCACAAGTAAGGCTTAAATTAACATTGAAATGAAGTTACTGTGACAATCCCCTAGTCGCCACACTCCAGCACCTGTTTGGGTACAAGGGAGAATTTAGCATGGGATTAGCTTAGTGATTAAAAAGGGGGCATGGCTGGGCTGAAGGGCCTGTTTCCATACCGTACACCTCTGACTCTACAGCCAATGCACCCTAACCAGCACGTCTTTTGGACTGTGGGAGGAAACCCACACATTAATGGGGACAACGTGCGTACTCTGCACAGACACTGACCCACCCAAGCTGGGAATGAAATCTGGGTTCCTGGCGCTGTGAGGCAGCAGTGCTAACCACTCCGCCACCGTGCTGCTGGGAACTGAACCTGTGTTCCTGGCACTGACAGGCAGCGATGCTAACTTCTGCTCTGCCTAATCTTGAATGAATACTTTGCGTCGGTATTCACTCAGGAGAGGGGTCAGTCCTCTGCTGCTGTGCTTGAGAAGTTTGAGGATCCGTTGAGGGAAATAGTCATCACGAGGGAAGAGGTGTTGGGACTTTTAGACAATATAAAGACAGACAAATCTCCAGGGCCTGATGGCATCTATCCTAGGCTGCTAAGGGAGGTGAGGGATGAAATTGCTGGGCCTCTGACGCAAATCTTTGTCTCTTCTTTGGACACAGGTGAGGTCCCAGAGGATTGGCGGATTGCAAATGTAGTACCGTTGTTTAAGAAGGGTCAGAGGGATAACCCAGGGAACTATAGGCCAGTGAGCTTGACTTCAGTTATAGGCAAGATAATGGAGAGGATCCTCAAGGATAGGATGTATGAGCATCTGGAGCGCTGCAATCTGATCAGGGATACGCAGCATGGCTTCGTTACAGGGAGGTCGTGCCTTACGAATCTATTGGAATTTTTTGAAGAGGTGACAAAAACGGTTGACGAAGGACAAGCCGTTGATGTTGTCTATATGGATTTCAGTAAGGCGTTTGACAAGGTCCCTCACGGTAGGCTGATAGAAAAGGTGAAGGCTCATGGGATACAAGGCCAGGTATGTAGATGGGTGAAGAACTGGCTTGGGAGGAGGAGACAGCGGGTAGTAGTGGAGGGCTCCTTTTCCAATTGGAGGTCTGTCACCAGTGGGGTGCCGCAGGGCTCGGCACTAGGACCTCTACTATTTGTAGTATATATTAATGACTTGGAAGAGGGGGTAGGTGGTGTGATCAGCAAATTTGCTGATGACACTAAGATGGTTGGATTGGCGGGTACTGAGGAGCAGTGCCTGGCAATGCAACAGGACATAGATAGGCTGGTAGATTGGGCAGATAGATGGCAAATGGAATTTAATCCGGAGAAATGCGAGGTGATGCACTTTGGCCGGAATAATGTGGGAGTTATATGATAAAAGGTAGAACTATCCGGAGTATAGATACGCAGAGAGACCTGGGGGTGCAGGTACACAAGTCCCTGAAGGTGTCGGTGCAGGTGCAGAATGTGATGAGGAAAGCGTATGGCATGTTAGCCTTCATAGGAAGGGGTATAGAATATAGGAGTAGGAGTCTGATGTTGCAGTTGTATAGAACGTTGATTAGGCCTCACCTGGAGTACTGCGTCCAGTTCTGGTCGCCGTACTACCGGAAGGATGTAGAGATCCTGGAGAGAGTGCAGAGGAGATTTACCAGGATGTTGCCTGGTATGGAAGGGCTGTCTTACGAGGAAAGATTGAACGCACTTGGGCTGTTTTCCCTTGAGAGACGTCGGCTGAGGGGGGATCTAATAGAGGTTTATAAGATTATGAAGGGGACAGATAGAGTAGATGGTGATAAGCTTTTTCCGCTATTAAAAATGGATAAAACGAGGGGTCACGGGCTTAGGGTGAGGGGGGCTAGATATAAGACTAATATTAGAGGGCAGTTTTTCACACAAAGGGTAGTGGGGATGTGGAATGCACTGCCGAGTAAGGTGGTGGAAGCAGGCACGCTAGGGTTGTTCAAGAGTCACTTGGACAGCCACATGAGCGGTCTACATATAGGGGGATATAGCAGGCCTTACTAAGCATTGTAGGCTTGGGGTCAGTTTTAGCCTCAGGGATATAGAGTCTTTAATAATGAAATTTTTATCCACAGGCACTTACCATCTCGAGGGCATCATGGCAGCTCAGAGGCTATCTCTGTTGCTGTGCGGACACATGGAGTTGGGCCTGTGTCCGTGGGAGTTTGCGCGTTCTCCCTGTGGTTGCGTGGGTTTCCTCCGGGTGCTCCGGTTTCCTCCCACATCCCAAAAATGTGCTTTTAGGCTGATTGATTGGGTAACAAATTGTCCCTATATTGGACCTCCCTGATCCTCACACATTAGGCATAGACTAGAGTCATGAATAGGTCACTGACCATGGGACGGCGGCGCGGGCTCGTTGGGCCGAAGGGCCTGTTTCCCGTGCTGTGTTGTTCTTTGTTCTTTAATTAACAGCAACTCAACCCTAGAACAAGTGTGTGTCTGACTCCGCAAAATTCGAAAGGCAGATGGACAATCCAGCTGTCCCAGTGCGCTCCGAGTGAAGAAAGTCAGGTTTCATCTCCGATAACATAAAATCCTGAAGCCAGAACTCAGGCAGCAGGAGGAACTGTCATCGTGGAGCAAAATACAGGGGCACACTGCACACTCCCTCACCCTACATACATACACACAAATTCCCCTGCGTACATCACTCTCCCCCCAACCACAGGCAGGACAAAGCATCACACTTACCACCAGTACCGTCTCCACGGGTAAAGTCCCCTCCCTGAATCATAAACTCCTTGATGATCCGGTGGAATTTGCTATTTTTGTAGCCAAATCCTTTCTGCAGAAAAATCAGGACAGATTAACTGGAGAATGACATCAGCTTCAGCACAGTGAGCCTGAGAGTGTCTAAAGATTCCACAAAATTCATATCAGATGGGACAATGCTGGCCACGCACAGCGAAGGTTTCACTTCAGGTGAGAAGATGGTGAAGCCAGTCCCCAAGGCAGGAGGAGGAACTGTCACCATGAATGAAAGAAATACTCACTTCCCCCGTCGCTAAAGCAACAAAGTTTTCAACCGTCTTTGGAACAGTCTTCCCAAAAAGACCAAATACTATCCGGCCTGCATCCTCATCGCCGATTTTAAGATCAAAATACACCTAGAGAGGAGGAAATCAAACAGGAGTCAGTTTGCTTATGCCCAGCACCCCCCACTCACACCCACAAGCAGAACAAGGCTGACTGCCAAGTATCAACAGTGACATCCCTATCTAGTATCCTAAGCTATTAACTTCCTCACTCCAAACTTCAGGGACTTTATTTCACTGGAGTGCCGGCCAATGCAGGAGAAGGTGCCCCACAACACACGGCTCTCCAGCTGCCAAATCTCCCTGATAAGATACCAGTACCTGGTACAGTCCATGTAACCAGGGAAACAATAAGATTTATTTCTGAAAGAAACAGGGTTCCAAAACTGAATATGTCCAGAACAATACAATAAACACTATCATCCCCCTGCCCCAGATCCTGAATGGCAGTGCCCACCCAGGGATAGCAGGGTTTGACGATTGCTATAAACTCCAGTTATTCGCCTCACTACAGGAAGGATGTGGAAGCTATCGAGAGGAGATTTACGAGGATGTTGCCTGGATTGGGAGGCATGCCTTACGAGGATAGGTTGAGGGAGCTAGGTCTTTTCTCCCTGGAGAGACAAAGGTTGAGAGGCGACCTGATAGAGGTTTATAAAACGTTGAGGGGAATAGATAGGGTGGTTTCGCGGAGGCTATTTCCCAGGGCTGAAACAGTTGCTACGAGAGGACACAGGTTTAAGGTGCTGAGAAGCAAGTACAGAGGAGATGTTAGGGGAAAGATTTTCACTCAGAGGGTGGTGAGTGAGTGGAATCGGCTGCCATCGCTGGTGGTAGAGGCAAACTCGCTGGGGTCTTTTAAAAGACTTCTCAATGAGTATATGGGATTTAATGGGATTGGGAGTTATAGATAGTTCTATGGCTTGGTAGGTATAGATGTGATCGGCGCAACTTGTGGGCTGAAGGGCCTGTTTGTGCTGTAGTGTTCTATGTTATTCTGCAGTGTGCTTCCCGTTTAGCCAGGAAACAGAAAAAACCTTAATTAAATAAACTACCTGCCAAGATGATGCACTCACGAGAACAAGGGCTGTACAGAACACTGAGCTGCACTCACAAGGACACCCTGTCCTCCTCAGGTAGATAGAATTCCCCACCCACCCCCCCAATCTCACCATTCCCCCCCACCCACCCCCCCTCCCTCCCATTCCCCCCCCCTCCCTCCCATCCCCCCCTCCCTCCTCCCATCCCCCCTCCCTCCTCCCATCCCCCCCCTCCCTCCTCCCATCCCCCCCCTCCCTCCTCCCATCCCCCCCATTCCTCCCATCCCCCCCCTCCCTCCTCCCATCTCCCTCCTCCCTCCCATCCCCCCCTCCCATCTCCCCCCCTCCCATCTCCCATCCCCCCCTCCCATCTCCCCCCCTCCCATCTCCCATCCCCCCCCTCCCATCTCCCTCCTCCCATCCCCCCCCTCCCATCTCCCTCCTCCCTCCTCCCATCTCCCTCCTCCCATCTCCCTCCTCCCATCTCCCCCCCCCCATCTCCCTCCTCCCAACCCCCCCCTCCCATCTCCCTCCTCCCAACCCCCCCCCTCCCATCTCCCTCCTCCCAACCCCCCCCCTCCCATCTCCCAACCCCCCCCCTCCCATCTCCCTCCTCCCATCTCCCTCCTCCCAACCCCCCCCCTCCCATCTCCCTCCTCCCATCTCCCCCCCTCCCATCTCCCTCCTCCCATCTCCCCCCCTCCCATCTCCCTCCTCCCATCTCCCCCCCTCCCATCTCCCATCTCCCCCCCTCCCATCTCCCCCCCTCCCATCTCCCTCCTCCCATCTCCCCCCCTCCCATCTCCCTCCTCCCATCTCCCCCCCTCCCATCTCCCTCCTCCCATCTCCCCCCCTCCCATCTCCCTCCTCCCATCTCCCCCCCTCCCATCTCCCCCCCTCCCATCTCCCCCCCTCCCATCTCCCTCCCTCCCATCTCCCTCCCTCCCATCTCCCCCCCTCCCATCTCCCTCCTCCCATCCCTCCTCCCATCCCCCCCATCCCTCCTCCCATCCCCCCCCATCCCTCCCCCCATCCCCCCCCATCCCTCCTCCCATCCCCCCCCATCCCTCCCCCCATCCCCCCCCATCCCTCCCCCCATCCCTCCCCCCATCCCTCCCCCCATCCCTCCCCATCCCTCCTCCCATCCCTCCTCCCATCCCCCCCATCCCTCCTCCCATCCCCCCCCATCCCTCCTCCCATCCCCCCCCATCCCTCCTCCCATCCCCCCCCATCCCTCCTCCCATCCCCCCCCATCCCTCCTCCCATCCCCCATCCCTCCTCCCATCACACTTCGGTTTCTGTGGGTGAATTCTCAGTGCCTCGGTTACCTTGACGGTCACTTTGGGCCCTTTCTTCTTCTCCTCGGCCTGCGAGGCGGTAGGCAGCAGGAGCAAGGTCAGAACCCCGGTCAGCAACGCGGCAGCTAACAGCAGCTTCATCTTCCAGGCGGAGAGGCGCATCCAGGCTCCAGAGGGCGGGGCCTGAGCCTCATCCGGGCTCCTGGGGGCGGGGCCAGACCGCAAGATGGCGGTCGGACGCGCCCATTATGGGCCATCAGGAGGGGACATTACACATCAGCTGGAGGAACAGCCGCAGCATGGGCCCAAAACAAGCAGAATAAACACCCACAATACATAAAAACATTGAGAAGTGTATCAGCAGTAGCTCTGAACCTAAGCTTCAAATCCCATCCGAATCCAATTCCTGATTATTTAATAAACTCTCCTCTCAATGAATGGTAGTCAGAGCTTCAATTATACGCATGCGCCGCAGTAGGGGTAGTACATTTCGCAGTGAGGGGAATTGATAATCTTCAGATCCACAAAACATCAATAAGTAGCCTGAATGTGAAGAAGACATTGAACTGAAAGAAGTAAATGAATAGAATAACCTTATCACTAAGTTCTAAATCAATTATCTTAAACATTTTGGTCATATGTCTAGCAGAGTATTAGAAGTTACCCCTTCCTTTTGTGATACATCCTAACGGAAGCCTGGAATCTGCCACGTTACTCTCTCGTAATTGGCCATGCGGCTGACTCTCATTGGCTAGTCAGAGATGATGGACTGGCAAATAGACCAATAGATTTCCAGAACCGAACGGGCGCCGATCCGCGTCCCCGCCCATACCCATTGAGCCGGAACCGAACGGGCGCCGATCCGCGTCCCCGCCCATACCCATTGAGCCGGGCCAATGGGGAAGGCGCTTTATGCTTGTTGCTGGGTAGATTAGGCTGAGACCTGATGGCGAAGCCGCCATTACTGAGCTGAGGTAACGCAGCTGCTGGGGGAGGGGTCTTCAAACCGTAACCCAACAAACACCACATTCATACAGGGGAAGATATGAAGGTACAAATAATACAATGTAAAGGACTTTGAGGGACAAATGATGGATTGATTTAGAAGCATAGCAAAGTTAAGGTGCAGAAAGTGGCCATTCAGCCCATCTTGTCTGTGTTGGCCATCACAGGAAACTAGCCATCCATCACAAATCCCATTTCCCAGCACTTGGTCCTATAGCCTTGCAGGTCACAGCACTTCAGATGTGGATCCAGGTTTCTTGTGAATAGGTTGAGTTTTTTTATTCATTCCTGGGACATGGGTGTCGCTGGCTGGCCAGCATTTATTGCCCAAGCTTAATTTCTCCAGGAGAGTAGTTGAGAATCAACCATGTTGTATGGCTCTGGAGTCACATGTAGGCTAGACCAGGTAAGGATGGCAGATTTTAAAAAGTTTATTTATTACTGTCACAAGTAAGGCTGACAGTAACACTGCATTGAAGTTACTGTGAAAATCCCCTAGACACCACACTCCCTGTTCGGGACACTAAGGGGCAATTTACCATAGCTACTTCACTCTAACCTGCGCATCTTTCATACTGAAAGGAAATCGGAGTACCTGGAAGAAATCCACGCAGAGACGGGGAGAACGTGCAAACTCCACACAGACAGTGACCCGAGGCTGGAATCGAACCCGGGTCCCTGGCTCTGTGAGCTAACCACTGTGCCATTCCTTCCCTAAAGGACATTACTGAACCAGAAGGGTTTTTCTGATAATCGACAATAATTTCATAGTCATCGGTAGATTCTTAGTCCCAGATATTTTTTATTAAATTCAAATTCCACCATCTGCTGTGGCGGGATTCGAACCCGGGTCTCCAAAACAGTAATAATGTAGTGATAATACCATGAACCGTTACATTTCCTAAGTTCATCCTCAACCACCATTTTGGGTGGTGAATTCCAGACACCACCCTCTCTGAATGGAAAAGCTTTTCCTCATGTCCCCTTTTACCTTAAATCTATTCCCACTCGTAATCAGCCCCTCAGCTAGGGGAAATAATCTTTCCTCCCTACCCTGCCTAAGCCCTTTGTAGTTTTGTACACCTCGATTGGGTCATCCCTCAGCCTCCTCTGTGTTTCTTCTCCAGACTGCTGTGAGTCTCTGGAGCTGTCTTCCTAAAAAGGCAGTGGAAGCAGATTCTTTGAATATTTTGAGGCAGAGGTAGATAGATTCTTAATTAACAAGAGGATGAAAGGGTGGGCAGAAACATAGAGTTGAAGTTATAATCAGATCTTATTGAATTTTTATTGAATCATGATCTTATTGAATGGTGGAGCAGACTAATGGGGCTGAATGGCCTACTCCTGCTCTTAATTCATATGATTGCATGTTCGTATGTTCAAAGTTTATTTACTGGTGTCACAAGTAGGCTTCCATTAACATTGCAATGAAGTTACTATGAAAACCCCCCAGTCACCACACTCTGGTGCCTGTTCAGGTACACTGAGGGAGAATTTAGCACGGCCAATGTATCTAACCAGCATGTCTCTCAGACTGTGAAGGGAAACTGGAGCAACTGGAGGAAACCCACGCAGACACGGGGAGAATGTGCAAACTCTGCATAGGCAATGACCCGAGCCAGGAATCGAACCTGGGTCCCTGACGCTGTTAGATAGCAGCACTAACCACTGTGCCACCCGAAAGTAACCCCTGCCTATCCATCTCCTTAATTTCTATAAAATAATGTATTTTGAAATAAACTTTCCAGTGGCAGAGTCGGCAATCAGAGAACACTAATTTAAATAACTGGCAAAAGAACCAAAAAGGAAAATGTGGATTTGAAACAGAAACACATCCAGTTGTCATGTGAAGTGTGCTGTCTGAAAGGGTGGTGGAAGCAGATTAGTTAATAACTTTTGAAAGGGAATTGGATTAATACTTAAAAAGGATAAATTTCCAGTGAAATCAGCTTAATTGGAGACATCAAAGTGCCAGTACAGACACAACCTCCCATGCTCTGACACTGTCTACACTGCTTTGCCTTGGCAAAGCAGCCAGCATAATTAAGGACCCCACGCACCCCGGACATTCTCTCTTCCACCTACTTCCATCGGGAAAAAGATACCAAAGTCTGAGGTCACCAACTGACTCAAGAACAACTTCTTCCCTGCTGCCTTCAGACTTTTAACCATAAATTATAGAATCCCTACAGTGCAGAAGGAGGCCATTTGGCCCATCAAGTCTGCACTGACCGCAATCCCATCCAGGTCCTATCTCCATTTAGCTACCCTGCTAATCCCTCTAACCTATCACATCCCAGAATATCTTTCAATACCAACCAAATAAACAAACTCAAATTAACTTAAGGACAAATTAAAAGGGGCAACTCCTCAAAAGGAGGGGGAACAATCCGACCAAAACAAATCGAAAGGAAACTTAGAACATGAAATCATAATGTGAATTTTGGGGTTTATAATATATCCCAGCCCCTGCAGTACCCAACGGGAACACATTCCAGGACACTAAGGGTCAATTTAGCATGGCCTCTCAAGTGTGAGAGGAAACTGGAGCACCCGGAGGAAACCCACACAGACACGGGAAGAACATGCAAACTCCACGCTGACATTGATTGACCCAAGCTGGGAATTGAACCCAAGTCCCTTGTGCTGTGAGGCAGCAGTGCTAAACATTGTGCCGCCCTTTTGCATGAATTAAGTTTCGATCTTTCTCTACACCCTAGTTATGACTTAACACTACATTCTGCTTGTTTCCTTCTCTATGAATGGTATACTTTGTATTGCATGAAAAAAACAATAGTTTTCACTATATGCTAATACATGTGACAATAATAAATCAAAACGGGTGAATATTCCCCTTCCATGCTAAACAATTCTAAATGGCTATATTATGTAATGGCATTTTTGGAATAATTCAGCCAACAATACAAGTAGTTAAATAATAAGATTTTATTTTGAAAAGAAGGTAAGTGATAAACCCTTGTCTTTTATTCCTTCCAAAAATCAATCGCTCTCTCCAGAAACACATCTAAATGCTTGAATCCAATTATCTTTGTAAATATACACAGCGGTTAAACTCTGGCACATCGTGTTGTGGCTGCAGTGTGTTTGATCTAAACAGAAAATCAACAAGGTTACTTCAACAGCATCTCTTTCTCCTGCCCGCCTCCAACACCAAGAACACAAATATTTAGGGGCAAATTAGATAAGCACATGAAGGAGAATGGGATATTTGGATATGTTGGTAGGGTGAGGAATTCTATACACTTTAGCCATATGTTAAAGGTGAGAATATGAAATGTTGTTGAGCATCTCCTGTATGTTGGTTCCCACCTCTCTCCATAGTCCCCAGTGTGGAGATCCAGCCCTGGATCAGTGTGCAATCTCAGAATTCCACAAATGATGGCAAGTTTTGACCCAGAATTTTGACCCAGTGATAGTGAAGGAACATACAGATTTCTGTTATAGAGTGTATATTAAGCAATTTCCTATTGAAAAATCACAAAATCTCTACAGGTAGTAGGAAGCCACTCAGCCCATTGAGCCTGCACCATGCAAGCCCCATCCCTGTAATCCTACATATACTTAACTAATCCCCCTGACACTAAGGCGCAATTGAGCATGGCTAATCAACCTAACTTTCACATCTTTGCAATGTGGGAGGAAACTGAGCACCTGGAGGAAACTCAAGCAGACACGGGGAGAATGTTCAAATTTCACATGGACAGTCACCCTAGGCTGGAATTGCACCCGTGCCCCTGATGCTGAGAGGCAGCAGTGCTAACCATGTGCTGCTGTAAGGACAATTCAGCATTTAAATGTGTGTATCCTGCTTGTCGAGTGACCACAAATTCCAAGTCAAGATGATGAATGGCTTGGATGGGAACTTTACAACATTTTAGTTTGAACAGACAATTTGACTGTTAGTGTTGTGGTTCTCTTGTAGTCTGGGGTCATTAGACAGGGTTCTGAACTGTCCAAAATAATCCTGATTCACAGCTGGATTATCCATTGACTGAAAAGTGTTCCCACCACTTCCTTTCTTACTCTTCACTTGCTTCTTCTTTAATCTGTGTTCACCTGAGGTCTGTCTCCTCAGTGGTGAGAAAGTAAAATATAACTGAAAGGTTAACTCAGAAAATATGGTTTAGCAAGACTTAGAGGTTAGTGAAGATAGCATTACTCGAATAAAAGGCATACCAAAGGATGGAGTACTCTAGGGAAAAAAAAGTTAAAACCACATAAGTGATTTAATTATGGGTGTGATAGTATTTTGGTAAAGACCTATTGGGTAAACAAGATAGGAAATCCATTGTATTGAGGAATATGATTAAATCTGTACAGAATTAAATGCACTCGTATGATTAGATCTGTATAAAAGCCAGCTGATGTGATTAGATCTGTACAGAATTGAATATATTCGTACAATTGGAGCTGAATAAAGAAGGCTGTAACAGAACAAATGGGAGCAGATCCTTCTGATAACTTCCAATGGCAAAGTAGACGCAAAATAAATTAATATTGTGTGGATTTGCTGCAATGTAAGTTGTTCTGTAAAATTTTCATTCACAGTGCTGAATGAGTTGCCTGGGTCAATCTTAGTAAACAACATCAATTAATGAATATTAATCACTGAGCTTACTGTCCGTAATTGGTCTTTCCGGGAGTTTTTACTGACAGATAAACATTGTGGGGAAAAATACAATAGCAAATGATTGGAAGTGTCTTCAACTGCGTAAGGACTGTCACAGATAGCCGCAGACAGGCAGTCAGTTGCAGGCAGACAGTCACAAATCGTTAGTCGCAGGCTGACAGTCACTTGCTGATGGTGACAGACGGTCAGTCACGGACAGACAGTTACAGGTATGAAGATAGTCGCAGATAGGCAGATAGTTACAGGCTGACAGTGACAGATGGTCAGTCACAGACGGTCAGTCACAGATAATGAAGACAGTCACAGACAAACACAGACAGACGTTAGCAGAC
This sequence comes from Prionace glauca, assembly GCA_037974335.1. Taxonomy (NCBI): domain Eukaryota; kingdom Metazoa; phylum Chordata; class Chondrichthyes; order Carcharhiniformes; family Carcharhinidae; genus Prionace; species Prionace glauca. Next base: position 6,654,157 of record CM075753.1, on the reverse strand, counting down.
AGACAGACGATCACAGCCACACTGTTACAGTCGGACATGCCAGAGGAAGCAGTTGTGATTCCGTTTTCCATCAACAATATACAATATTGAATTTTAATATTCCACACTCTGAGAAAATCAGGAGCATCCATCCAGTATTTATATTAATTTGATTTGAATATATAAAAAAGCACTGTCTGTTTCAATTCAGCGAGTCCAATTTAAAATGTAATTAAAGAATTTCTAGAAAGGTTACATCCATTTTTCAATTTACATGTCCAAATTACAAATGAAACAATAAGATTAATGGGGACAGTTTTAACGTTTAAAAAGCTTTTAGTTTATTTGTCTGAAAAGACCGGTGTCACAATTAAAAGGCTGGAGGTCATTTGCTGCAGCAGAATGCAAAATTCTTCTAGGTTCAACTTAGTGAACCCCAATACCCCAGTCCAGTCCCAATACCCTGTCTAGACATGGTCTAGGTGAGTCCAGTCCCAGTATCCTGTCTGAGCTCAGTCTGGGTGAGTCCAGCCCTGATACCCTGTCTGGACTCAGTGTGTGTGTGTGTCCAGCCGGTCCCAATACTCTGTCTTGGTCTGAATGTGTCCAGCCTGTCCCAATACTCTGTCTGGTCTCAGTCTGGGTGGGTCCAGCCCTGATACCCTGTCTGGACTCAGTACATGTGTGTAAAACCAGTCTCGATACTCGGTCTGTTCTCAGTCTGGGTCTGTTCAGACAGTCCTGATACCCTGTTTGGTCTCATAAGAACATAAGAAATAGGAGCAAGAGTAGGCCATCTAGCCCTTCGAGCCTGCCCCGCCATTCAATAAGATCATGGCTGATCTGTTTGAAGAAGGTCATGGCTGATCTGTCTCAGTCTGGGTGTGTCCAGTCCTGATACCCCGGTTTGAGGTTTTGGGTTTAATATTTTGGAGAATTTTTCAGTTTAGAAATTTTTAGAGGTTTTCGGATTTTGAGGTTTGTATAATTATATTCTAAACGCGTAGGTTGAATTTAGTGTTCCAGGGAAAACAGTATTGGTTGAGAGGAGAGAATTTTGATGCTTTTCGGATTATTTCTGCTCTGAAATGTTTTCTGGAGCACTTATTCTTCTTGTAAGAAAGTCCTTGAGAGATCACCGGACTGTAGAGATATGTTACCACACAACAAGAAGCTCAAATTGCCTTGCTCCTGGAAGCTGTTGTGGTAAAATTTGTTAAAAAGCACATTCTGTCAAAATGTAGATAGTGCCCTCGCTAATTTCCACACAAATTAGCCAAGCAGCCAATAATAACCTGAGCTGTTGTTTTCGGGCCGAGCTTTGAGTAACCTTTATCAGGAGCTGCAGAGATGAGTTGAGTTCATTAACAAACAACAAATATTGTCAAAACCTGGAGCGAAAGAGGCTGATTAACATTCTGTAAGTGGGTTTTACACAGGAAGTGCTCAGTGTTTAATTACTGCAGTTGGAACATTTCATTAATTTGTGTTTGTGGAGGCATTTATTAGGATGATGATGTTGGGGATGGAAGATTATAACAGTCTGACCTCTTGGTGAGAGCCTCAAGTGAGTGTGAGTGAAGAGAAGGGCAGCCAAAAAAAACTAGCTCCCAATCTCTGATTAAACAGTAATCGTTAGTAATGGCACTGCAAGCAGAACCATCATTGTATTTACTGTGTTAATCTCTGTATGTGAGCTTCACTGCTAAGGTCAGCACTCATTTTATCTGCAGTAAAAAGCTATCAGTAATGGTGACCATGAAACTACTTACTCTCAGGCTAAAAACCCGTCAGGTTCATCAATGTCCTTTAGGGAAGGAAAGTTTATGTCCTTACCCAGTCTGGCTGATAGGATGGAGGAGGTAGATGTTCTGAGGGAAAATGTATTAGCAATTTTGAAAAACCTGAGGGTCGATAAGTCCCCTGGGCCAGATGGGATGCATCCTAGGATACTTTGGGAGGCAAGGGATGAGATTGCAGAGCCTTTAACTTTGACTTTTGGGTCTTCACTGTCCACGGGAATTGTAGTAAAAAGTCTGACAACACAGGTTTTAGTCCAACCGATTTATTTGATAATAGACTCACAAGCTTTCGGGTTAGCCCCTTCGTCAGGTGAATGGAGAGTTCTGGCCTCAGGAACTGAACAGAGACTGATAGCCAAGTTCCGCACACATGAGGACGGTCTCAACAGGGATCTTGGGTTCATGTCGCACTATCTGTAACCCCCGTGACCCGCCTGGGTTTGCAAAACCTCACTTACTGTACTGTCTGGAGACAATACACATCTCTTTAAACTGTGATCAGTGCTCCTTCCACTCACATTATCAGCCACTTCAGGTCTTGAACAGCAGGTTAGGTTTAAGGATTCGCATTCTAATCAGTAATCTTTAAACTGTCTGTGCTTTATATGCTCTGTCTGAGGCCAGAACTCTCCATTCACCTGACGAAGGGGCTAACCCCGAAAGCTTGTGAGTATATTATCAAATAAATAGGTTGGACTAAAACCTGGTGTTGTTAGACTTTTTACTGTGTTTACGCCAGTCCAACGCCGGCATACCCACATCATGTCTCATAGAAGACAGAGGGTGGCGGTGGAGGGAAAATCTTTCAGACTGGAGGCCAGTTACCAGCGGTGTACCACAGGGGTCAGTGCTGGATCCTCTGCTTTTTTGTGATTTTTATCAATGACTTGGAAGAGGGGGTTGGAGGGTGGGTTAGTAAATTTGCTGATGACACCAAGATTGGTGGAGTAGTGGATGAGGTGGAGGGCTCTTTCAGGCTGCAAGAGACATTGATAGGGTACAGAGCTGGGCAGAAAAGTGGCAAATGGAGTTTAACCCTGATACGAGCGAGGTGATTCATTTTGGAATGCAGATTACAAGGTCAACGGTAGAGTTTTGATTAATGCGGAGAAACAGAGAGATTTTGAGGTTCATATCCACAGATCTCTGAAGGTTGCCACTCAAGTGAATAGAGCTGTGAAAAAGGCTTATAGTATGTTAGCGTTTATTAACAGGGGATTTGAGTTTAAGAGCTGTGGGGTTATGCTGCAACGATACCGGACCTTCGTGAGATCACATTTGGAATATTGTGTGCGGCTCTGGTCTCCTCACTCCAAGAAGGATGTGGAAGCATTGGAGAGAGTGCAGAGAAGATTTACCAGGATGTTGTCTGGTTTGGAGGGTAGGTCTTATGAGGAAAGGTTGAGGGAGCGGAGGAGGATGAGAGGCAACTTAATAGAGGTTTATAAGATGATGAGGGGGATAGATAGAGTGGACGTGCAGAGACTATTTCCTCGGGTGGATGTAGCTGTTACTAGGGGCATAACTTTAAGGTTCATGGTGGGAGATATAGGAGGGATGTCCGAGGTAGGTTCTTTACTCAGAAAGTGGTTGGGGTGTGGCATGGACTGCCTGCTGTGATAGTGGAGTCGGACACTTTAGGAACTTTTAAGCTGTTATTGGATGGGCACATAAGAACATAAGAAATAGGAGCAGGAGTAGGCCATCTGGCCCTTCGAGCCTGCCCCGCCATTCAATAAGATCATGGCTGATCTGTCGTGGCTCAGTTCCACATTCCAGCCCTCTCCCCATAACCCTTAATCCCCTCTCTTATCAAAAACCCATCAACCCGCTTCTTGAAAATATTTAGCGAGGCAGCCTCCACCACTTCAACGGGTAGAGAATTCAAGACATTCACCACCCTTTGAGTGAAAAAGTTCCTCCTCAACTCCGTTCTAAAACGCCCCCCCTTTATCTTGAGGCTGTGCCCCCTAGTCCTACTGTCTTTTTTGAGCGGAAAGAGTCTCTCCACCTCTATCCTATCCATCCCATTCATCATCTTATACGTCTCAATGAGATCTCCCCTCATTCGTCTAAACTCCAACGAGTACAAGCCTAGTTCATTCAGCCTCTCCTCATAGCTCAACCCCCTCAACTCCGGTATCAGCCTAGTAAACCTCCTCTGCACTCCCTCCAAGGCCAAAATATCTTTGCGCAGGTACGGCGCCCAAAACTGCACACAGTACTCCAGCTGCGGCCTCACCAATGCCCTATACAACTGCAGCAAGACCTCCCTACTTTTATATTCAATCCCCTTCGCTATGAAGGCCAGCATCCCATTCGCCTTCCTGACCACCTGCTGTACCTGCAAGCTGGGTTTCTGTGACTCATGCACAAGGACCCCGAGGTCCCTCTGCACCGTCGCCTGCTGCATGGAACAGGGAGCATGGAGCACTCCAGAATGATAGGGAGTGGGATAGCTTGATCTTGGGTTCAGACATAGGTCGGCACAACATTGAGGGCCGAAGGGCCTGTACCAATGCTGTACTGTTCTATATTTTACATTCTATGTACGTATCTCCAGATGTAAGACAATGTAGTTCAAAAAACAGTTTAGCACAGGAATAGACTCTTTGGCCCACCAAGCCTGCATGAATCTCGTCCTTTCTAGACCGACTGTATCCCTCTATCCTCATCTATAAGGCATAGGAGCAGAATTAGGCCACTCAGCCCATCGAGTCTGCTTTGCCATTCAATCGTGACTCTCTGACAGGTGGCACTCCCTCAGCACTGACCCTCTCTGACAGTGCGGCACTCCCTCAGCACTGACCGTCTCTGACAGTGTGGCACTCCCTCAGCACTGACCCTCTCTGACAGTGCGGCACTCCCTCAGCACTGACCCTCTCTGACAGTGCGGCACTCCCTCAGCACTGACCCTCTCTGACAGTGCGGCACTCCCTCAGCACTGACCCTCTCTGACAGTGCGGCACTCCCTCAGCACTGACCCTCTCTGACAGTGCGGCACTCCCTCAGCACTGACCCTCTCTGACAGTGCGGCACTCCCTCAGCACTGACCCTCTGACAGTGCGGCACTCCCTCAGCACTGACCCTCTGACAGCCCTCCAACAGTGCGGCGCTCCCTCAGCGCTGACCCTCCGACAGTGCGGCGCTCCCTCAGCGCTGACCCTCCGACAGTGTGGCGCTCCCTCAGCGCTGACCCTCCGACAGTGCGGCGCTCCCTCAGCGCTGACCCTCCGACAGTGCGGCGCTCCCTCAGCGCTGACCCTCCGACAGTGCGGCGCTCCCTCAGTATTGCACTGGGGATGTCAATACATTGCAGGCTGAGGGATGATGTTTGAACCCATGCTGAGACAGTGCTGTACGCTTAACACTGACAATTTGGAAGAAAGCTGGAAACTTTGCGTCCCTCTAAGTGTGCTGTGATCTGATTGTCTAGTTGTGTTCCATGAATGTCACCAGCCTACAGCTGAGGAAAGCAAAGGGTTAAAATGCTGCACACTGTAACTGCTGCACACTGTAACTGCATAGGTGTATTTGATTCCACATTCTCTGGTTAAATGAGAGATCTCTGATGATTCTTGCATCAGTGTAGTATCTCTAGGAGAGAGAGAGTGCTGACAATTACATATTAATTTCTGCAAAATCTCCAGGGTTGTGCAGATGAGAAAAAGTAATGCATGTGTAATGTGCCCCTGCTGAGAGACTCCCTCAATCGGAATCCATAAATAGCTGCATTGCAGGAGAAACACACACAATCAATCTTCCTTAATGTGACTTTCTCTGTTCTATTTGTAGTCAGCGTTGCTCTGAATGGTCTTCCCAAGTTTCCCATCCCTCCATCCTCACTGTAGGACTCATTAAACAATTTCTGAGTCACCACCCTTAGCACTGACCCTCTGACAGAGCAGTACTCCCTCAGTACTGACCCCCTCACAGTGCGGCGCTCCCTCCGTACTGACCCTCTGACACTGCGGCCCTCCTTCAATACTGATCCTCTGACAGTGCAGCACTGCCTCAGTACTGACCCTCTGACAGTGCGGCACTCCCTCAGTGCTGACCCTCTGACAGTGCTGCACTGCCTCAGCACTGACCCTGTGACAGTGCGGCGCTCCCTCAGCACTGACCCTCTGACAGTGTGGCACTCCCTCTGTACTGACCCTCACGTGCTCACTGTGTCCCTCAGCACTGACCCTGTGACAGTGCGGCACTCCCTCAGTACTGACCCTCTGACAGTGCAGCACTCCCTCAACAGTGACCCTCTGACAGTGCAGCACTCCCTCAACAGTGACCCTCTGACAGTGCGGCACTCCCTCAGCACAGACCCTCTGACAGTGCAGCATTCCCTCAGCACTGACCCTCTGACAGTGCGTCACTCCCCCAGAATTAGAATCATAGAATCTTACAGTGCAGAAGGAGGCCATTTAGCCCATCGAGACTGCATTGACCATAGTCCCACCCAAGCCCTATCCCCATAACCCCATGCATTTACCCCATTCGTCCCCCTCACACTAAGGGGCAACTTAGCATGGCCAATGCACCTAACCAGCACATCTTCCGATTGTAGGTGGAAACTGGAGCACCTGGAGGAAACCCACGCAGACACGGGGAGAATGTGCAAACTCCACACAGATAGTAATGCAAGCTGGGAATTGAACTTGGGTCCCTGGCACTGTGAGGCAGCAGTGTTAACCCCTGTGCCACAGTGCCCACTTCCTGTGTTGTGTTTGTTGTTAAGTCTCTGAGTGGGGAATTTTTAAATATGCAGGAGTGTGCCCTACACGTGCACCGAGCTCCCACTGAATGTTGGATGGCTTCAGATCCCAATTTTGGACAGAAATCCCATGGAGAGAGTCAACATTACATAGCTGACCTGTGCACCTGTGACTTAGGCTGCACATCTTCCCCACATGTGGCCTGTGTAATTCATTGCACAGACCTGAGCTGCATATCTCATATCATAAACCCTGCCTACGTATCTTCTTCCACAGACTCTGCCTGCGCATCTCCTTCCACAGACCCTGCCTGAGCATCTCCTTCCACAGACCCTGCCTGCGTATCTCCTTCCACAGACCCTGCCTGCGTATCTCCTTCCACAGACCCTGCCTGCGTATCTCCTTCCACAGACCCTGCCTGTGTATCTCCTTCCACAGACCCTGCCTGCGTATCTCTTTCCACAGACCCTGCTTGCGTATCTCCTTCCACAGACCCTGCCTGCGTATCTCCTTCCACAGACCCAGCCTGCGTATCTCCTTCCACAAACCCTGCCTGTGTATCTCCTTCCACAAACCCTGCCTGCGTAACTCCTTCCACAGACCTTGCCTGCATATCTCCTTCCAAGACCCTACCTGCGTATCTCCTTCCACAGACCCTGTCTGCGTATCTCCTTCCACAGACCCAGCCTGCGTATCTCCTTCCACAAACCCTGCCTGCGTATCTCCTTCCACAAACCCTGCCTGCGTTCTCCTTCCACAGACCCTGCCTGCATATCTCCTTCCACAGACCCAGTCTGCGTATCTCCTTCCACAAAGCCTGCCTGCGTATTTCCTTCCACAAACCCTGCCTACGTATCTCCTTCCACAAACCCTGCCTGCGTATTTCCTTCCACAAACCATGCCTACGTATCTCCTTCCACAGACCCTGCCTGCGTGTATCATTCCACAGTCCCAGCCTGCATATCTAATTCCACAGTCCTGGCCTTTGAATTTAATTTCACAGTCTGACCCTGCGCGTTTCATTCCACAGTCCCGGCCTGCGCGTTTCGTTCCACAGTCCCAGCCTGCGCGTTTCATTCCACAGTCCCGGCATGCGCGTTTCATTCCACAGTCCCAGCCTGCGTGTTTCATTCCACAGTCCCAGCCTGCGCGTTTCATTCCACAGTCCCGGCCTGCGCGTTTCATTCCACAGTCCCGGCCTGCGCGTTTCATTCCAGTCACGGCCTGCGCGTTTCATTCCACAGTCCCGGCCTGCGCGTTTCATTCCAGTCACGGCCTGCGCGTTTCATTCCAGTCACGGCCTGCGCGTTTCATTCCACAGTCCCGGCCTGCGCGTTTCATTCCACAGTCCTGGTCAGTATATCTCATTTTCCCTATCTGACAAGCTCAGTCTCTATCACTTCGGGGAGTTGAGGGTGAGAGGGTGGGGGAGAGGGAATGGTTTAAAGGGGAACCGAAGGGGTGAGGGAGTTGGAAGGGGGGAAAAGGAGAGTGGAGGCTTAAGATGTGCTGGAAAGTGCCAGGACAGACAGTGATTTCACCCAGATGAAAGCTGCAGCAGCAAAAAAAGCATGTGCCCAGCAGAGGGAGAGGCAGATTACAGAGCAGAGGATGGCATCTCGCCTGGAACACTCATCCTGTAGAAGGTTCTAGGAGCTTTCCGTTAAACAGCAAGAACAGCATTGCAGCTCCACCATATCCAGAATGGAACAGCACATGGGCTAGTGGCAGCGTTAGGGTCTGCTTTGATTAGTGAGAAATTTATATTCAGCAAACACACCACATCATCGAATGTAAAGAAAGCTTCGTTCATTCTTCCAAAATATCGTTATCATCGACACTGATTCAATAAACAACAGATTGGACTCATCACATCCCAAACAATCTCCTGTCTTGGGAGTGTTTGATGAGGGACAGTGTAGAGGGAGCTTTACTCTGTATCTAACCCCGTGCTGTACCTGTCCTGAGAGTGTTTGATGGGGACAGTGTAGAGGGAGCTTTACTCTGTATCTAACCCCGTGCTGTACCTGTCCTGGGAGTGTTTGATGGGAACAGTGTAGAGGGAGTTTTACTCTGTATCTAACCCCGTGCTGTACCTGTCCTGGGAGAGTTTGATGGGTGACAGTGTAGAGAGAGGTTTACTCTGTATCTAACCCCGTGCTGTACCTGTCCTGGGAGAGTTTGATGGGTGACAGTGTAGAGAGAGGTTTACTCTGTATCTAACCCCGTGCTGTACCTGTCCTGGGAGTGTTTGATGGGCACAGTGTAGAGGGAGCTTTATTCTGGACTCCCACAGCCCAAAGATGTACGGGTTCGGTAAATTGGTTGTGCTGAATTGCCCCTTAGTGTGCAAAAATTTTGTCTAATGTATCCTTCCTAGAGAATGAAGTGCAGCCCAGAGTTATGCTTGATGGAGGTGAGCTAGGCTGGGTGTGTCAGCCCTTCAGTTTCGGGCTGTGAATCTATTTGTTACATGGGCACTTGCAGTATGAGTGCTGAGGGCCTTGAGCCAAATATTGATAATGAACGAATATTATTAACATGATAGATGTTCTCCTGGGAAGACTCTCCTGTTAAATCCCTAATGCCTCGCAGTAAAATGAGCTGTGTATTAAACACTTAAAATGGTGTCTTGTCTATCTGAGCCACAGACAGATTAGGAGCCCCAGGAAAGATTACAGACTCAAACAATTCAGCATAACCAGGAGCTCTGGCTGAAAATGGAGTTGTTTTAAATTGTGAGAGTTTGTCTGAGCTGCGGAGCTTTTCAGATGAAGCAGCAATTTACTTGCAGTTTTTTTCAATTTAATCTCCTGTTTTTCGCTGCTTACAATGTGCTCTCCTCTACAGCAGGGAGAGTAAATATAACCAGGCTACCACTTTAGAGAACATCTTTGCTCAGTCTGTAGATGTGACCCCGACTTTCCAGTCACTGGCCATAGCAATTCACCATTTTGCATTCTTGTTCACGTTTCTGTCCTCGGTCTGCTACAACGTTCCAGTGAAGCCCAACACAGCAAGCGAGAGGAACAGCACATCTCCTCAATGTCACAGTCTTCTCCATTCAGCACTGAGTTCAGCAACTTCAGATCATAGACTCCTCTGTTTTGAATTCCCCCTTCCCCAGTGCCAATTTGTATCTTATTGTCATGATTTTGTTTTAAAATAGCACTGATCCTTTCTCTATTAACGCATTCTGCTATTTCACTCCCAGACAGTGCTGATCCTTTCTCTATTAACACATGCTGCTATTTTACTCTCAGACAGCACTGAACCTTTTTCTATTAACACAATCTGCTATTTTACTCTCAGACAGTGCTGGCCCTTTCTCTATTAACACATGCTGCTATTTTACTCTCAGATAGCGCTGGCCTTTTCTCTATTAACACATGCTGCTAATTTACTCTCAGACAGTGCTGACCCTTTCTCTCTTAACACAGTCTGCTAATTTAGTCTCAGACAGTGCTGACCCTTTCTCTGCTATTAACACATTCTGTTATTTCACTCTTAGACAGCACTGAACTACATCCTACTCTGGACTAAAGCTTTAGTCTTTACCACTGTTATGTTCCATGACATCTTCCTCATTCAATCTCCACTGCCCTCCAACCTACCCTGACCTTTTCTGCTCCATCTTACTTTTTTCCCATGGCAGAAAATGCATCATTTTTCCTCCTCTCTCCACTTTTGAAGGAGAGTTATGTTGGACTCAAAATACTGATTTTGTTTTTTGTCTGCACGGTTGCTGCCAGAGTTGCTGAGTTTTTCAGCAGGTTGTTATCTAATTTTGGATTCCCAGTATCCGCTGTGTCTTTATATTATTACATTGAACTGTGGGTTGCCTCGTTGGTGGGATTCAGCTCTTTGTTGTTTTTGGTGTAGAATGGAGAGGCGATGATTTTGCAGGCATGAGGAGTAAAGTTATTTTATTGCTGAGATTTGATGGTGGCTACACCCTAACACTAACAGGTGAAGTGCACTATTACAACTGGGCTGTTCCCTGTAAGGGAGTAAAAAGTCTGACAACACCAGGTTTTAGTCCAACCGATTTATTTGATAATATTCTCACAAGCAAGCAAGCTTTCGAGGGGGCTGCCTCTTCGTCAGGTCATTCACCTGACGAAGAGGCAGCCCCCTCGAAAGCTTGCTTGCTTGTGAGAATATTATCAAATAAATCGGTTGGACTAAAACCAGGTGTTGTCAGACTTTTTACTGTGTTTACGCCAGTCCAACGCTGGCATACCCACATCATGCCCTGTAAGGGAACCAGCTTTACTCACACACTATCTCATTCCATGAGCCTCAACACTCTCAAGGTCGCAGTTTGTGACCCGGTCTCTCTCTATCAAACTCAGCCGAGAATCTCTTATCAACCAGCCTAAGCTGGTTATCAACCAGTCTAAGCAAAAGTTGTTGCCATGACTACTGGCTGCTGGTTAAATTGTTCGCTGGTAACTGAAGCTGATATTTGAAGTAGAGTTGCAGAGCGAGTGCTCCTTAATCAGAGCACCAATGAACATATTCAGCTTTAACCTTCAGATACCCCGAATCTCACCTTCCCCAAAACCATTCCACACCCCCCCTTCAATTATACCACGGGATAGAAATCAGAAGGTTCAACCCATCATTCCTGTACTGACTCTTCAAAAGACCCGTCCAAGTCATCCACTGCCTCCAGCTTATTGCACAGTAAGAAGTCTGAAACACCAAGTTAAAGTCCAACAGGTTATTTGGTAGCACGAGCTTTCAAAGTTTCACTCCTTCTTCAGGTGAGGTCACCTCATGAAGGGGCAGTGCGCCGAAAGCTTGTGCTGCCAAATAAACCTGTTGGACTTTAATTTGATGTTGTGAGACTTCTTACAGTGTTTACCCCAGTCCAATGCCAGCATCTCTACATCCTGCTTATTGCCCAGGATCTGGCAAATTTCTTGTCTTCAACTATCGATCCAATTCCCTTTTGAAAGTTCCTACTGAATCTTTTGCTGCCTGAATCTTTCAGGCAGCACCATCCAGATTGCAACAACTCACTGAAAAACTGAAATTTGCCTCATCTCTCCCTTTGTTTCTTTCTGCCAAATTATCTCCAATCTGCATCCCCAGTTCCTGACCCTCCTGGAACTGAGTCCTCCTCATGTATTCTTCTCAAAAATCCTAAACCCTTTAAACCTCCTATGAATTCTCTCTGCAGTAAGGAAAACAATCTGTTCCCGTGGACTTGCTCACATTACAAATAAACCCAAAAACCATTTAGATAAACCTACTCTACATGGTCCTCAAGATCTTGGGTTTTTTTCTAACTGTAGAGCCCCATACGGTAAGGAAAACCTTTTTCTGTGGAGGAGGTCTTCAGACCTGATGTCCATTCTTATATTTATAAGAATATATTCATTCGTGGGACATGGGTGTTGCTGGTTGGTCAGCATTTATTGCCCATCCCTAGTTGTCCACGAGAAAGTGATGGTGAGCTGTCTTCTTGAATCGCTGCAGTCCACTTCCTGGGGGTTGACCCAACCTGTTGTCCAACCTGTTGGACTTTAACCTGGTGTTGCGAGATTTCTTACTGTGTTGACCCACAATGCCATTAGCGAGGGAATTTGAGAATTTTGTCCCAGCCACTGAAGGAACAGCCGGTATATTTCCAAGTCAGGTTGGTGGGCTGCTTGGAGAGGAACTTACAATTGGTGATGTTCCCCATGTATCTGCTGCCCTTGTCCCTCTAGATGGAAGTGGTCATGGTTTAGAAGGTGCTGTCTAAGGATCTTTGGTGAATTGCTGCAGTGCGTTTTGTAGATAGTACACACTGCTGCTACTGAGCGTTGGTGGTGGAGGGATGGATGTTTGTAGATGTGATATCAATCAAGAGGGCTGCTTCATTCTGGATGGTTTAAGCTTCTTTGTGGGCATCTGAGCTTTAGAAAATACACAGCATGTCAGATTTACATTTAGATAGAACCTTTCATAGCCTCTGAAACTTCCAGAAGTGTTTCACAACCAAAGAAATACTTTCAAAGTGTAGTCACAGCAAAACAATAATCCAGTAAAGGCTACACATCTGTTCTTGTGATGTTGATTAAGGGATACATATTGACCAGAACATCGAGGAGAGCTCCTCTGCTGGATGGCAGGGTGGCACAGTGGATAGCACTGCTGCCTCACAACACCACGGACCCACGTTCGAATCTTTTCTTGGGTCACTGCCTGTGTGGAGTTTGCACGTTCTCCCCTTGTCTGTGTGGGTTTCCTCCAGGTGCTCCGGTTTCATCCCACAATCCAAAGATGTGTGGGTTAGGTGCATTGGCTGTGCTAAGTTGCCCCTTAGTGACAGGGGAACTAGCTGGGTAAATATGTGGGGTTACAGGAATAGGGCCTGGGTGGGATTGTGGTTGGTGCAGGCTCGATGGGCTGAGTGGCCTTCTTCTGCACTGTTGGGATTCTATGATTCTGTTTGAAGTTGTGCCCTGGGATCTTTTCTGATTGAGCAGATAGGTCTTCATTCTCATCCGAAAATCTGGATGTATTAACATCATGAACCTCATGTAGAGAAACAAGAACAAACTCAGAAATGTGGATTAGGTACAGAGGCTAGCTCTCTACACCAGTGTAGGGTAAGCTGCAGCCCAGGGATCACACGTGGCCCATCTGGTTTCTGAGTGCGGCTCCACGAGAGATTTTATTGACTGCTGACCAACACAGGGTTTGCCACATTCCGCTGATTTCTGTCCGAGTAGTGTTTTTCCCTACTGGTCCGATTGAAGTGATTCGCACCTGAAGCGAGGACGAGTGAAGTGAGGTGTGTGCTGATTGTTCACAACATTGACTGTGAGAGCCGTGTGCTATCTCTGTGTCCAAAGTGCAAATGATAATTCTATTAATATATAAACAAGCACTTTCTATAACTCGTTGTGAAATATTCAGCGTGTAGTAAATGTATTTAATCTTATTTGTGGGGTCATGGTTAGTGAACAAACCTGATTTCAATCTTGTGGCTCCTTGAGGTGAAGGAGGGCCACTCACTGGCCTAGGTTGCTCATCACCGCACTTCACCATTGCCACACCTCCCTACACTAGCTATGCTGCAGCACTGATGGATGAATTTACTCGTGGAACTTTGTCCAGTGCTATGTTAGACGGAGTCTTACCCACACAGTGGAACCTCTACTTGACAGATACATGAATAGGCAGGGAATAGAGGGATATGGATCACGTAGAGGCAAAAGATTTAGAAAGAGTCATGTGTCGCCAAAGGCTTAGTGGGCCGAAGGGCCTTTTCCTGTCCTGTACTGCTCTTTATTATTTGTTTTCCATCTGTTCCATGTGAGGCCTTTACAGAGAGAGGGGTCTGTCAGTGGGGGTGGTTCAAACTAAGACCCTGTGGTTAGTGTCTGATGCTTTCATGATCCATCACCCAAATATATCAGGACGTGAATTCATGCTTTTACACCCTGTTCACACATAACACTTTGGAAGTTGCTGTGATCCTCGAGAGAGAGAGAGCTGAGAGGAGAGACATATGGAGTATGTTAGCGGCAAGAAACTGGGAAATAGATTGATGAGAGAGTTGGAAATAGGAGAGGGTGAAAGGATTAGAAAATATAAATGCATCTCAGTGCCAGGCAGGAAGAGATCCAAGGATTTACACATCATCATTACTAGAGCATAATGATAAATGTTTCGCACCCCAAGTACTCTCCAGCCGCTACCCCAACCTTCATACCCCACCCCTACCACATATATCCATATCCCCTACCTCAACAACATTTCCCCACTTCTCATAACCCCAATTCTGACCCCTCATATAGCAGCTCCAGTTTCAATCCAACCCTCTCTCCTCATACCTCCACCCCACATCCAGCATTTTCTCGCATCCCCCCCTCCTCCCTTTCCCTAACGATAATGTCCCCATCCTCACCCCTCACAACCCCCACCCTCAGCTAGTTCCTTTTCTCTAAGCTAGTCACCCCTAAAGGGTATCCATCACAATGGAACTCAGTTCCCTGGTAACAGGCCCTCGACCCCCATGCCATGCTATAAATATCTGTCTTCATGTCACTTGGTGCACCTGACTCACCCCCTGTGAGCGCCAGCTAATCTTTGGAGGAAATGTTAAACTGGGGCCTTGTCTGTCTGCTCAGGCATTATTGGAGAGAGAGGGGAAGTCCTTCTTGTGTCTTGGCCAATGTTCATCCCCCAACCAACACCTTCAAAATTCAGATTGACTGGCCATCCATCTCATTTATAAGGATGGCACTGGAACTGTGAGGTTGTAACTATCAGAGATGATTAAATAGGCTGGGGCTTTATTCTGATAAATGGACCTGACATTAAGATCATGAAGATTGTTGATCTGGAAGCCATAGAGAAAATGTTTCCACTTGCTGGGGGAAATCCAGGACTTATTTTCTTCCCAGTTTTGGAAATGTGTGGTATAAATGCATAATTTCCATGACTGTCACGTTAAATATTGATGCAATCTAATGTAAAAACAGATAATGCTGGAAAGACTCAGCAGATCTGGCAGCATCTGTGGAGAGAATGTCTCAGCTCAATAATCAGTGGCCTGAACACTGATATATGGGTTTTATAAGCAGCCATGAAAGTAGTGCTAAATCTCAAATACAAAATTGCTTTCATTTTCTTCACTGGGATTTACAGGTCAGCCTGACAGGTAGACGTAAACATGAATCTTCCTGATCCATCATTTGTTCTTCAAATAAATCATTGCCCTCTCCGCACAGAATATTTATAATTTTTTAAAATCTTATTGAGAGGCAGTGCTTTAATCTCCCGCTGACTGATTCCCCAGGCTTTCTCTGAAATGTGGCCCAGTTGATAAGACATTTTCTCTAATCGCACGGTTTGATGGGGTCACGCAAGATAATTTGTGTGGAGTTTGCATCTTTCCCACTATATTTGTGTGATTTAAATATTTTCCACATGCGGTAACCATAAAACCTGGCTCTGAGGATGGGTGGTCTGAATGTACTGTCAAGCAGGAAACCAATAGAAATGCTTATTGATTTTGGGTGTTGTTAGTCCTCAAGGAATGGAGTCAGGACAAGGACAGAGTGAAATAGTACAGACTGGGTCAAAGAGCAGAGGTGTCCTCATTTGTAAGATACATTTATCCTTGAGTAGCATTGTTCACCCATTAATAAACTGCATTCACTCAGTTGAGCCAAGAATCAGAGCCACCCATTCCGTGCAGTTCAATCCCGTTCCCATTCCATGCAGTTCACTCCCATTCCCATTCTGTGCGGGTGGGTAAGTGGAACTGAGTCCACGAAAAGATCAGCCATAATTTTATTGAATGGCGGAGCAGGCTCGAGAGGCCAGATGGCCTACTCCTCCTCCTGGTTCTTATGTTCCTATTTCCATTCTGTGCAGTTCAATTCCATTTCCATTTCATGCAGTTCAATCCCAGTCCATTCCCTGTGTGTACAGTTTGGGGAGGGATGTGGTGGTGTAGTGGTATTGTCAGCAGATTAGAGACCAAGAGTAATTCTCTTGGGACTTGGGTTCAGATCCCACCATGGCAAATGATGAAACTTGAATTCAATAAAAAATCTAGATTTGAAAGTCTAATGATGACTCTGAAGCCATTGTAGATTATCGTACAAACCCGTCTGATTTACTAATGCCAGCAACATCCACTATTCTCTTTTGGCATTGCCAGGTTGCTGGCTGAGGTGGGGGAGAGGCTCTCTGACCATTGAGGGGCTGAAGTCCTACTCTCAGGTAGTTAGGGTTTACCAATCCTCTCAAATTCTCCCAGAGTCCACAGGAATTAATAATGGTAAGGGAATCATAAAATGAATGTTGTTGTACTTACGGTTCTGTTTGCTGCCACCATTTGTTATATTTTGTGTTCTTTAAATGTCTCAATGAGGAAGTCATGAGATTTGTGTGTTTAAACATGAAGTGTTTGTTGTTAATCTTTAACTATTTACAGACCCCGGGTTACAGTCACGTGTTGCAATGTCTCTATACAGGTAGGCTCCTTATTTATAGATGTTCAGTCTCCGGTCTCTGTTCCGTGTGACTGTATACATCATACTGTGAGCTGTGCAGCTATCCAGTCCCATGTTATCCCTTGCTCTGCTGACCATCTATACATTACTATGGCCTGTAGGCACACATCACAACAAGTGTTTCATTCTGTTTTTTCCAAAGACTCATTTATTATTTAAAGAAAATGAAGGTGTGAGATCATATGATGAAACTTGCAGGAATACATTTAACTTGAGTTGGTAACTGTACAGGTGGTTTACATCACCCACCTTGTGTTATTGCAGCAGGGAGCTGTATAAAATCAGCCTCGAGTCTTGCTGTGCATTTTTGCTGCTGTTGTACCTTGCTTTATCCTTAACCTGACAACCTCTGGTGTCAGCCCATCACAAAGGACTTCCCAATGCAATGGGTGTGAGCATCTTGTGGAGCATCGTGGAATCATAGAATCCCTATAATGCAGAAGGAGACCATTCAGCACAGACAACAGTCCCACCCAAGCTCTATCCCCACAATCCCACGTATTTACCTTGCTAATCCCCGTGACAGTAAGGGGCAATTTACCACTGCCAACCAACCTAACCCGCACATCTTTGGAGAGTCATTTGCAACAGAAAGAGGCCATTCGGTCCATTGAGTCTCTGCTGCTCTCTGGAACAATCCAATTCACCCCATTCTCCCACTCTGCCCTGTATTCCTGCACGTTTACTACCTTCAGAAGCCCATCCGATTTCTATTTCAATTCATTTGTATTTTAACAATATTTTAGTGGTGCTTTTTGAAGCTTCTTTGAATGCACATTGTTTCAGGGACTCACAAGTTAAAGGTTCTTTTATTCAAATGCTTTCTGTGGAAAAATAATTAAACAAGTCCCCCTACCCCTCTCCAAATGTAAAGTCATGTCTTTGACAACTTGGTAACAACTTGCACAGAAATAGCTGGGGGAGGGGTGTTGGTTCTCCCTCCGAGAGAAACCACTAGATCTGTCAGACATAGACGCTGCCTGCAGAGATTTGCCAGTCGATTGTTTGCAGACTGTTAACGATGGGATGGGTTTCTACTGGGATTAAACAATGACAGGTGAACCCATTTTGGCTTCACATCTGTCAGGTAGATCGCAACCAACTGGAGTGAATCCAGCTGTGCTTAGCACAAGAAATGCGCACCTGTAACATAGACACACTAAACACACACACACACACATTCAAATATATACATACTCACATATTCACACACATAGACACATTCGCATATACACACAGATACACACATATATACACACATGTACATAGATACACTGATACACATATACACACATGCAGACACTTCATATATACACACTCATATACACACACACGAAACACAGCAGGTACAGATACACATGCACACACACACACCCCCTCACATATACAAAGACACACACATACATTCACACCCACACACATACATACGCACCCACACATGCACGCATACAAACACACAGATCCAGAGAGGACGTTTGAAGGTTGGACAGTGGGGAGTTGCAGTGAGGGTGAAGAATGTTCTAGAGCATTAGCATCTCTGTTACTGCTGGGTGAACATGAGGAGTGACGTGTGGTGGGGATTGGAAGGGGAGGGTGACTGTGAATTATCTGTGGAGGCAGTTGAAATAAAAACCTCACTTTGGCATCTGATGGCTGACTGTTGTTTAAAAATGGAAGGATATAACTCCATGGAATTGAAGAGAAGGCTATGTTCTGTTCTCATGCTGTCTGCTGCAACAGGCCACTTACTACAGAGCAAAGAACTAGACTGCATTATAAAAAGCGAGAGATAAAAACTCCATTTAATTCTGTGATAAGGTTCAAATTGAATTCCATATTTAGAGGGCATCCAATAGGGCAATCAGTAAACATTATAATACATTAAACATCATATTGACATTGTCATAATTAGGATCAGGAAGGGTTAGTGAAAGCGAACATGGAAAAAGAAAGGAAAAGATTGAGATTAAATATCTTGTTATGTCTGACACAACGCTAATATGCAATGAACATTGGGGCAATAAAGTGAAGATAATAAGTTGCCAGCTTGTTGTTTAACGTTTATTTTAGAGCAAAAGCTTTGAATGTATGGCACTGTGGCACAGTGGTTAGCACTGCTGCCTCACAGCGCCAGGGACCTGGGTTCAATTCTGGCCTCTGGTCACTGTCAGTGTGGAGTTTGCACATTCTTTACATGTCTGCGTATGTTTCCTCTGGGTGCTCAGATTTCCTCCCACACTTCAAAGGTGTGCGGGTTAGGTGGATTGGCCATGTTAAATTGACCCTAGTATCAGGGGCAGGAGTTATGGGGATAGGGCCTGGGTGGGAGTGGTGTCAGAACAGACTCAATGGGCTGAATGGCCTCCTTTTGCACTGAAGGCATTCAATATAAGCGTTTTCTCACAGAAACCCATATCCTCAAAATGTTTCTGTGAAATTGCTCAGTTGGCAAGAAAGATTGTAAAGACCTTTTCCAAAAAAGAGATTTCTTTTAGTGGCCCGGGGAGATTCATCATGTTAAAGATGATGAAATGTGTTGTGGGGGTGGGGGGAGTTTGCACAGCTCCCTGCGTGGGGAATCTTTAACTTGGTTAAACAATTAACTTCACACTGAGATGCAGTTCATTCTGATACAAACTGCGATTGTGAATCTGATGTGCTTTTGCCGGCATTGGACTGGGGTAAACACAGTAAAAAGTCTGACAACACCAGGTTTAAGTCCAACCAATTTATTTGATAGTAAACTCAAACTTTTGAGGTTAAGCTCTTCTTCAGGTGAATGGAGAGTTCTGGCTTCAGACAGAGCATATAAAGCACAGACAGTTTACAGATTACTGATTAGAATGCGAATCTTTTCACCTAACCTGCTGTTCAAGTCCTAAAGTGGCAGGCAATGTGAGTGGAAGGAGCACTGATCACAGGTTAAAGAGATGTGTATTGTCTCCAGACAGTACAGTAAGTGAGGTTTTGCAAACCCAGGCAAGTCACGGGGGTTACAGACAGTGCAACATGAACCCAAGATCCCAGTTGAGACTGTCCTCGTGTGCGGAACTTCTATCAATCTCTGCTCAGTGACTTTGCACTGTCGTGTGTCGTGAAGGCCGCCTTGGAGAAGGCTTACCCGAAGGTCAGAGACTGAATGCCCGTGACCACTGAAGTGTTTGCCAGCAGGAAGGGAACAGCCTTGCCTGGTGATTGTCGAGCGATGTTCATTCATCCGTTGTCGTAATGTCTGCATGGTCTCCCCAGTGTACCATGCCTCGGGACATCCTTTCTTGCAACGTATGAGGTAGACAACGTTGGCCGAGTTGCAAGAGTATTTACCATGTAAATACAGTGTTTACAAGGTTGATACTCTTGCAACTCGGCCAACGTCAAATACTCTTGCAGCTCGGCCAACGTTGTCTACCTGATGTGTTGCAAGAAGGGATGTCCCGAAGCATGGTACATTGGGGAGACCATGCAGACGCTACGACAATGGATGAATGAACATCGCTCGACAATCACCTGGCAAGACTGTTCCCTTCCTGTTGGCGAACACTTCAGTGGTCACGGGCATTCAGCCTCTGACCTTCGGGTGAGCATTCTCCAAGGCGGCCTTCACAACACACGACAGTGCAGAGTCGCTGAGCAGAGATTGATAGCCAAGTTCCGCACACACGAGGACGGTCTCAACAGGGATCTTGGGTTCATGTCGCACTATCTGTAACCCCCGTGACTTGCCTGGCTTTGCAAAACCTCACTTATTGTACTGTCTGGAGACAATACACATCTCTTTAAGCTGTGATCAGTGCTCCTTCTACTCACATTGCCGGCCACTTTAGGACTTGAACAGCAGGTTAGGTGTAAAGATTCGCATTCTAATCAGTAATCTGTAAACTGTCTGTGCTTTATCTGCTGTGTCTGAGGCCAGAACTTTTTATTGTGAATCTGCCCAGGGGTTGACAAAAACACGTGCTGCAGACATCTTATATCTTTTTCTGAACGGGGCTTATTTTGCAATGCTTCCTTTCACTTGTCAATTTATGAGATATTATTCTTCTAAATCAAGTATCATTGGAGTTGGTGTAGGAGTGTTCCTACTGGAATAAGGCTTCTTACAATACATTTTTTTTTCAAAAAGTATACTTTATTCATAAAATATCTGCAAGAACATTACAAACGTCCCAAAATGGCCATCACACAAAGTATGATAATGTTCGGGTATATCAAGTAACACTCTGAGATCATCAGAACATAAAGGAAACACTTCAGACATTTTACAATGCTCTTACAAATGATGCAAAATTATTTTGAAGGTTGCACAAGTTGCACTCCGAGCTGCTTCAGTACAACTGACATATATGTAATATTCACTGTATACATCCAGTGAGTCATTCAGCCAGAGGGGGTTCTGCTCCCCTCACTTCACTGTGGTTGAAAGGTTTTAAGACAGCGACCTTCCGCATTGCTGCCCCAAGTTGTGGAGTGTCTCTGACCACGTAGTCCTGGGCTTTGGAATGTGCCAGTCTGCAACACCTTGGGGTCCTTGTGCATGAGTCGCAAAAACCCAGCTTGCAGGTGCCGCAGGTGGTCAGGAAGGCGAATGGGATGCTGGCCTTCATAGCGAGGGGGATTGAATATAAAAATAGGGAGGTCTTGCTGCGGCTGTATAGGGCATTGGTGAGGCCGCAGTTGGAGTACTGTGTGCAGTTTTGGGCACTGTACTTACGCAAGGATATTTTGGCCTTGGAGGGAGTGCAGAGGAGGTTTACTAGGCTGATGCCGGAGTTGAGCTATGAGGAGAGGCTGAATAAACTAGGCTTGTACTCGTTAGAGTTTAGAAGAATGAGGGGAGATCTCATTGAGACGTATAAGATGTTGAATGGGATGGATAGGATAGAGGTGGAGAGACTCTTCCCGCTCAGAAAGGATAGTAGGACTAGGGAGGCACAGCCTCAAGATAAAGGGGGGGCGGTTTAGAATGGAGTTGAGGAGGAACTTTTTCACTCAAAGGGTGGTGAATCTCTTGAATTCTCTGCCTGTTGAAGTGGTGGAGGCTACCTCGCTAAATATTTTTAAGACGCGGGTTGATGGGTTTTTGATGAGAGGGGATTAAGGGTTATGAGGAGAGGGCGGGAATGTGGAACTGAGCCACGACAGATCAGCCATGATCTTATTGAATGGCGGGGCAGGCTCGAAGGGCTAGTTGGCCTACTGCTCCTATTTCTTATGTTCTTATGTTCTTAACACTCAGTCGGGGCAACTCCTTGTACTGGAAAATTGAGGCTTCTTAAAATTTCAACACTGTGGAATCCATTAAATGATGAATTTGCTTCTTCTGTCTTCCAAAAGATGGAGAGTCTGGACTGAGAATCTGCATTTGCCAAAGGGTGTCTGCCCCTTCTGTTACTATCAATACCAGAGACAGGGTTTGATTGCTGGAGCTCTCTCATATATTCTCAGCACTGATAGATTAATTGCATCATTGACCCCCATGACCCCACCACAAAGGTAATAAGCTAGTAAGTCATCCAACTGACTGAAATAAGAGTGTCCTTAAGGGCACAGGTTAGAAAAGGACTGTCATTAAACTGAAAGCTTCTCAGGAGCACCCTATAAACACCCAGTTTAGGAGCTTTGTTCTATGTTCTATGTGCTAGAGACATGAATAATATAATGGCAGGTACTGAGCCAGTATACAAAACAGAAGCACATGGGGACTGTACAGGTTTACCATACAGAAATATCTCACCGTGATACCCAGCAGGAAATCCATGAGCCACTTTGCTTTCTGGTGTTTAACCCTTCCCTCACTTTCCTTTGCAGTGAGTGACATTGATGAAGCAAGGGTGGAAACATAAGAACATAAGAAATAGGAGCAGGAGTAGGCCATCTAGCCCTTCGAGCCTGCCCCGCCATTCAATAAGATCATGGCTGATCTGTCATAGCTCTGTTCCACATTCCCGCCCTCTCCCCATAACCCTTAATCCCCTCGCTTATCAAAAACCCATCAACCCGCGTCTTAAAAATATTTAGCGAGGCAGCCTCCACCCTCTCTCTATTCCTCTCTAAACTATCCCGTGGCACAGGCAAGAATCCGGAGATAACCACTCTATCAGACTTGGCCTTTAGTTTCCACCCCAACTCTATAAATCTCTGCTTAATATCCCCTTCCCTTAACCTCCCTATATCATGCGTCCCCACATGAACTATAACTTGGGGTTGATCTCCCTCTCCCCTAAGAGTCCTGAATACCCTTTCCGATATATCCCGGACCCCAGCCCCTGGTAGGCAACACACCAGCCCCGAGTCCCTACCATTACTTCCAACTCTCCTATCGGTCCCCTTACCTGTAGAGTCCCCAATCACGAGGCCCAATCTTTTACATCCCCTAACCACCTGAGCTTTCACACTAGGCTTACCCCCAGAGACCTGCTCCCTTCGGTTATCCCCAGTTGATTCCTCCTCAACTGTAGCCTCCAGGACCGAAAACCTATATTGGAGGAGAACAGCCCCAGGGGATTGTCCCCCCAATTGCTTCTTTCCCCTCTTCCTGGCAGAATCCGTCATTAAGGAGGAAATTACGAGGCATCTTGAAGGGAATTGCTTGATAGAGCAGATGCAACACGGTTTCATTAAAGGGAAGTCGTGTCTGACAAATTTACTGGAGTTCTATGAGGATGTGTCTAGGGTGGTGGATAGAGGAGAGCCGGTGGATGTGGTCTTTCTGGATTTTCAGAAGGCGTTTGACAAGGTACCTCACAAGAGGTTATTGCAGAAGGTCAGGGGACATGGAGTTGGGGGTAGGGTGTTAGCGTGGATAGAGGATTGGTTGTCAAATAGGAGGCAGAGAGTGGGGGTCAATGGGTGCTATTCGGATTGGCGGTTGGTGACTAGTGGAGTACTCCAGGGGTCGGTGCTGGAGCCTCAGCTATTTACCATTTATATAGATGATCTGGAGGAGGGAACCGAGTGCAGCGTGTCGAAATTTGCTGATGACACCAAGATTGGGGGAACGGCAAATTATGCGGAGGGTGTGGAGAGTCTGCAGAAGGATCTAGATAGGCTGGGCGAATGGGCCAGGAAATGGCAAATGGAATTTAACGTTGGCAAGTGTGAGGTGGTCCACTTTGGTAGGAAGAATGGTAGGAAGGACTATTAGTTACGTGGCGAAAAACTGCAGCAGGGACCTCGGGGTCCTTGTACATGAGTCGCAAAAACCCAGCTTGCAGATGCAGCAGGTGGTCAGGAAGGCGAATGGGATGCTGGCCTTCATAGCGAGGTTGATGGGTTTTTGATAAGAGAGGGGATTAAGGGTTATGGGGAGAGGGCGGGAAAGTGGAACTGAGCCACGACAGATCAGCCATGATCTTATTGAATGGTGGGGCAGGCTCGAAGGGCTAGATGGCCTACTCCTGCTCCTATTTCTTATGTTCTTATTATGTTCTTATGACCCAAGTCTCATTTCTAAGAGTGACTATCTTCTTATAACTCCTATCGATGTCCTCCTCCGCCTCCCGAATTATGCGGAGTTCCTCTAATTCTACCTCCAGCTCCTTTACACGCTCCTCCAGAAGCTGCAATCTAACACACTTCCTACAAGTAAAATCACCTGAAACACTACTAGAGTCCCTCACCACATACATCCCACAGGAGATGCAGCTTACTGCCTGAACTGCCATCCCTGAAACAATTACCAGCAGAAAAATAAAAATATATATATAAAAAAAAACACTTCCCCCACATTTATAATTAGGTTAGAGGAAGTGGGAGGGTGGGATTCTCTACCAGTGTAGAGGATCGGGTATCCTCTCTGCACTAATTTATAGGATTAGGGGCTCAAGAAAAAAAAACTACAACTACCGGCAAGCGTCCTAGTGATGACTTCCGGTTTCTAACTAATTTTTTAAAAAAACCGCCGAAACTCGCAACTTTTAAAACTATAAATAAAAAATTAAACAATATAAACAGAAAAATGTACCTTTTTGCTGCCTCCTCACACGCCCAAAAATCGCTGCCTCTCAATACTGCTCCTCAGGAACAATGAGGCCGATACACGGAGGTAGGTGCTTATAAGCCCGAGAAAAAAAAAACTGCAACTACCGGCAAGCGTCCTAGTGACGACTTCCGGTTTCTAACTAATTTTTAAAAATTAGTCACATTGTCACATGTATTAACATACAGTGAAAAGTATTGTTTCTTATGCGCTGACAAAGCATACCGTTCATAGAGAAGGCACTGTAGAAATTCTATTATACTTTTCTTATCATCAGTTGTTCAATCTGGACTTGGGGTGGGTCATCAAAGCCAGTCTCACCCCCATTGATGTCTCCACTCCCTCCAATCCAAGCAGTGCTGACCTGCATGGATCTGACAAGTAACTGGCTTCATCATTGCTGTAGATCTGGCTGGGCCACAGCAAATACTATTGGACCACACCCTTCTTATTGAGGCTGACTATTACTCCAGGTTCAGTAGAGCAGGGATAACTATCCTGGTTTCTCTTCTGAAACATCAGCAACAATCTCCCTAACCCCCTGTCCCCTCCACTCTCACATAAGAAGCACACTCACTGTCTCGTCAGCAGAGTGAAAATTATTCCTTCAGGTACCTTTGCTGCCCCTGTGGGTGTGGCTCAGATTATATCCGTACAAGGGTGATCAACGCTGTCTCGCCATCCCTTCTGACTTTGTTTTGTTAAACTGATTATCTGGCATCCAGTCTCAGATGAACTGCAACTCAGGTGGCAGCTGAAGCTATTGGGTGAGATTTTCCAGCCCTTCTGGTCAGCGGAATCTTCGCCATAGATAGCGGAAGGACTGGAAGATCTCATTGGCAGCCAATGCTCACCACTGTAACATCATCTGACTGTGCTCTGTCTCAGCTCATCTGCTGTGGAGACCCTCATCCAAAGCCCTTCCTTACTCTAGCCTATTCCAGCTTTTACAGATGTACCGTAGAAAGCATTCTTTCTGGTTGTATCACAGCTTGGTATGGCTCCTGCTCTGCCCTAGACTGCAAAAAACTACATAAGGTTGTGAATGTAACCTCATCCATCAAGCAAACCAGCCTCTCATCCATTGACTCTGTCTACACTTGCCACAGCCTCGGCAAAGCAACCACATAATTAAGGATTCCACGCACCCTGGACATTCTGTCTTCCACCTTCTTCCGAAATCATGTACCATCTGACTCAAGAACAGCTTCTTCCCTGCTGCTGTCAGACTTTTGAATGGACTTACCTTGTATTAAGTTGAACTCTCTCTACATCTTAGCCATTACTGTAACACCACATTCTGCACTCTTGTTTTTTTCTCTATGAATGGTATGCTTTGTCTTTATAGTGCACAAGAAACAATACTTTTCACTATATGTTAATATGTGACAATAATAAATCAAATCAAAGATCAGTGAGCTCCTGGTTGCACTCACGCATTCTATCTCCAGCTTGGCACCCTATCACTGTTCTGCTCACTGACTTACACCAATATGTACTCCCTCTGAGGGCTGATATTTCACCTCTGTTGATTGCCAATGATGTGGAAGGTAAATGTAGGAGACTGCATGAGTTTCACCATCAACACCTTGAGGCCACAAGGTCTTGGATACTCCGTGATCAGGGATATTGATCAGCTGATCTGTCCAATTTCAGTATGTGTGAAGGAATGTTGCCGTGTCCAATAGGAATTACATAGTTTGTAAATTATTATCTTAATATCAAATTAAGCAGATAGAAAATTACAAAGCTTTGAATTAAAAATACAAAAAAAGATTTTATGCTAAAGTAATTAGTGGAGGAATGAGGATTGATATTATAATTTATCAAACTGTAAATCTATGATTACTTTAAACCATGCGATTTAATTAGAGAATGAATTCAGCAGAGTGTGAAATATAGCGGATGTGAGGAACTATATGCAATGACAACTGAGCAAATATCAGCCACCCTCTCCATCTGTAGAGAAACTTTGGTGTTTAAGAGTGTTAAGATGAAAGTTTGCATAAGCTTTACAATTCCACCTTATATAATCATCACGGTATAACCCTCTTTTCTGTAATTTCCCATTTGGTAATCCTTGTTACAAAACAAGGATTACTCATATTTATAAAATTCTTCCTTGTATTAAATGCTCCCTTACAAAAGCTACCCACAAAACCTCATTCATATCTATACTCATTATGTCACCCTATACATAACTAAGTTTATATAACTCTGCAAGTATATTCATAAGAACATAAGAACATAAGAAATAGGAGCAGGAGTAGGCCATCTAGCCCTTCGAGCCTGCCCCGCCATTCAATAAGATCATGGCTGATCTGTCGTGGCTCAGTTCCACCTTCCCGCCCTCTCCCCATAACCCTTAATCCCCTCTCTTATCAAGAACTCATCAACCCGTTTCTTAAAAATATTTAGCGAGGCAGCCTCCACCACTTCAACAGGCAGAGAATTCCAGAGATTCACCACCCTTTGAGTGAAGAAGTTCCTCCTCAACTCTGTTCTAAACCGCCTCCCCTTTATCTTGAGGCTGTGCCCCCTAGTCCTACTGTCTTTTTGAGCGGGAAGAGTCTCTCCACCTCTATCCTATTCGCAAAGAATCCTATCATATTCGCAAAGAATAAAGAAAATTACAGCATAGGAACAGGTCCATCGGCTCTCCAAGCCTGCACCGACCGTGCTGCCCAACTGAACTAAAACCCTCTACCTTTCCGGGGACTGTACCCCTCTATTCCCATCCTATTCATACATTCGTCAAGACGCCCCTTAAAAGTGACTTTCATATCTGCTTCCACTACCTCCTCCAGCAGCGAGTTCCAGTATCCACCACTCTGTGTAAAAAAAAACCTGCCTCATACATCTCTTTTAAACCTTGCCCCTCACACCTTAAATCTGTGCCCCCTAGTAATTGACCCTTCCAGCCTGGGAAAAAGTTTCTGACTATTCACTCTGTCCATGCCCCTCATAATCTTATAGACTTCTATCAGGTTGCCCCACCCCCAACCTCCATTGTTCCAGTGAGAACAAACCAAGAATCTCCAATCTCTCTCATAGTTAATGCCCTCCATACCAGGCAACATCTTGGTAAATCTTTTCTGTACCCTCCCCAAAGCCTCCACATCCTTCTGGCACCTCTGCATGTTAACTTCCTGCTTTTTATATCCATGTGTGTTTAATTCCCTGTCACCAGTCTGATGAAGGATATTAGACACTCCAGCCATCAGAATGGTAACCCCATCAGCTTCCATGTAGAAACCATTTCTCCACCTCAATAAGCTACATGGAAAATGTCTCCGGCTCTATTTTAAGGAACAGCAAAGGGTAAATCTACACTGTGTCTTGCCTACAAATGATATGAAGATGCTGGCATTGGACTGGGGTAAACACAATAAGAAGTCTCACAACACCAGGTTAGTGTCCAACAGATTTATTTGGTAGCAAATGCCACTAGCTTTTGGAGCGCTGCTCCTTCATCAGGTGAATCTGATGAAGGAACAGCACTCTGAAAGCTAGTGGCGTTTGTTACCAAATAAACCTGTTGGACATTAACCTGGTGTTGTGAGACTTCTTATTGTGTCTTGCCTGTTGTTCATCCATCGTCATTGTTGAGGACCGCGACACCATTAGTCATTTTGAGGCTGGTTGTGGTGTGTCCAAAGATGACTGATTAGGCCAATTCGGGCATGGAATGTCCTGGCACATATTGGCCAGACTTGTGTAGACACTGTAGTTGTTGCACTGGTAGCTCTGGACTTGTGCAGCTCGCGCTTAAGTTGTGCTTCAGCAATACACCTTGCTTCATAAACTTGACTGCCTTTGTGGATGAGGCAGTGCCAGGTAGAGCGGTTTTGTGACAGCGTTTCCCAGGTGGTCGTGTCAATGTCAAGTGACTTCAGGGAGGCTTTGAGTGTGTCTTTGAAATGTTTCTTCTGCCCTCATGGGAGCGTCTTCCAGCAGAGAGCTCCCAAAAAAGGAGCTGCTTGGGTATGCACTCGTCTGACATACGGATAACATGATCTGCCCACCGGGTCTGTGCTCTCATCAGCAGTGTGTGGACTGATGATGAGAACTTCAGTGTCTGGTACTTTGTCTTGCCAACTGATGCGTAATATTCTGTGAAGACAAGTCATGTGGAAATGATTGAGCTGTCTTGCATGCCTTCAATACACAGTCCACGTTTCACAGGCATACAGGAGGGTAGTGAGTACCACGGCACTGTAGACCTTCAGTTTTGTTGCTGGGCTGATTCCTCAATGTTCCCATACAGTGGAGCGCAGTCTACCGAAAGCAGAACTTGCCTTTGCTATTCTGCAGTTAACTTCTGTATCAATAGTCACTGCTTGGGAGAGGGTGCTGCCAAGATAAGTGAACTGGTCCACTGCCTGCAGTTTCTGCCCTTTGATTGTGACTATGGGTTCTGTGTACGGTGCATGAGGAGCAGGCTGGTGCATGACTTCGGTCTTTTAAATGTTGATGGTGAGTCCAAAGTTGTCACAAGCCATGGAAAATTTGTCCATACTGACTTGCATCTCTGGCTCTGAGCCAGCACAGTAAAAAGTCTGACAACACCAGGTTTTAGTCCAACCGATTTATTTGATAATATTCTCACAAGCTTTCGAGGGGGCTGCCTCTTTGTCAAGTGAATGGAGAGTGAATGGAGAGCCTCTTTGTCAAGTGAATGGAGAGTGAACTCTCCATTCACTTGACAAAGAGGCAGCCCCCTCGAAAGCTTGTGAGAATATTATCAAATAAATCGGTTGGACTAAAACCTGGTGTTGTCAGACTTTTTACTGTGTTTACGCCAGTCCAACGCCAGCATACCCACATCTGAGCCAGCATACAGAGCGCAGTCATCGGCAAAGAGGAAATCTCTCAGAACAGTCACTTTCACTTTGAAGTCTCCTCAGGTTGAAGAGCTTCCCATCCACTCTGTACTTGAGGCTGATTCCAGCAACACTGTCCTGGAAGGCATCATTTGGCGTGGCAGTAAACATCATGCTGAACAGTGTGGGTGCGAGCACACAGCCATTGGTGACTGGGAATGCCTCAGAGGATTCTCTGCCGTCCAGTACTCTGGCCATCATGTCATCATGGAACTGGCGAACCATCTGAATGAATTTGGGGGGGCAGCTGAACTTTGACATGATCCTCCACAGGCCTTGTCGGCTTACAGTGTCGAAGGCTTTCGCAAGGTCAACAAAGGTTGAGTGGAGCTCGCGATTCTGCTCCTGACACTTCTCCTGAAGTTGGCGCGCAGCAAAAATCATGTCAGTAGCTCCACGACCTTTGCGGAAGCCACACTGTGACTCTGGAAGCAGACCCAGCTCTAGATGAGCGACCAGACAATTTAGCAGGACTCTTGCGAGGGTTTTTCCTGTGATGGAGAGCAGTGAGATTCCTTGGTGGTTGTCGCATTCTTGCCGATTACCTGTCCTCTTGTAAAGGTGTACGATGGAAGCATCTTTAAATTCCTGACCTATGTTGGCAAGACGAGTTTTGCTCAGGGCTGTAATGTCAGTGTTGTATCTTGCAAGCCCTCTGGCAACTAAGGCTGTTCTTCTCTCTGGTCTGTCTGCTGTAGGATTGTCCAAAAGTGTGCGCACGTTCCAAGTGCCAGTGGTGAGCAGTGTCACCTTGTGTTTTATTTTGTTTGTTCGACTGCAGGATGGGATCCCCACCAGCCGTGGTAAACTGGCCAGGGTGTAGTGAAGCAGGCAATGTTTACGGCACCTTTTCTAGCCTCTTCCTCATTCTACAGAAGTGAGCAGTGCGTTCCTGCTCTGTCACCCAGGTAGACGTCGAGTTCCACTGCTGCTTCGGTCAGCGGAAAACGACCATTAGATCTGAGCCGCCTGTGTGCAGGTCTGTGACTACAGCTCCCAGTGTATCCACACCTGCTGCTTTGTCGCTGGCCCATCGCCACAGGACTTCAAGGGTTGAACAGGACAGTGATGATGATGATGGTGTCGAGACTAGTGCTTGATTTGGATTGAAGTGAGGGAGAGTTACCAGCGTCAGCCTCACTCTCTCTTCCCAATTCCCATCTAGACCCAGTGGCAAGACAAGAGGCAAGACGGCTAGCGGTGGGACTAGGTGCAGTGGATGATCAGGACGTCTCCTGTATCTTGTTCTGCTCTTCGCGTTCCACAACGCTTGCAGAGACTGCCTTCTTGATTGTTGGACCTTCCATTGGTCTGGTCTGCTCAATCCACTGGACTCTGTCTTCACATGCTGGGATAGACATCTCCCTACCTCACTGAGGGTTGAGACCCATCAGCTACCCTCACCTGGTTTAGCTGGCTTGTCGAGGCCGTTGCCCAGGGTGTGGCCGCTGTCGCATGCAAACAGCTACAGGGAGCCACAGGGGAGAGCTGAGTGCCAGGTGGGGACAAAGGATGGACAAACTGCCCTGAAAGGACGCAACGTGTTCCCCCACCAAAGGTAATACCCCCTCCCTGACACCCCATACACGCCTGTATCTTGCCTACAAATATAGTAAAAACAGATAATCTGCTCGCCATGTTAATGGGATCTTGCTGAGCACAAATTGGCTGCCACATTTCCTACATTACAATGGTGACTATATTTCAAAAAATATTTCACTAAGATTGTGAAACCTGCAATAGATATCCAAAATCATTCTTTCCATCGAACAAGCCAGCTGGAATAATAATGAGTTCTCAGCCTTGGGGACTGGTACATTGCAGAAGCTGATGTCCTGCTTTGGCCCCTCATCCCTTTTTCATCTATTTCATTCTTAACCTTCTTCAGCTGGAGCCTGGTAAGGTTTGTAACGTCGATCTACAAATGATTACCAGCCTCTCGAAACATTGCTCCATCCCCTGGGCTTCTCCTGAACCATTTCTGAAAAACATTTGCAATGAAAAATCCAGATTCCCTGCTGAAAAGTGTTCACTGTTCGGAGAAACCGCCCTCCTGCGTTTGATGTTTCTCTTGGATATGTGGCCACTAACGTACTAGTTGCTCTCGCGCTCTCTCTCTCTCGCTTTCCACCCCCCCCTGCACCCCCCCTCACCACGCCCCCCAAGACATGGGTCCAGTGCATCAGTGGATTGAGATCTTATTTTAGATATTTGAGCACATTATGTAAAATTTATAATGTGAAATGTAAACAGAATATTGCCCAATCGCCTCTTGTGTAAATGTACTCCTAATTCCTCTCATTGAATAATTCAGGTGAATAATTCAGGTCTCACTTTCTCGTGCTGTCTGATGTGCACATTGTGTCTAACCATTACTAACTGTGAATTGTGGGTAAGCTCCACACTGGTCTTCAATAAGATGCCATTCACTATTGGTCAGAACAATTAGTCTTCATTTCAGTACTTCTAACACCGCTGTCTAAATCACTGATTCAGTGAAAATATCACCACTGGGGCACGGGTTCCACACTCACTGACTCTCACTGGGGTACGGGTCCCACACACACTGACTCTCACTGGGGTACGGGTCCCACACACACTGACTCTCACTGGGGTACGGGTCCCACACACACTGACTCTCACTGAGGTACGGGTCCCACACACACTGACTCTCACTGGGGTACGGGTCCCACACACACTGACTCTCACTGGGGTACGGGTCCCACACACACTGACTCTCACTGGGGTACGGGTCCCACACACACTGACTCTCACTGGGGTACGGGTCCCACACACACTGACTCTCACTGGGGTACGGGTCCCACACACACTGACTCTCACTGGGGTACGGGTCCCACACACACTGACTCTCACTGGGGTACGGGTCCCACACACACTGACTCTCACTGGGGTACGGGTCCCACACACACTGACTCTCACTGGGGTACGGGTCCCACACACACTGACTCTCACTGGGGTACGGGTCCCACACACACTGACTCTCACTGGGGTACGGGTCCCACACACACTGACTCTCACTGGGGTACGGGTCCCACACACACTGACTCTCACTGGGGTACGGGTCCCACACACACTGACTCACTGTGGTACTGGTTCCATGAACACTGACTCCTGCTGGTATTAAGCAAGGTTGTTATCCTTACCCCTCCACCATCACACTTGCCACTAAGTGTGAAGTATTTCGAATGACTAATAAACATAAGGAAATAATGTTCTTCACCTCAATCTGTAATTATTTCCCCATTGGGATTTGGATGGTCTGGGGAGGGTGTGAAGTGGCTCTCTCAGGGTTACTAAGCATCTCTGGTGGATACAGGGATGAATAAATCACCTGTAATGTATGAATGATGTGAGCAGCTGTATTCACACACAGGTTAGAATATCCAGGACTCTGGTGTGCATTTTGTAGTTGCTCCAATTCGTCATCAATCACCCCGTTAGTGTATTGCAATGTTGGACATGACTCTGTGAGTATACATTTAGATAGTAGCTCAGCTCCCTGGGAATCACTCCACATTTTATCATCAGCAAACAGTGCAGTCACTGGTCCAAACTCTCACATATCAACTCCATAGGGATTTCATATCCACAGCATTTAGCCAAGCATCACTGTGTTTACAAATGGAGATGACTTGTTAACACATATTTACTAATTAAAAGCAACATTTAAAAGAAAAGGGCCTGGCTGAACAATTAGTGAGGTAGTGACAGCTCACAGCACCTATTCATCACAGGAAATTGGGTTTAATTCACGCCTTGGTTACAACTCCCAGCCACCTTCAATCACACAGTCTGGCTGGGGAGAGGCAGAGACTGAATAGCCCATAATTGAGTCACAATTCATTCCACTTAGACCATCAGATGTTGCAAAACAGCCCACTGGTCTACTCAGCCTACCAAAGAATCACAGCCAGTGACCCAAAAAACCCCCCCAGAGAATCTGAAACCAGGCACTCCCAAAACCACATAGAACATAGAACCCTACAGTGCAGAAACAGGCCCTTCGGCCCATCGAGTCTGCACCGAACACAATCCCACCCAGACCCTATCCCCATATCCCTACACATTTACCTGCTAATCCCTCTAACCTACACATCCCAGGACACTAAGGGGCAATTTTAGCATAGCCAATGAACCTAACCCGGACATCTTTGGACTGTGGGAGGAAACCGGAGCACCCAGAGAAAACCCACGCAGACATGAGGAGAATGTGCAAACTCCACACAGGCAGTGACCCGAGCCAGGAATCGAACCCAGGACCCTGGAGCTGTGAAGCAGCAGTGCTAACCACTGTGCTACCGTGCCGCCCGATCTCAACTCCAGTGCATTCCAAATCCAGAGAACTCCAAATTCTAAAAAGCCTAGTACAGAACCAAAACCCCGGAGTAAATAGAATCCAGAAACACATATCAAAGAGACCAACACACCAGACATACACTAGCAGACACAATTGAATTGAATTGTTTGACTATGGTGATTTATTCACAGAATTAGATAGAAGAGTAAAGCTCCCTCTACACTGTCCCCATCAAGCACAGTAAAAAGTCTGACAACACCAGGTTTTAGTCCAACCTATTTATTTGATAATATACTTACAAGCTTTCGGGGTTAGCCCCTTTGTCGGGTGAATGAAGAGTTCTGGCCTCAGCAGAGCATATAAAACACAGACAGTTTAGAGATTACTGATTAGAATGCGAATCCTTACACCTAACCTGCTGTTCAAAACCTGAAGTGGCTGATAATGTGAGTGGAAGGAGCACTGATCACAGTTTAAAGAAATGTGTATTGTCTCCAGACAGTACAGTAAGTGAGGTTTTGCAAACCCAGGCAAGTCACGGGGGTTACAGATAGTGCGACATGAACCCAAGATCCCTGTTGAGACCGTCCTCATGTGTGCGGAACTTGGCTACCAGTCTCTGTTCAGCGACTCTGCGCTGTCGTGTGTCGTGAAGGCCGCCTTGGAGAATGCTTACCCGAAGGTCAGAGGCTGAATGCCCGTGACCACTGAAGTGTTCGCCAACAGGAAGGGAACAGTTCCAGGTACAGCACAGGGTTAGATACAGAGTAAAGCTCTTGTGATGCAGTTTGTAGAGAATGAAATGTACCATTGGAACTCACACATGGTAGAAGCTGAAATGATGTGGGTATGAAATGTCATAAAGAACTTTATTTAAAATATGTGAAGATTCTTTATCACAATGGAGACATTTGACATTCCAGAAATATAGTTTTAGTTTTTTACGACTGAGTTTCAGTGATTATGCTGATAGAAAGAAAGTGCAGCTTTTTCGGGGAGATGTAAGGCTTTTTTTTACAATGAGACTAAGAGCTGAAGTGGGTACGCTCCCATCAACTCAATGATTTCTAATTGATTGCAGTCTGTGGAGGCCTCAACAGTGCCCCCTTTAGTCAGGTGTGGAATCGCAGAGCAACATTGGGATTTCTACCTTTAACTGGACTTGTTCTGACTCTAGACAGTGCTGACAGTTTGAGAAAGGCAATGACAGTGAATGGTACAATTCCCTCTATTATTACACCAAATGTGGGTCATTATTTTCAATCCCTCCATTCCCTCTCCCTTCAATGTTCAAAATGAAAAGTGATATGTACAAAGCAGATGCAACCATTGCTCACAAACTGACTGTTGAAGCCCCGATATCAGAGTGGGAAATCAGCACCCTATCCTGCTCAATAACTGCATACCTCTCCCAAAACGTGACACTAAACTGTAGCTGGAATCCAACTCATGCTCAGAACAATTGATTTATTTCCCTGTGCTGAAGGGAAACTGAAAAATACACTGAAACTGCGGGTGAGTGAATCTTCCCTGGATCTGAGTTCGCCTGGACTCTCAATACAACACAATAAAGAGAAACTTCTCACATGACAGATTGGATATCGATGACCTGCGAGCTCCAGGGTGTGAACTGGAATTGGCTATAAGTGAAAAGAGCTGGCCGAGTCAGTCCATCTCAATCCAGGCGCCAGTCAATGGAAATCCAGCTCATAATTCACTGCTAATTGATTCATCTCAGGCAACGAGACAAAGATGGATTGGGGGAATTGGGAAGAAAAGGCCAAGGAAAGTAACTGGCAGACTGCAGCTACAGAAGCAAATCCAGAGCGGGTCCAAGTCTCAATCTCCTCTTCATTCTCAGCTGACAGATCGGAAAACCCTTCTGATATCACCTCACTCGTTATCCTGCCTGATATCACTTGTTGACATCCCAGGTGTGTATTGAAGTCTCGGCTTCCTCTTACAATATCCGAACCACTAAAAGCAGCAATGCCAAGGTCAAAAATCACAAAGATAGAACCTTTTTTTGCAGCAGTGATTATTTTTGTGTCAAGTCCAATACAGCGTCTTCTCACTGTGGCCTCAGGTCGACTTTCCCCAGATTTGGATCTTCAATATTAGATGTTCTACAATGCAGGAAAGAGTGCTGACAGTGTCTACTTTGGCCATGAGAATGATATTGGCTTCATTTCAATGGGGAGAATGGAAGGGGGAGGTGTTGTTTGGGGGTATGGGTGGAAACATGCCCAAATCAGTAAGAAGAAAACTTAAAAACAATTATTTTGGGGATGTGGATGTCACTGGATAGCTCCAGCATTTATTGCTTATCTCAAATTGCACCTTGAGAAGGTGGTGCTAAGCCATCTTCTTAAACCGTTAAAGTCCCTGAGGTATAGGTTCACCCACGATGATGTTAGAGAGGGAGTTACAGGATTTTGAACCCATTGACTCTGAAAGAACGGAGATGTATTTCCAAACTGGGGAGAGCAGTTGTGCAAAACATATTGAAGAGAGTGTGTATGCATATTTTGGGAGGGGAGGGTGGTTAGAGTCAGTAATGAAGACAGAATCTTGTTGAGGCTTCAGGGCTCGCCGGAGAGCTTGCGAGAGACCCATGGTGCCTCTTTTCAGAATGGTCCACTGACCACATGTCAGTCAGGCAGTGGCAAGGCCTTGGAATCAAGACCCCCCTGGGGGAAGGAGTCTGGCCTAGCGAGAGCAACTGGTCAATCAGAGGCCAGCTCAGAGTGCCATTGATCAGGCCAAGACGCCTGTGGGAAGGAGTTCCAGCATCATGGAGACCCCAGGATAGGGCTGGGTTACATGGTGAGGAGGAGGGAATTTCACACGGTGGGGATCACAGGGAATGTAGGGGCAAGAGAGGCTGGAAGCAAGGGCAGGGGGGATGTCTCTCAGAAGGCCCTCTCCCAGATGTCCCGTCCCTCAATCAGATTGCCTTTGATCTCGGGAACCCTCCTTCCCCACACAGCTGGCACGTCTCACATTTGGGTTCACCTCTTATGCATGCCTCATGGTAACAGTGCCATCTGTGGCTAGATTAATATCACCAGCAGAGGGATGAGATCCTAAAGGGCCTCAATTGATGGCTTGGAGGGAATGCAAGAACACAAGGATTAGGAGCAAGAGGTGACCATTTAGGCCATCTAGCTGGCTCCACCATTTGGTATGATCATGGCTAATCCTGGGCTTCAACTCCCATTTTCTCACCTGCTGCCCATATCCCATAATCTTCTGAGATCATGAACCTGCCTATCGAGACTTAAATTTATTCAACAATGGACAATCCACAATCCTCTGCGGGAGAGAACATAGAACATTACAGCGCAGAACAGGCCCTTCGGCCCACAATGTTGCGTCGACCAGTTACAAAAACAATGACCCACTAACCTAAACCAATCCCTTTTTGTCCATAAACCTATCCACGGATCTCTTAAATGCCCCCAAACTAGGCACATTTACAACTGCAGCAGGCAGGGCATTCCAATCCCTCACCACCCTCTGGGTAAAGAACCTACTCCTGACATCCGTCCTATAACTACCACCCCTCAATTTAAAGCCATGCCCCCTCATGCTAGATTTCTCCATCAGAGGAAAAAGGCTATTACTATCCACCCTATCTAAACCTCTAATCATCTTATATGTTTCAATAAGATCCCCTCTTAGCCTCCTTCTTTCCAGCGAAAACAACCCCAAATCACTCAGCCTCTCCTCATAGGACCTCCACTCCATACCAGGCAACATCCTGGTAAACCTCCTCTGCACCTTCTCCAAAGCCTCCACATCCTTCCTGTAATGTGGGGACCAGAACTGCACACAGTACTCCAAGTGCGGCCGCACCAGAGTTGTGTACAGTTGCAACATGACGCTGCGACTCCTAAATTCAATCCCCCTACCAATAAACGCCAAGACACCATATGCCTTCTTAACAACCTTATCTCCTTGACTCCCAACTTTCAGGGATCTATGTACACATATACCTAGATCCCTCTGCTCATCCGGACTATTCAAAGTCCTCCCGTTAGCCCTATACTCAACACATCTGTTATTCCTACCGAAGTGTGAGGTAATTCTCTCTACACTAATTTATAGGGTTAGGGGCCCGAGAAAAAAAACTACAACTACCAGCAAGCGTCCTAGTGACGACTTCCTGTTTCTACACTAATTTTTTAAAAAACCGCCGAAACTCGCAACTTTAAAACTATAAATAAAACGTTAAACAATAAAAACAGAAAAAAGTACCTGTTTGCTGCCTCCTCTCACGCCCAAAAATCGCTGCCTCTCGATACTGCTCCTCAGGAACAATGAGGCCGATACACGGAGGTAGGTGCTTATAAACCCGAGAAAAAAACTACAACTACCAGCAAGCGTCCTAGTGACGACTTCCTGTTTCTAACTAATTTTTAAAAAACCGCCGAAACTCGCAACTTTAAAACTATGAATTCCAAAGATACACAACCCTTTGAGTGAAGAAATTCTTCTCATCTCAGTCCCTCTCAGGGACAAAGGAGGGGAATTATGCTTAGAACCCAAGGGAATAGGGGAGATCCTAAATGAATGCATTAGTATTCACAAAGGAGAGGGACGTGTTGACTGGGAGTGTCTCAGAGAAAGTGTTGACCCGTTAGAGAAAATCTCCATTACAGGGGAGGAAGTGTTAGGTTTTTTAGGAAACATTAAAACTGACAAATCCCCAGGGCCTGATGGCTTGGCCACAGGAGACAGAGGGTATCAGTCGAAGGGTCTTTTTCCGGCTGGAGGTCTGTGACCAGTGGTGTTCCGCAGGGCTCTGTACTGGGACCTCTGCTATTTGTGACATATATAAATGATTTAGAAGAAGGTGTAACTGGTGTGATCAGTAAGTTTGCGGATGACACAAAGATGGCTGGACTTGCTGATAGTGATGAACGTTGTCGCTCAATACAGCAGGATATAGATAGGCTGGAAGATTGGGCGGAGAAATGGCAGATGGAATTTAATCCAGATAAATGCAAAGTGATGCATTTTGGAAGAACTAATGTAGGGGGGAGTTATACAATAAATGGCAGAACCATCAAGAGTATAGAAACACAGAGGCACCTAGGAGTGCAAGTCCATAAATCCTTGAAGGTGGCAGCACAGGTGGAGAAGGTGGTGAAGAAGGCATATGGTGTGCTTGCTTTTATAGGATAGGGTATAGAATATAAAATCTGGAGTCTTATGTTGCAGCTGGTTAGGTTACATTTGGAATACTGCGTCCAGTTCTGGTCACCACACTACCAGAAGGACGTGGAGGCTTTAGAGAGAGTATTGAGAAGGTTTACCAGGATGTTGCCTGGCATGGAGGGTCTTAGCTATGAGGAGAGATTGGGTAAACTGGGGTTGTTCTCCCTGGAAAGACGGAGAATGAGGGGAGACCTAATAGAGGTGTATAAAACTATGAAGGGCATAGATAGGGTGAACAGTGGGAAGCTTTTTCCCAGGTCAGAGGTGACGATCACGCGGGGTCACAGGCTCAGGGTGAGAGGGGCAAGGTTTAACTCAGATATCAGAGGGACGTTTTTTACACAGAAGGTGGTGGGGGCCTGGAATGCACTGCCAAGTAGGGTAGTGGAGGTGGACACACTGGGATCGTTTAAGAATTACCTGGATAGTCACATGAGCAGACTGGGAATGAAGGGATACAAATGCATGGTGCAGTTGGACCAGTGAGCGGGCACAGGCTTGGAGGGCTGAAGAGCCCGTTTCTTGTGCTGTACTGTTCTTTGTTCTTTGTTCAGTCCAAAATGATCAGATTCTGTGCCCCTGTGTTTTAGATTCCCTGACCCGGAGAAACAATCTCTCAGGGTCCACCCTATCAAACCCCTACAGAATCTTGTATGTTTCAACGAGATCTCCTCTCATTCCTCTAAACTCCAGAAAATATAGACACAACTTACTCAGCCCTTCATCACTGGACAACCCCTCCACCCCAGGGACTAATTTATATACTTTGCTTTATCACCTCCAATACTAGTCTCTCCTTTTTTAAATGTGGAGACTAAAACTGT
This sequence comes from Prionace glauca, assembly GCA_037974335.1. Classification (NCBI taxonomy): domain Eukaryota; kingdom Metazoa; phylum Chordata; class Chondrichthyes; order Carcharhiniformes; family Carcharhinidae; genus Prionace; species Prionace glauca. The sequence continues at coordinate 6,614,410 of CM075753.1, read as the reverse complement.
ACACAGTCGTTTCACCAAAACTCAGTACAACTATAGCAAGACTTTTTTATTCCTGTATACCAATCCCCTTGCAATAAAGACAAATACGCCATTTGATTTCCTAATTTCATGCTTCACCCTCATACTAACTTTCTGTATTCCTTCTACAGGCACACATTCTCTTTGAACTTCAACATCTACAAGTACCTCACCTTTTAAATTTTTCTTTAGTTCTTACGATCAAAGTAAATGACTTCACAATTCCCTATGTTATACTCCACCTACCATCTTGTTTCCCATTCACTTATTCTGCCTTTATCCCTTTGCAGCATTCTCACAGCTTACATTCCCACCTAGCTTTGTATCATCAGCAAACGTAGACACATTATTCTGTCTCTTCATCCACGTCATTAATATAGATTGTAAATAGCTGAGGCCCTAGCACTGATCCTTTTGGCACTCCATTATTCACTAGTTGACAACTTGAAACTGCCCTGTTTATGCTCACTCTCTGTTTTCTATCTGCTCTTTGTCAGAGCATTGAATACAGTAGTTGTGACGTCTTGTTGAGGTTAAGGTCACACTTGGAATACTGTGCACAGTTCTGGTTATCCTATTATAGAAAGGATATTATTAAAGTAGAAATAGTGCAGAAAGAGATTTACTAGGTTGCTACTGGGACTTGATGGTTTGAGTTAGAAGGAGATGCTGGAACTTTTTTCCCTGGAGCGTAGGAGGCTGAGGGGTGATCTTATAGAGGTCTATAAAATAATGAGCGGCCCAGATCAGTTACATAGTCAACATCGTTTCCCAAAGATAGGGGAGTCTAAAAGTAGAAGGCATAGGTTTAAGGTGAGAGGGGAAAAATACAAAACAGTCAGGGGATGGTAAGTGTCTGGAACAAGCTGCCAGAGATAGTAGTAGAGGCAGGTTTTTTAAAAAGCATTTAGACAGTAATGTGGGTAAGATGGGTATAGAGAGATTTGGGCCAAATGCAGGTAATTGGAACAAGTTTAGTCGTTCAGAAGAAAGGGCAACATGGACAAGTTGGGCTGAAGCACCTATTTCCATGCTGTAAACCTCTATGACTCTAACTAATCCTCTATTATGCTATTATATTACCCCCAACTCTATGAGCCCCTATTTTTCCTATTAACCTTTTGCATGGCAGTTTATCAGATGTCTTCTGGAAATTCAGATATATTACAGCTGGAATTCTCCAGCCGTTATGCCCCCCTCCCAGTGAGAATAGATAATCTAGCACTCAACCAAATCTCCTTCACAGCAGAGGGACTGGAGACTCCCAGCTACGGGTGAGGTCAGAGAATCCAGCCCTACTAGTACTGACTGATTCTCCTTTATTTATCCTACTAGCTACCTCCTCAAAAAAAACTCTTTAAAATTTGTCAAATAGGATTCCTTTCACAACCCACGTTGACTTGTTCTAATCAAACTCTTTTTTTCCAAGTGCATTGTTAAGAGTTCCTTAATAATAGATTACAGGATTTGCCCATCAGTGATGTTAAGCTAACTGGCCTGTAGTTCATTGTCTTCTATCTCCCTCCTTTTTTAAAAAGCAGTGTGACATTTGCATCTTCCAATCTAGTGCATCTTCCGAATCCAGTGAATTTCCCTGCAGCTGTTTCTTTTAGAACCCCAGTCATCAGTCCAGGGGATTTGTTGGATTTTAATTTCTTAGGTTTCTCCAATATTTTATCACTGTTGATATCCATTTCCCTAATTTCCCCATTCTTTTAGCCTCTAGCAATCACTTCTTTCTGTGCAAAACATGTGCTTTCTAGTGTGAAGATAGAGGCATTGGACAAGTACTTTGCATCTGTTATTTTCTCATCCCCATGATGATTTCTCCCTGATTCTGAGGGACCAGCATTTACTTTGGCTACCCCTTCCTTTTATATACTTTAAAAGCCCACATAATCTAATTTTTATATTTCAGGCTAGTTTACGCTTATATTCTATTTCTTTTCTTTTTAATCAACTGTTTGGTGGGCCCCTGGGAAGTTTGACTGTGGGCTTCCCCGCCTTGAACTTAATTCTACTGGAGATGGATTTGATTTGATTTATTATTGTCATTTGTATTAACATACAGTGGAAAGTATTGTTTTTTGTGCGCTATACAGACAAAGATACCGTTCATAGAGAAGGAAATGAGAGAGTTTAAAATGTAGTGTAATAGTAGTTATGGTATAGAGGAAGATCAACTTGATGCAAGGTAAGTCCATTCAAAAGTCTGACAGCAGCAGGGAAGAAGCTGTTTTTGAGTCAGTTGGTACGTGACCTCAGACTTTTGTATCTTTTCCTGATGGAAGAAGATGGAAGAGAGAAGTCCGGGGTGCATGTGGGGTCCTTAATAATGCTGGTAGCTTTTCTGAGGCAATGGGAAGTGTAGGCAGAGTCAATGGATGGGAGGCTGGTTTGCATGATGGATTGGGCTACTTGCTGCAGCTGTATAGGGCATTGGTGAGGCCTCAGCTGGAGTACTGTGTGCAGTTTTGGGCGCCGCACCTGCGCAAAGATATTTTGGCCTTGGAGGGAGTGCAGAGGAGGTTTACTAGGCTGATACCGGAGTTGAGGGGGTTGAGCTATGAGGAGAGGCTGAATAAACTGGGCTTGTACTCGTTAGAGTTTAGAAGAATGAGGGGAGATCTCATTGAGACATATAAGATGATGAATGGGATGGATAGGATAGAGGTGGAGAGACTCTTCCCGCTCAAAAAAGACAGTAGGACTAGGGGGCACAGCCTCAAGATAAAAGGGGGGCGGTTTAGAACGGAGTTGAGGAGGAACTTCTTCACTCAAAGGGTGGTGAATCTCTGGAATTCTCTATGTTCCTCCTGTGTCTGCCACAGTTTCCTCCGGGTGACCTGGGTGGTGGTGGTGGTGGTGGTGGGGGGGGGGGGGGGGGGGGGGGGACAGGGGTAGAAATGGGACAGAGGTAAAATGGAGAAAAGGGGAAGCAGGGGAGGGAAGGGAAGGGAAGGGGGTATAAAGTAGGGGAAAAGAGTGGGGGAGGGAGAAAAATGAAGAAAGACAATAAATAAAAGGTAGAGAACAGTAAAAATACTTTAAATGAAATAGAATGGAACAAAGGGGTGGAGGTCGGGTAGAGCAAATCATCTGGAGATGTTAAATTTGATGTTGAGACGGGAAGGCTGTAAAGTGCCGAGCTGGAAGATGAGACGCTGTTCCTCCAGTTTGTGTTGAGCTTCACTGGAACATTGCAGCAGGCTAAGGACAGACTTGTGCGCATAAAAATAAGCAAGTCTTGATAAAACTATACAAGGATCTAGGTAGACCACACCTTTGTCTTAAGGAAAGATATAGTAAGTTTAGTTTACTTATTAGTGTCACAAGTAGGCTTTCCTTAACACTGCAATGAAACTACTGGGAAAATTCCCTAGTCGCCACACTCCGGTGCCTGTTTGGGTACACTGAGGGAGAATTTAGCGTGGCCAATCCAACCAGCCAACATGTCTTTTGGACTGTGGGAGGAAACCAGGTCACCCGGAGGAAACTGTGGCAGACACAGGAGGAACGTTCAGACTCCACACAGACAGTGACCCAAGGTGGGAATTGAACTTGGGTCCCTGGCACTGTGAGGCAGCTGTGCTAACCACTGTCCCACCGAGGCAATCAGAGAAGGTTCACTAGGTTGATCTGGGTATGGAGGGATTTTCTGATGAGGAGAGATTGAGTAAGTTGGGCTGTACAGGTACACCAATGGAGTTTAGGAGAATGAGAACTTCCCTTATTGAGTCATATAGGATTTTCAGGGGGCTCGACAGGACAAATGCTGAAAGGTTGGAGGTTCGACAGGACAAATACTGGAGCGATGGAGCTTGAGGGGAGATCTGATAGAAATCTATAAGATTATGTGAGGCATGGACAGGGTGGATAGCCAGAAGCTTTTTCCCAGGGTGAAAGAGTCAGTTACTAGGGGGCACAGGTTTAAGATGTGAAGGGCAACGTTTGAAGAAGATGTACGAGGCAGATTTTTTACACAGAGAGTGGCGGGTGCCTGGAACTCGTTGCCGGGGGAGGTAGTGGAAGTGGATACGGTAGTGACTTTTAAGGGGCGTCTTGACAAGTACATGATGACTAGGATGGGAATAGAGGGATACGGTCCCCAGAAGGGTAGGGGGTTTTAGTTAAGTCGGGCAGCATGGTTGGTGCAGGCTTGGAGGGCCGAAGGGTCTGTTCCTGTGCTGTAATTTTCTTTGTTCTTTGTTGTTTCCCCTTTGGAAGAGTCCAGGACCAGAGGGCATAGTCTCAGAGTAAGGGGATTGTCCATTTAAAACAAATGAGGTGGAACTTAGTCTCTCAGAGAGGAGTGAATGTGTGGAATTTTTTACCGTAGAGGCTGGGTTGTTAAGTGTGTTCAAGGCGGAGACAGACACATTTTTAATCACTAAGGAATTGAGGGTTATGGGGATAAGGTGGGAAAGTGGAGTTGAGGATTATATCAGATAAGCCATGATCTCATTGAGTGGTCAAACAGATTTGATGGGCTGAATGGCCTCCATTTACTCATATGGTGCAGAGATGATGGATGAGTCATTTGTGGGAATGGTGTACAGACCTCTAGGATTTGACTTTTCTGTTTTTGATGCTTCCTGCTAGTTTGATGAAACAGAGAATTCTATCTCAAATTAATAATCCAATCGATAACTGGGAATGCGGCTTAAATCCCATTAATTTTATTTAATTTCTGCTTGTATTTATTTCCCTTGGGAACTTTTATTCTGTGAAATTCACAAATTCAATTTGATTGGGATTCACCATCTTTAGATTGCAAACAGGTTTTGTGTGATGGAATTGGGATGGTTTAGTAATGGTTAGACTGCCTGCAGTATAACAAATTTACAATCTGCAGCTTTGTTCTTTTCTATACTCAGCTATAATCACTTCTAAATTTTGAAAGCCAATGACAAAGTAACTTTTGAAGAATCATTGTGTGTTATTGGTTAATAAAATCAACAGAGAGTGCAGTTAAGTCACATCTGGTACCACGTTACGGACTGAAATAACCTGAATTAATTCCCCTTGCCAAACAGTAAGTACTGAAGAGGAATTTAAACTAAGTAAAATAAAGTTTATTTATTAGTGTCACAAGTAAGGCTTACATTAATACTGCAATGAAGTTACTGTGAAATTCCCCTAGTTGCCACACTCTGGTGCCTGTTCAGGTACACTGCGGGAGAATGTAGCATGGCCAATGCACCCTAACCAGCATGCCTTTCAGACTGTGGGAGGAAACCGGAGTACCCTGAGGAAGCCCACACAGACGTGGGGGAGAACATGCAAATTCCAGACAGACAGTGACCCAAGGCTGGGAATCGAATCTGGGTCCCTGGTGCTATGAGGCAGCAGTGCTACCATTGTGCCACTGTACTGCCCCCATTTAAATTAAATTTAAACTAAATGGCAATATGGGCTAATGTTCCCGAAAAGAGAGGCATGTTGAAATTTTTCATTTTACACTCATCAGGAAAAGATTTAATCACAAATTATACTGCAGGAGAAAAAGGGTAAATGATTGGTTGAAGTGTTGCCATGGATAAAGTAATGGAAACCAATAGCCTCTTCAAGCTTCCGGGTAATTCAAAAAAGATATAAGGCTTGAACATGTTCCTCTTGTTTGCTAAGAACGAGCAAGTTCCTTTGAAAGTCTGATTTCTGTCAGAGTCTGCATTGGGAAAATGTACAGCAAGTGATGTCTTGGAAGAAAGGTTCGGCGTCATTGGGTCTCTGGAGCCATAATCACCTGCGCGTTAAATCTTTAAGGCTTTAGTGTCAGGTTCCAGCATGTGGGTCAGTAGAAAGAAATTCTATAACCTCAGTGAGTTACACAGGAATTATCAACCTGACATGACATCATTAAAAAGCTTCTCTGCTTCTCAGCTGACCCTGGTTGTTCATCAATGCAAGTTAAAAGCATAATTGCTCCACTTAAACCAGTAAATCACCGTTACCAGCTCTTTAATGGAAGATGCATCAAGGAGACCAATGTTTCAACCTACCTCCCTGATTTCAGCTCACTCACCTTTGTGAAAAGTGCTCATTTGACGAGTTTAAAGCCATCACTAGGCTTTGTGACTGTGAAAATAGTCAACAACCCCAAAGTGAGTGGTCAGTAATGGAAAAGGAAATTAGCAAGAGTGATTTGTAGGGGTCAGTAATTGTCACGCTAGCAGAGAAAGACACGTATTGTACTGGACCACAGCCTGGTAACTATAGCAGAGTGTCACTGGAATGGTCAGCATTGTCAGTGGCTCCACACTGTTAATGATGGGGTCTGGGGACACAAACTGAGCTATATCTGCCAGCCACTTAGTTACGTTCAGGAGATCTTCAGACCACTCAGCCTGCGGAAGATGAAGAAAAATAACCTCAGTTAATGAGAGGGCTGGGTGCAACATCTAATGTGAGCCATGTGTATGAAACATGGACTTCTTCCATCCAGTGACAGGAAGGATCAGTGAAAGAGGCACAGGGACCTGTTCAACATGAGAGAATGAAAGAATAACAAAAAAAAAAGAATGAAAGAACTTTGGGACCTTCCAAGTGGTTTTACAGCTTTCTCATAAAAGGAGAAGAAACACAAAAGAAACATAAAAAGAAATCCAATTCCATTTTCAAGTTTGCTGACGACACCACCGTAGTGGGTCGGATCTCAAACAATGACGAGACGGAGTACAGAAATGAGATAGAGAATCTGGTGAACTGGTGCGACAACAATAATCTCTCCCTCAATGTCAACAAAACAAAGGAGATTGTCAACGACTTCAGGGAGTGTGAAGGAGAACATGCCCCTGTCTACATCAATGGGGATGAAGTAGAAAGGGTTGAGAGCTTCAGGTTTTTCGGTGTCCCGATCACCAACAACCTGTCCTGGTCCCCCATGCTAACACTATAGTTAAGAAAGCCCACCAACGTCTCTACTTTCTCAGGAGACTAAGGAAATTTGGCATGTCAGCTACGACTCTCACCAACCTTTACAGATGCACCATAGAAAGCATTCTTTCAGGTTGTATCACAGCTTGGTATGGCACCTGCTCTGCCCAAAACCGCAAAGAACTACAAAAGGATGTGAATGTAACCCAATCCATCACACACAAATCAGCCTCCCATCCATTGAATCTGTCTACACTTCCAGCTGCCTCGGCAAAGCAGCCAGCATAATTAAGGACCCCGCCCACCCTAGACATTCTCTCTTCCACCTTCTTCCGTCGGGAAAATGTTATAAAAGTCTGAGGTCATGTACCAACTGACTCAAGAACAGCTTCTTCTCTGTTAGACTTTTGAATGGACTTCTCTTGCATTAAGTTAATAGAGGCTACACAATAACTAATCTAACCCACAAAACCATCCCACAAAGAGCAATGTGTTCAGGACCAGAAAGTCTGCCTTTAGATATGATTGAGGGATACCTATTAGCCAAGACATTTGCTCTTCAGAATAGTGCCATGGCATCTTTTCAATCTGCTTGAGAGAGCAGACTGAAAAAGTCAAGGAAAGTCAAGAAACATTCTGTCCCCAGAAGCTAATGGAATCCTTGATAATAGCAGAGATAATGAGATGTGCATCTGGAAAGAAAAGAAATTGAAGGATATGACAGGAGCAGCAAGGCAGCGGCTTCAGGAAGAAGCGGATTATTTTGTTCTGTTCTTTGTTGTTTTTTTTGTTCTCTGATGTTGAACAGGTTCCTGTATTACTTTTTTTGATTCATTTGTGGGACATGGGTGCCACTGGCTGGGCCAGCATTTATTGACTATTCCTAGTTGCCCTTGAATTGAGTGGCTTGCTTAGCCATTTCAGAGGTTAGCTGAGAGTCAACCACATTGCTGTGGCTCTGGAATCACATATAGGCCAGACCAGGTAAGGACGGCAGATTTCCTTCCCTAAAGGGACAATAGTGAACCAGATGGGTTTTCTGACAATTGACAATGGTTTCATGGTCATCAGTAGATCCTTAATGCCAGATTTTTTAAATTGAATTCAAATTCCACCATTGGACGGATGTCAGAGGTAGGTTCTTTACTCAGACAGTAGTAAGGGCGTAGAATGCCTTGCGTGCAACAGTGGTGGACTCGCCAACATTAAAGGCATTTAAATGGTCATTGGATAAACATATAGATGATATTGAAATAGTGTAGGTTAGATGGGCTTTAGATTGGTTTCACAGGTCTGCGCAACTTTGAGGGCCGAGGGGCCTGTATTGCACTGTTATGTTCTATGTTCTGTCTGCTGCAGTGGGATTCAAACTGGGATGCCCAGAACATTAGCTGAGTTTCTGAATTAATAGTCTAGCACAATATTGCTAGACCATAGCCTCCCAGGATAAGCTCACCCAGTGCGACAGAGTGAGACAGTAAGCAGGATTAGTTATCCTGCACTACAGGTGACCAAAAGCTTGGGCAGGGAGGGCTGCTTTAAGGGGGGCACAGTAAGAAGTTTCACAACACCAGGTTAAAGTCCAACAGATTTATTTGGTATCACGGGCTTTCAGAGCACTGCTACTTCATCAGGTGATTCAGTGCTCTGAAAGCTCATGATTCCAAATAAACCTATTGGATTTTAACCTGGTGTTGTGAGACTTCTTACTGTGCCTGCCTCAGTCCAACACGGGCATCTCAACATCATGCTTTAAGGAGGAGAGAGAACGTGGCAGTGAGATGCAGGGAGGGAATTCTGTATCTGAAGGCCCAGGCAACTGAGGGCATGGATGGCAATGATGGAGTGGTTAAAATTAGACAAGCTCAAAAGGCCACAATTAGAGGGGCACAGAGATCTGGGAAGGTTGGAGGCAGGGGCAGATCACAGAGAAAGGGAGGAACTGGGGGATATTACAGAGATAAGAAGGAGATCACAGAGAAAGGGAGGAACTGGGGGATATTACAGAGATAGGAAGGACCGAGCAATTGTAAACAAGGATGAGAATTGTAAAGTTGAGCTGTTGCTTGACCAGAAGTCAATGCGGGCTAGTGGATAGTCAGCTGAGATGTGAATGAAACTCAGTGTGAGTTAGGTTAGGAACAGACTTATTGTTTGGGAGTCAGTTCTTGGGTATAGGCTGTTGGAGAACCCTTACATACTAAGCAAACACCCTGACATCCTGGGACTATTCTGCATTTCACTACTTCCAGTACCATCCTCAGTGGATCCTGTAAATATTTAAAGTGATGATCAACTACCAGCATATATACAGGCTCCGTGAGCTGCTGTTTAGGGTTATCCTTTTAATTATCGAGAACTAACGGTCTTTGTATAAACGGTTTAATGGAAATAGAAACCAGGCAGTTCACAGCAGAGCCAGTGACTCAGAATCCCAAGACGTTAAAGTGCTGCAAATTGCACAGTGAGGATATTGTATGATGAGGATATTGTACGGTGAGGATATTGTTCAGTGAGGATATTGTACAATGAGGATATTGTTCAGTGAGGATATTGTACAATGAGGATATTGTTCAGTGAGGATATTGTACAATGAGGATATTGTTCAGTGAGGATATTGTTCAGTGAGGATATTGTACAATGAGGATATTGTTCGGTGAGGATATTGTTCAGTGAGGATATTGTACGGTGAGGATATTGTACGGTGAGGATATTGTTCAGTGAGGATATTGTACAATGAGGATATTGTTCAGTGAGGATATTGTACAATGAGGATATTGTTCAGTGAGGATATTGTTCAGTGAGGATATTGTACAATGAGGATATTGTTCGGTGAGGATATTGTTCAGTGAGGATATTGTACAGTGAGGCTGTTGCTCAGTGAGGATATTGTATGGTGAGGATATTGTACAGTGAGGATATTGTTCAGTGAGGATATTGTACAGTGAGGATATTGTTCAGTGAGGATATTGTTCAGTGAGGATATTGTACAGTAGGATATTGTACAGTGAGGATATTGTACAATGAGGATATTGTTCTGTGAGGATATTATACAGTGAGGATATTGTATGATGAGGATATTGTACAGTGAGGATATTGCTCAGTGAGGATATTGTACACTGAGGATATTGTACAGTGAGGATATTGCACAGTGAGGATATTACCCAGTGAGGATATTATACAGTGAGGATATTGTATGATGAGGATATTGTACAGTGAGGATATTGCGCAGTGAGGATATTGCCCAGTGAGGATATTATACGGTGAGGATATTGTATGATGAGGATATTGTACAGTGAGGATATTGCGCAGTGAGGATATTGCACAGTGAGGATATTGTACGGTGAGGATATTGCCCAGTGAGGATATTATACGGTGAGGATATTGTATGATAAGGATATTGTACAGTGAGGATATTGCCCAGTGAGGATATTATATGGTGAGGATATTGTATGATGAGGATATTGTACAGTGAGGATATTGCGCAGTGAGGATATTGTACGGTAAGGATATTGCTCAGTGAGGATATTGCGCAGTGAGGATATTGTACGGTGAGGATATTGCGCAGTGAGGATATTGTACGGTGAGGATATTGCTCAGTGAGGATATTGTACGGTGAGGATATTGCGCAGTGAGGATATTGTACAGTGAGGATATTGTACAGTGAGGATATTGTTTGATGAGGATATTGTTCAGTGAGGATATTGTATGATGAGGATATTGCCCAGTGAGGATATTGCGCAGTGAGGATATTGTACGGTGAGGATATTGCGCAGTGAGGATATTGTAGGTGAGGATATTGCTCAGTGAGGATATTGCGCAGTGAGGATATTGTACGGTGAGGATATTGCGCAGTGAGGATATTGTACGGTGAGGATATTGCTCAGTGAGGATATTGTACGGTGAGGATATTGTACGGTGAGGATATTGTACGGTGAGGATATTGTTCAGTGAGGATATTGTTCAGTGAGGATATTGTACAGTGAGGATATTACTCAATGAGGATATTGTACAGTGAGGATATTGTTCAGTGAGGATATTGTATGATGAGGATATTGCCCAGTGAGGATATTGCGCAGTGAGGATATTGCGCAGTGAGGATATTGTACGGTGAGGATATTGCGCAGTGAGGATATTGTAGGTGAGGATATTGCTTAGTGAGGATATTGCGCAGTGAGGATATTGAATGGTGAGGATATTGCGCAGTGAGGATATTGTACGGTGAGGATATTGCTCAGTGAGGATATTGTACGGTGAGGATATTGTACGGTGAGGATATTGTACAGTGAGGATATTGTACGGTGAGGATATTGTTCAATGAGGATATTGTACGGTGAGGATATTGCTCAGTGAGGATATTGCGCAGTGAGGATATTGCGCAGTGAGGATATTGTACGGTGAGGATATTGCACAGTGAGGATATCGTACGGTGAGGATATTGTACGGTGAGGATATTGTATGATGAGGATATTGCCCAGTGAGGATATTGCGCAGTGAGGATATTGTACGGTGAGGATATTGCGCAGTGAGGATATTGTAGGTGAGGATATTGCTCAGTGAGGATATTGCGCAGTGAGGATATTGTATGGTGAGGATATTGCGCAGTGAGGATATTGTACGGTGAGGATATTGCTCAGTGAGGCTATTGTACAGTGAGGATATTGTACGGTGAGGATATTGTACAGTGAGGATATTGTACGGTGAGGATATTGTTCAATGAGGATATTGTACGGTGAGGATATTGCTCAGTGAGGATATTGCGCAGTGAGGATATTGCGCAGTGAGGATATTTTACGGTGAGGATATTGCACAGTGAGGATATCGTACGGTGCGGATATTGTACGGTAAGGATATTGTTCAGTGAGGATATTGTTCAGTGAGGATATTGCGCAGTGAGGAGCGATGATGTACTGCGGCAGTTTTGAGCTCTGCCACTTGGTGGTGCTCCATTCATTTTACACTTGAGCTTCCTCAGAATGATGTTCAGAGTGCAGAGTCGACCATTCTGCTCAAAAACATCTTCGCTCCAAAACAGCCTCCTCTGCTCTTCTTCATTCTTCTATTCTGCCGCCTGTGTTGATCTAACCTCTCGTTCATTGGATTGAATCTGTTCACTGCAGCCGCTCCCTGTAACAGATATTCTCGCCTCTGTTTTTTATTCATTGATGGGGTGTAGGTGTCACTGGCTAGGCCAGCATTCACTATTCGTCCCTACTTGCCCTTGGGAAGGCGGGCTGAGCCACTGCACTGAACTGCTGCAGTGTCTGTGAGCAAATAAACATCTTCTGAGTTTTCCTTTGGATACATTCGAGATTATCTTGTATTTATATAACACCTTTAACTTAATAAATATTAGGGACTGTTTGTGCTGCAATTTTAGAATTCCGCACAAGTGGGAACATTTCTCCACATTACCCTCATCAAAGTGTTTAACTCCTGTTGGCTTATTTGGGGATAAACCTGTGTCTCCTCCTGTGACTCACCTGACACATGAGGGATCTTGGTTAATGAGTGTGATTAGAAAGTTGGATCATAATGACTGGCAAATTGTGATCAATGCCCGATCAAAGATGCACCTTCTCCCCATTTTCCATCACACTCTTCTCTCGTGCCTCTCAGCCCCTCCCCGTACCCTTCAGCCCCTCCTCCCAATATCCCTCATCCCCTTCTCTCCATATCCCTCAGCCCCTTCTCCCTGTATCCCTCAGCCTTTTCTCCCCATATCCCTCATCCCCTTCTCCCAATATCCCTCATCCCCTTCTCTCTGTATCCCTCATCCCCTTCTCCCAATATCCCTCATCCCTTTCTCTCCATATCCCTCAGCCCCTTCTCCCTATATCCCTCAGCCCCTTCTCCCTATATCCCTCAAGCCCTTTCTCCCCATATCCCTCATCCCCTGCTCCCCATATCCCTCATCCCCATATCTCCGTATCCTTTAGACCCTTCACCCCATATCTCTCAGCCCTTTCTCCCAATATCCCACATCCCCTTCTCCCAATATCCCTCATCCCCTGCTCCCCATATCCCTCATCCCCATATCTCCGTATCCTTTAGACCCTTCACCCCATATCTCTCAGCCCTTTCTCCCAATATCCCTCATCCCCTTCTCCCAATATCCCTCATCCCCTGCTCCCCATATCCCTCATCCCCATATCTCCGTATCCTTCAGCCCTTCCCCTGAGCCCCTTCTCCCTGTATCCTTCAGTTCCTTCTCCCTGTATACCTCAGCCCTTTCCCCCTGTCTCACTCAATCCCTACTCCCTGGATCCGTCAACCGCTTTTCTCTGTATCCCTCATCCCCTTCTCGCCATATCCTTCATCCCCTTCTCCCCATATCCCTCAGCCCTTTCTCCCTATTTCCCTCAGCTCCTTCTCTTCATATCACTCAACCACTTCTCCCCATATCCCTCAACCGCTTCTTCCCATATCCCTCAGCTCCATCTCTGCATGTCCCTCATTCCCTTCTCCTTACATCCCTCAGCCCCTTATCCCCCCATATCCCTCAGCCCCTTCTCCCCATATCCCTCAGACTCTTCTCCCCATTTCCCTCATCCCTTTCATTCCGCATCCCTCAGCCCCTTCTGCCTGTTTCCCTCAGCCCCTTGTCCCATATCTCTGCCTCTGCTCCCCCTATCTCTCTGCCCCTGCTCCCCTTATGCCTCAGCCCCTTCTCCCCATATCTCTCATTCCCTTCTCTCCGTATTCCTCAGCTCCTTCTCCCTCTATGCCTCAGCCCCTTCTCTCCCATCACTCATCCCCTTCTCCCTGTACCCCTCAGCCCCTTCGCCCCCTATCACTCAGCACCTTCTCCCCATATCCCTCATCCCCTTCCCTGTGTATCTGTCAGCTCCTTCTCCCCATATCCCTCATCCCCTTCCCTCTGTATCCCTCAGCCTCTTCTCCCCTATCTCTCAGCCCCTTCTCCCTGCATCCCTCAGCTGCTTCTCTCCATATCCCTCAGCCCCTTCTCTCTCTAAGAAATGTTCTCTGATTATCTGTTGACTTAATGATAACATCTGCTTCACTCTGCTTCACTGTTGATCTTCACTAGCCTCTGAATGATAAAGTTCCTTTTAAATCCGTTTTCTGCTCCTAATTCCCTCCTTTTTATTGATGATTCCTGGTGATTTGAACCATCCATGAAGACTTGTCAGCTCAACAAGATGCGTTACAGAAACTTTCCGAGGCTCCTTCATCAGCATCTTCCAAACTCAGGACTGCTACTATCCAGAAGCACAAGGGCAGCAAACACATGGGAACACGTTATATCTGAGACTGCCTGGTGGCATGGGAGGATGAGGGGTGTAACTCCAAAGAACTCACAGGAAGGCCAGCCACAGCAACAATAGGGGTTTATTAATGGAACTGTTTCAGAATCTAGCATATATTGGAAAATTAACAGCAACACACTTACTACCTCACTAACCCCATTAACTTCTTTAATGAACCATGGATGATGGGTCCACCTCTTAGAATTTTTCTTCACAGTAGGAATATATTTATTCTTATTCTGAAATGCCCCCATAAATGTCTACCACTGCTACTCTATCAACCTATCCTTTAGCCGAGTGTTTCAGTTCACTTCCGCTGGCTCAGCTTTCATGCATACATTGTTGCTCTTATTTAAGTTCCAGTTTTAGACCCACTCTTCTCCCTTTCAAACTGGATATAAAATTCATTGGTTGCTGCTGCCTAGGTCTGCCTTTGCTCTGAGGTCATTAATTAATCTTGTTACATTGCATGATACTGATTCTGATATAATCTGTACCCTGGCTTGTTCCACAACATGCTGCTCTAAGAAACTCAAAAACATTCTACGAACTCCTCAGCCAGGCTCCTGCCGCCAATCTGATTGTTCCCGTTTATGTGTAGGTTAAATTATCCCTGATTAATGTCATCCCTTTATCACAAGCACCAATATTTCTTCTTGTATACTCTGTGCTACATCATTGATACTGTTCGGGGGGTCTGTAGACCATTCTCATTAGCGACTTCTTTCCTCAAATATTCCTCATCTCCATCCAAACCAATTCTACATCCTGATCTCCTGAACCAAGGTCATCCCTACCAATTGAATTATCCTTGATTAGCAGCGCTGCCCCTCCATCTTTCCCCAGCTTCCTGTTCTTCTTGAATGTCACACACCCCTCAATATTCCAGACCCAATCCCTGTCATCCTGCAACCACATTGCCATAATGTGCACTCTTAATTCATTTACTTTGTTAGGAATGCTCAGCATATTTGGATATAAACCCTTTAGTTTTGCCTATTTGTAACATTTAGTTTTGACTGTCAATGTATTCTTCAGTTTTTTTCTCTCTGTCCTTCCTTTTCTATATTACTGCTTTCCTCTCCTACCCTGAGTCTATCCCTTGATTTGCTACATCTACCCAAGCTTGATCCCTCATCTCCTCTCTTGTTTAGTTTAAAACTCTGTCTACTTCCCCAGTTATGCAATTCATTGGAACATTTGTCCTAGTACGGTTCAGATGTAGAGCGCCCTAATGGAACAATCTGCACTTTCCTTAGCACTGGTGGCAGTGCCCAGGAACTGGAACCCCCTTCTCCCACCCAGCCTGAGCCACACATGCATCTCTCTAATCTCATTTGGCCTCTGCCACTTTGAATGTGGCTCAGATAATAATGCAGAGCGTATCATCTGAGCGATCCTGCAGGAGCTGACGAAGGAAGTCTGAGTCACATGATAGGAGCTTCAATAAAAGGTAACATGTCAGGAATCAGGTCTGTTGTAGCACAACAGAGAGAGAAACCTGTCACTCTGCAAATGGATCCAGCTCTACAGCAGGATTGGATGTAGCCCTGCTACAAGAGGGAAGGCCAATTACATCCATACCCAAAGCTCTAGCCTTAGCTGAGACCAAGACAGGAAGGAGCCTTTGGCATTTGTGTGTTTGGGGGGGTGGGTGGGGGGGTTCTGAGAAATTCTCTGGGGGAGAAGGTTCATTGTGGAGAGCGAACATTGTCCACTGGGGCAGGTCCACAAGAAGAATCTCTGCAGACCTTCAACAAGACTTCAGAGGTTTCAGGTGTAAGAGATACGATGTCACTCTGAAATACAAGCCAGGAAGAGAGATGGTGCCAGCAGATACCACAGATAAAGAAGAGTGAGGTGTAAAGTTCTATCAACCAGTGAATGTAACACCGCTAAAATTGAAGGAAATTAAAGAAGTGAGCAGCAAAGATGAAGAGTTACCGACATTCTCCCAATAAGTGACCCAGGGATGGCCTGACAAGAAACTGCAAACACAGCCAGAAATTGGGTAGTTCTGGTCTATCAGAGGTGACATCTCAGTGGAAAATGGTGTCCTGTTATAGACTGTTAGAGGTTTACAGCACAGAAACAGGCCCTTCGGCCCAACTTGTTCATGCTGCCTTTTTTTTTAAACTAATCCCAATTGCCTACTTTTGGCTCATATCTTCTATAACCCATCTTATCCATGTAACTGTCTCAATGCTTTTTAAAAGACGAAATTGTACCCACCATTACTATCACTAGGGGCACCCCAGACATGAATTTTGAATCATAGAAGGAGGCCATTCTGCCCATTGAGTCTACACCAACTATCTATCAGACTCTTACCCAGGCCCTCTCCCTTGCCCTATCCCCATAACCCCACACATTCACCATGGCAGCTCATTCCAGACACTCACCACCCTCTGTGTGAAAAAACTGCCCCTCTGGATACTTCTGTATCTCTCCCCTCTCACCTTAAACCTATGCCATCTAGTTTTAGACTCTCCTACCTTTGGGAAAAGATATAGACTATCTAGCTGATCTGTGCCTTTCATTATTTTATAGATCTCTATAAGATCACCTCTCAGCCTCCTACACTTTAAGGAAAGTAAGTCCCAGTCTATTCAGCGTCTCCAGTAGCATGCTCTTTCTAGTTTAATAATATCCTTTCTATAATAGCATGACCAGAACTGTACATAATATCCCAAATGTGGCCTGGTTTGATCTATCAAAATGCATCACTTCACAATTATCTAAATTAAACTCAATTTTTAAAAAATCCAATTCAATCAAATCAAGTCCAATTCAGAGTCTCAACATGTGAGACATTCCCGATCCAAGCTGACAAGACAGGGCTCTCACCTCCTGTCTTGGGCTTGATCTACATAAGAACATAAGAACATAAGAAATAGGAGCAGGAGTAGGCCATCTAGCCCTTTGAGCCTGCCCCGCCATTCAATAAGATCATGGCTGATCTGTCGTGGCTCAGTTCCACATTCCCGCCCTCTCCCCATAACCTTTAATCCCCTCTCTTATCAAAAACCCATCAACCCGTGTCTTAAAAATATTTAGCGAGGCAGCCTCCACCACTTCAACGGGCAGAGAATTCCAGAGATTCATCACCCTTTGAGTGAAGAAGTTCTTCCTCAACTCCGTTCTAAACTGCCCCCCCCCCCTTTATCTTGAGGCTGTGCCCCCTAGTCCTACTGTCTTTTCTGAGCGGGAAGAGTCTCTCCACCTCTATCCTATCCATCCCATTCATCATCTTATACGTCTCAATGAGATCTCCCCTCATTCTTCTAAACTCTAACAAGTATAAGCCTAGTTTATTCAGCCTCTCCTCATAGCTCAACCCCCTCAACTCCGGCATCAACCTAGTAAACCTCCTCTGCACTCCCTCCAAGGCCAAAATATCCTTGCGTAAGTACGGCGCCCAAAACTGCACACAGTACTCCAGCTGCGGCCTCACCCATGCCCTATACAGCCGCAGCAAGACCTCCCTACTTTTATATTCAATCCCCCTCGCGATGAAGGCCAGCATCCCATTCGCCTTCCTGACCACCTGCTGCACCTGCAAGCTGGGTTTTTGCAACTCATGCACAAGGACCCCGAGGTCCCTCTGCACCGTCGCATGCTGCAGAGTTTTTCGCCACGTAAGTAATAATCCTTCCTACCATTATTCCTACCAAAGTGGACAACCTCGCACTTGCCAACATTAAATTCCATTTGCCAGACCTCCTCCAATGCTTGTTCTCATTTGCATCTTAGCCAAAAGGCCGAGATGCTGCTTTTAAAAATTGCTTCAAATGAAGCTAAAATGTAACCAAAAGGCCAAGAAGTGATCAGCGTTGCTGTTTTGCAGCCCTCTGGTGGCCCATGCCTTCACTTGACCTTGGAGGGTATCTTGCTGAGGTCTACCTTCTGGAAGCAGTGACTGGCCAATGCAAGTCTTCCCCATGACAGCCAATCAGAGTCCCTGCTCTACTGCCCTCTTTTGGACAATGCTGGATGAATGCAAAGACCACATGGGAATAGCAGAAATACATAGAGATTTTTTTTATTATTGTCACATGTATTGGCACACAGTGAAAAGTATTGTTTCTTATGCACCATGCAGACAAAACATACTGTTCATATATTACGTGGGGAGAAGGAAAGGAGAGGGTGCAGAATTTATTGTTGTAGATAAGGTGAAGAGAAAGAGCAGCTTAATACATGGTAGGTCCCCTGTTGATGGCAACAGGGAAAAAGTTGCCTTGAATTGGTTGGTACGTGAACTCAGACTTTTATATCCTATTTCCGATGGAAAAAGGTGGAAGAGAGTACGTCCAGGGTGCCTGGGGTCCTTGTTTATGCTAGCTGCTTGGCTCCTGCTTTGACTAAGAACATAAGAAGCTACAAAAGGTTGTGAATCCATCATGCAAACCAGCCTCCCATCCATTGAGGGTGGAAGAGAGCATTTCCAGGGTACGTGGGGTCCTTGATTATGCTGGCTGCCTTTCTGAGGCAGTAGGAAGTGTAGACAGAGTCAGTGGATGGGAGGCTGGTTTGTGTGATGGACTAGGCTATGTTCACAACCCTTTGTAGTTTCTTGTGATCTTGGTCAGAGCAGATCTGTTGTGATGCCCTTCACAGTTTTGAAATTCATGGACAAGATATTCGATATTCATGGACATGGATGATATTCATTGACCATATTCATGGTCAAAACTTTTATAAATCATCACTGGTGAGAATTTCTGATGGATTCTGGATGCTGTGAAACGTACTGGAGAAAGCAACCAGCTGGTTCTCAAATCTCTTCCTAGCCTTCCTGCTCCTCATCAACACTCGAACCCTCCCCCCGATATCTCTCCCCCCCAATTTTATCATCATGCACATCCCAATTTTAATAGCTCCGGCATCGGTGGCTTGCCTGAGCTCTTTCCTCCCCAATTCCTTCCCAAATTGCCCTCACTTCTCCCTCTCCTCCTTCAAACCCATCTTGTTGGCCAAGTTTTTAATCAGTTGCTGTGCCATCTCTTCACATGTGTCTGTGTTAAATTCTGACTGATACTGGATCTTGGGAGGTTTGATTATGCTAAAGATGTTGTTTAAATGCAAGAAAGCGTGCAGAAAAAGAGAAATGTTTGCCATTCTGTGAATCTTGAATATTATGGATTGAGAGTGTACAAAATTATACATCACAACATCAAAAAAAATGCTTGAAATGTAATACCTGGTATATTGGAATAAAACTGGAGGTTAAGTGAGATCACCTGGCACAGTGAGACTTGTTATTGTAACAGTAACTGGGTGATTCGCTGATAAACACTCTCCATTCTTGCTGTTTTCCAAAGCCATGTTTCATGGCAAGTTAGAAATGCCCATGTTGGAAAAGGAATAAAAGGATTTGTGGATGATGTTACAGACACGGGTGAGAAGCAAAACCGAACCCCTTTCCACTCTGTCTGTCCATTAGTAAAGCACGATGATTATTTTGTTCCTTATCTTGGAGCTGATCATGGTAGAAGCTTAGGATATTACTAGGGCCTCACTTAGTGAAACATGTACATATTAAGAAGTCTCACACCACCAGGTTAAAGCCCAACTGGGATTATTCGGAATCACAAGCTTTCGGAGCGCTATTCCTTCCTTAGGTGAGGAAGGAGAAAAGACTTCAGCAATCACAGGTTCTGATATTCATATCAGTTGTATCATAGCATATCCAATCAGGAGGAAGGAGCAGCGCTCTGAAAGCTCCAAATAAACCTGTTGGACTTTAACCTGGTGTTGAGACTTCTTATTGTGTCCACCCCAGTCCAGTGCCGGCACCTCTGCCTCATGTTGTTGGTGACAGGAAGTTGAGGCAAAACTGAACGCCTTATTTTCTCGCTATTTATCTGTGGACAGAGGAGCTCTAATTTTTGAGAAAAGTTGTAGTGTGCTTCCCCAATCTCTTTGCTTGTGAGGTCAATTTTTTACACAGCAAACTCTCTTTAGGGTTAAATCAGACATATAGTTTATCCACACATCCAAATCTGGTGAATGGTCACAGCCTCATGCACACACATATTCACACATGGAGCAGCATGCTGGCACAATGGCTAGGACTGCTGCCTCACAGCGCCAGGGACCCGGTTTGATTCCCAGCTTGGGTCACTGTCTGTGTAGAGTCTGCAAGTTCTCCTATGTCTGCGTGGGTTTCTTCCAGGTGCTCCAGTTTCCTCCCAGAGTCTGAAAGATGTGCTGGTAAGGGTGCATTGGCCGTGCTAATTTCACCCCCAGTGTACCCGAACAGGCACTGGAGTGCGGCAACGAGGGGATTTTCACACTAACTTCATTGCAGTGTTAATGTTAGCCGACTTGTGACTAATAAGTAAGCAAACATAAATAAACAAGTGCACAATAAGGAGGTAGGAAAGAGGAGATTTTACAACTTTGAATAACTTAAAAAGATAAAGCACCGCAGCTATGACTATCAGTTCAGGTGATGGCTGGAGTCAAAGACCAGTGAGGTTCCCCTCACAGAGAGTTATATTTCAGGCAGATCAGCTAGCTGTAACAAGAGTTGAAGAATTCCTTTAAAGATGATGGCAATACAGTGAGATGAGGTTGGTCCACAGAGACTTGGTCAGCTTTTTGATTTGATTTGATTTATTATTGTCACATGTATTAACATACAGTGAAAAATATTGTTTCTTATGCGCTATATAGACAAAGCATAGTGTTCATAGAGAAGGAAATGCAGAATGTAATTTAGCAGTCAAAGCTAGGTGTAGAGAAGGATCAACTTAATGCAAGCTAAGTCCATTCAAAAGTCTGCCAGCAGCAGGGTAGAAGCTGTTCTTGAGTCAGTTGGTATGTGACCTCAGACTTTTATCTCATTTTCCTGACGGAGGAAGGTGGAAGAGAGAATGTCGGAGTGTGTGGGGTCCTTAATTATGCTGGCTGCTTTGCTGTGGCAGTGGGAAATGTAGGCAGAGTCAATGATGGGAGGTTGGTTTGCGTGATGGATTGGGCTATATTCATGACTTTTTGTAGTATCTTGCGATCTTGGGCAGAGCAGGAGCCATACCATGTTGTGATACAACCAGAAAGAATGATTTCAGTGGTGCATCTGTAAAAGTTGGTGGTCGTCATGCCAAATTTTCTTAGTCTTCTGAGAAAGTCGAGGCGTTGGTGGACTTTCTTAACTGTAGTGTTGGCATGGGGGGACCAGGACAGGTTGTTAATGATCTGGATACCTAAAAACTTGAAACTCTCGACCCTTTGGTAGGCGATGGCAGGAATCTTCCAGAAAAAAAGGCTCTAAGGTGATTTAATGCAGGTCGTTGATCAGCCTGCTAAGATGTCTGCAGGCTGGAGGTTAAGTGGCAAGAATGAGTTGTGAGTCTAGAAATAAAATATTAGAACTTTCTAAAGGCAAGAAGTTTAGGTCATGTGATGTTGCCCATTGATGAGTCTATTTCAGGCTAACAGGCAGTTTCTGT
The DNA here is from genome assembly GCA_037974335.1 of Prionace glauca. Classification (NCBI taxonomy): domain Eukaryota; kingdom Metazoa; phylum Chordata; class Chondrichthyes; order Carcharhiniformes; family Carcharhinidae; genus Prionace; species Prionace glauca. The sequence continues at coordinate 6,592,788 of CM075753.1, read as the reverse complement.
GCTTCAGGGGAACATACATTGTTCACTTTAGGAGATAAATAGTGGCGCTTAGCACCTGTACAGGTATTACAAGTTTTAGTGGTGTTCTCTTTGTTATTGAACCATACTCTGGAGACTAATCAGTTGCTGGCCTCTGTTTTAGTTGATTGTAATGTGTCCTCACAATGAGAGGTGGGAGATTTCACACAGATTGGGGTTGAGCTTTTGTCATGTATTCTGCTGTTGGAAAATTCTAGAAACTGTATCCAACTTGTGAACCATGTGACCTGTAGCAGCCAATGTTTAGTTTGGAAAAGTCTACGGAGGCAGAAGTCCCTTCACCTAAACCCCTTCATTTACAATTCTAAGAGCGGAACACAGAGTGCTCACAGTCAACAGTCTACCTTCAGGATCCGACACTCCCACTTAAATACAGGGAAAAGGCTCCCTGATTGGCCCATCAATTGACTCCTTAATCAGGGAGTTCATATTCCAATAGGCCGACCTCAATGGCCTGATTGAAGTCATTACAATAAGCAAAAAATAAGATTTGATTAAAATGGTTTATGATCTCTCTGATGCCTTAGGGATGGGGCAATGAATGCAGCGAGCCTGGAGCATAAATATCAGCCAATGTCTGTGCTGTACATTCCATATAACATAATGTAGCAAGAGGCCATCAGCCCTTTACTGCTGGTGCTGTCTCTGAATGAACCCTCCAGTCAATTTCACTTTTCCTGCTCTTTCTTCACAACATGCAATCCTTTCCAAACATTTATCCAGTTCCCTGGTGAGTTCTGGTGAGCCACCGCTGAGGTTTGATTGGTCGCATGGTTTATCTAGTTATCCTGGGATGGAGGGAGTAAAGGGATGATGTGGAGATGCTGATGTTGGACAGGGTAAACACAGTAAGAAGTCTCACAACCCCAGGTTAAAGTCCAACCGGTTTATTTGGTAGCACAAGCCACAAGCTTTTGGAGCTCTGCTACTTCATCAGGTGAGTGGGATTTCAGTTCATAAACAGGGCACATAAAGACACAAACTCAATTTACAAAATAATGGTTGGAAGGTGAATCTCTACAGGTAATCAAGTCTTAAAGGTACAGACAATGTGAGTGGAGAGAGGGTTAACCCTCTCTCAAAATAAAGTGTATTTATAGTCTCAGAAAACCACTGGGACGTATGTCCAATAGGATCAAGTGAGAAACTGCCTAAATCTACATGGGTAACACCCGAGTGAGCGTAATGTTCAAAAACATTTTGGGGGGTTGGAGTGTGCAGGGTCACACAGAAGCTAGTTTTGTTGCTGCTTAGGTTATTGTTAGAACTCTTTAACTGCAGTCTTTGTTGCTTGAGGGCTTAGTGTATTTACACAAATGTGTTTACATGCGATAAGAAGAAGGAATGAGGGATACAGGGGGGCTCATCAGGTCCTGAGGTGGCTAGAGTTTAAGCTGGAGAAGCTGCAAAGTTTTTGAAGTTAAAATTTATTTATTAGTCAGAAGTAAGGATTACATTAACACTGCAATGAAGTTGTTGTGAAATTTCCCTAATCGCCACACTTTGGTGTGAGCTTGGGTCAAAGCAGCAGCAGAGAGATTACCACACAGAACGTGGGGCAGAATTAAATGAAACATTTACTGGAAGGTGTAACAGTTGGAGAGTAACTGCAAACTAGCAAACAATTCAACTACAAACTTCACTGGAATGTTGAGAGTACCACTTGCCCACACAAATAGAATAGTCTGAACATGGCTTTCCTCCAGCTGCTCTGGTTTCCTCCTGCACTCCAAAGATGTGTGGGTTAGGTTGATTGACTGTGCTAAATTGTTCCTTAGTGTCAGGGGGATTAGCAATGTAAATGCATGAGGTGATGGGGATAGGGCCTTGGGTGCAGGTTATCAGTGCAGACTCGATGGGCTGAATGGCCTCCTTCTGCACTGTAGAGATTCAGTGAAATTTCAGCATGACTGAGACTAAAGTATTGGAAAAGAATAATTCGAATTATTGAAGACAGATTTGATAGGGGGATTAATGTGGAGTTAAAGGATTAACAATCATATTTCTTTCTAATGGGTTTTCCTTACAAAGAGGGAAGTGTCAGGAGAGAAAAGCAAGGCTTCTGATATGTGAAAGGATTGTGTGAGAGGATGAGTAACAATCGTGATATCAGTCTTCAGTGATTAAAGTCTATCTTTCGGAGCCAGGTAAAGGGACATTAGCTATTGTACTGAGAGTTCAGGGCTGATAAAACCGGTTCTTCAAAGAGGTTTAGAACTGTTATATCAGAAAGACTAATGGAAGCATCTTTGGAATACCATTTACATGATAGGGCTGTCTTCAAAGGATGGAGGAATAGAGACATTCATGTATTAACTGTGACATCTACCTTTGATTAGGTAAATGGAGGGCTGGTTCATAACTTCATTCTGTGGGATTGAATAATGGAATTCAGAACTGTGAGGTAGACCCTCCCTGGTCTAATTTTTTTCCTAATTGTTATTAATAAAGTCTGCTCCAAGCTCTGACACCACCAAACATCTGATTCCCACACGGAACGGGTTACTGTGAGGCTGAACTTTAACAAAGTGATTGTCTGGGCTTTTGGAAAATAATTGAAGGCACGCTTATCAGCAGGGCCAAGAAAAGAGAATTGAAGGTTAAAAGGGAAATATAAATAAAGGTTTAAACAGAAATGAGGGTGTTAATGACGTAGATATGAATATGAAAGGACACCAGACTGATTTGAATATTAATGACATGATTTAAATTTCATTAGTGAGTCCCAGACAGCATCGTCCAGCCTCACCAGAACTTACCTCCGCACTGGTCAATCCTCACGCCAGCGAGATTCACAGCTGTTGTCCACCAGCAGAAACCAAACATGATGGCTCTGCCATGGAAGATATGAAGTGGGTATGCTGGCGTTGGACTGGCGTAAACACAGTAAAAAGTCTGACAACACCAGGTTTTAGTCCAACCGATTTATTTGATAATATTCTCACAAGCTTTCGAGGGGGCTGCCTCTTTGTCAAGTGAATGGAGAGAACTCTCCATTCACTTGACAAAGAGGCAGCCCCCTCGAAAGCTTGTGAGAATATTATCAAATAAATCGGTTGGACTAAAACCTGGTGTTGTCAGACTTTTTACCATGGAAGATATGAAGCCATTGACACCCCCAGGTGGTAGGAGCATGGCTGGGCAGCCCCTACAAACCTTCCTATCTCTGTAACCTTCTCCAGCCCTTACATCCCTTCCCTATCTCTGTAACCTTCTCCAGCCCCTACAGCCCTCCCTATCTCTGTAACCTCCTCCACCCCTACAACCCTCCCTATCTCTGTAACCTCCTCCAGCCCCTATAGCCCTCCCTATCTCTGTAACCTCCTCCAGCCCCTAAAACCCTCTCTATCTCTGTAACCTTCTTCAGCCCTTACATCCCTTCCCTATCTCTGTAACCTCCTCCAACCTCTACACCTCCCCTCTATCTCTTACCTCCTCCAGCCCCTAAAACCCTTCCTATTTCTATAACTTCCTCCAGCCCCTACACCCCCTCCCTATCTCTGTAAGCTCCTCTAGTCCCTTCAAATCTCTCTATCCCTGTAATCTCTTCCAACTCCTAAATCTTCCCTCAATCTCTGTAACCACCTCCAGTACCTACACTCCTCCCTATCTCTGTAACCACCTCCAGTACCTACACCCCTCCCTATCTCTGTAACCACCTCCAGTCCCTACACCCCCTCCCTATCTCTGCAATCTCCTCCAGCCCCTACACCTCTCCTTACCTCTGCCCCACCCCGCTCCCCAGCCCAGGACCTGAAATCTGGATGATCCCCATATCCGGATTGCTTGGATATGGGGCCAGATACCGTGTGCGAGGTTTCCATGTTCTGTCTCCTGGTGGAGGTTCTCAGGAGGTGCAGATCAAGAGATTTTTACCCGTAGTGCAAAACTAAAGAGGAGCAGCCAAACCCTGAAGACCTGAATTCTGAAAGGTCCAGGGCGTGACAACAACGTGAGTTCTGACGGTTCCCAGCCAATGACCTTTCACAGTGACGTGATTTGGAATGTGAATTTTTGTCTCTCTCTCCACGGATGCTGCCAGACTTGCTGAGTATTTCCAGTGCTTTCTGTTTCTCTGTGAATGAGAAGGTATTTGATCCATTGGGTTCATTGCAAAGGGATTTATCACTGAGAAGTTTTGGAGATTTAGTTCAGGTGATTTCATAAAATGGGAAAGGCTATGGACCAAGTGCCGGTAAATGGGATTGAGTGCAAGGTCAGGTGTTTCTCGTGTGTCGGTGCAGACTGAATGGACCAAAGGGTCTCCTCTGCGCAGTAGGATTTTAGGGTTGGAATTCAGCACAGGGTCAGTATACGGAGGAGTTTGGGATTGTACACTGAAATCAGATTTAATTGGTGTTGATGGTGTACAAGGGGCATCTAAAACTAGAGGGCATTGGTTAAGAGGAGGGAGATACAAAGGTGTCCAGAGGGGCAATTTTTCACAAACAGAGGGTGGTGAGTGTCTGGAAAAAGCTACCAGAGATACTAGTAGAGGTTGTCTTTTAAAAAGCATTAGACAGTTACATGGGTAAGATGGGTATAGAGGGATATGGGCCAAATGCAGGCAATTGGGACTAGTTTAAGGGCTAAAAAAGGGGCTGCATGGACAAGTTGGGCTGAAGGTCCTGTTTCCATGCTGTAAACCTCTATGATTCTATGTGTCCAAACACAATTTCTTAGCTGAATACATGGGCTGAATCATGTTTTTACACTGAGGAATGGGATTATTCTTCAAAAAGAATCTCAGGGACAGGTTGATGTTTGGATTATTTCTAGTCCAACAAATAATGGCCAGAATTCTCTGCTGTCGCATGCCCTGCTGCTGCAGCGAGAATGAAGAACTTGGCGGCCAGCCAAATCTCCGGTCGCTGCAGTGGGACTGGAGAATCCCAACAGTGGATGAGATTGGAGAATTCTGGTCAATATTTGTAAAACTGATGGTAAGCGGAAGCTCCTTTGAGTTGGGATTATTAAAACAGAGAAAAACATGTTGTTGGGTGAAATGAATGGATTTTTCTGTCTGATGAAGAATTGTTCAGTGTTGGTTGGAGTTTCGCCATCCCCAATACATCAGAGATTCATCACCAGCTTTGCAGACAGTACTAGTACAATCAATATCAGGGCAAAATGGCAGTCAGCGATTACTAGGGAGGAGAACACTAACAATGAGGCTCATCAGAGATTCATTTACATTAAACACTTCTGTTTTAAAAAGTGTATTATGCCTCAGAGACTTGGTAATGTTGTATATTTTAACACTTCTGATATAGTGGCACAGTGGGTTAGTACTGTTGCCTCACAGTGCCAGGGACCGTGTTCAGTTCCCAGCTTTAGGTCACTGTCTGTGCAGAATCTGCATGTTCCCCCCATGTCTGTGTGGGTAACATCTGGGTGCTCAGGTTTTCTCCCACAGTTTGAAAGATGTGCTGGTTAGATGCATTGGCCATGCTAAATTCTCCCTCAGTGGCCTGAATGGGTGCCGGAGTGTGGCGACTAGGGGATTTTCACAGCAACTTCATTGTGGTGTTAATTTAAGCCTACTTGTGACACTAATAAATAAACAATAAATGTGTAACTGATGTAGTGAATGTCAATCTCCATTTTTTAATCACTGTGCTGATTACACACCTTCTCCCCCCCCCCCCCATCTGATTGGTGTGAGTTATTTGTTATTTAGAATCATAGAGTTCCTATAATGCAGAAGGAGGTCATTTTGATTTGATTTGATGTCATTGTCACATGTATTACCATGTAGTGAAAAGTATTGTTTCTTACACGCTATATAGACATAGCATACCGTTTGTAGAGAAGGAGAGGAGAGGGTGCAGAATGTAGTGTTACAGTCATAGCTAGGGTGTAGAGAAAGATCAACTTAATGCAAGGTAAATCCATTCAAAAACCTGATGGCAGCAGGGAAGAAGCTGTTCTTGAGTCGGTTGGTATGTGACCTCAGACTTCTCCATCTTTTTCCTGATGGAAGAAGGTGGAAGAGAGTATGTTTGAGTGTGTGGGGTCCTCAATTATTCTGGCTGCTTTGCCGAGGCAGCGGCAAGTGTAGACAGAGTCAATGGATGAGAGGCTGGTTTGCGTCATGGATTGGGCTACATTCATGACCTTTCGTAGTTCCTTGTGGTCTTTGGACAGAGCAGGAGCCCATACCAAGCTGTGATACAACCAGAAAGAATGCTTTCTATGGTGCATCTGTAAAAGTTGGTGAGAGTCGTAGCTGACATGTCAAATTTCCTTAGTCTTCTGAGAAAGTAGAGACGTTGGTGGGCTTTCTTAACTATGGTGTCGGCATGGGGGGACCATGGATCTGAACAGTTAGAAACTTGAAGCTGTTGACCCTTTCCATTTCTTCCCCTTTGATGTAGACAGGGGCATGTTCTCTACACTTTCTGAAGTCAATGACAATCTCTTTCATTTTGTTGATATTGAGGGAGAGATTATTGTCGCCGCACCAGTTCACCAGATTCTCTATCTCATTCTTGTCCTCTGCCTCGTCATTGCTTGAGATCTGTCCCACCACTGTGGTGTTGTCAGCAAACTTGGGAACTGAATTGGAGGGGAATGTGGTCACCCAGTCATAGGTGTATAAGAAACATAAACAATTGAGTCTGCACTGACAGCAATCCCACCCAGGCCCTATCCCCATAACCCCATGTACTTACCCTGCTAATCTCCCTGACACTGAGGGAGAATTTAGCATGGCCAATCCACCTAACCAGTACATCTTTGGATTGTGGGAGGAAACTGGAGTACCTGGAGGAAACCCAACACACACATGGAGAGAACATGCAAACTCCACGCAGTCAGTGTCCCAAGCCAGGAATTGAACCTGGGTCCCTGGCACTATGAGGTGGCAGTGTCACCATGCTGCACCTTAGCCATCAGGTGACATACATTAATATAACAGACAGGAAGTCGAGTGCTGAAAATCCTGCCAGTTTGACCTGACAAGCATCTTGTTCACAGACTGATCCCTGAGATGTTTGATGAGAACTGAAGGTGGGTTAATGATGATTGGGGTGCCTCTGATTTGTATGCTTTCTACTGGTGCCCAACTGAAGCAGTTCCAAAGAGCAGGACTCTAAGATGGGCAGAATAGCCTTTGTCAGTGCTGTAGTGCTCTGAGTCACCTCTCTCAGAGTGAGAGGTTCAGCAAATCAGAAAAGAGCAAGCTGTGAAAGTGACCATTTGGAAATCAGGCAGTAGGTTGATGGGATTGAACCAGACAATTTGGTTTGTTTGATCTCTGAAAGCATAGTGTAAAGGGCAGGCATTTAGGAAGATTTGGATTTCTTACAGGGGTTAGGAGAATGAAAAGAGCAGCTTGCCTTTATATAGAAAGATTCAATTTTCCAACATTCTGAAACCTTTCACCGGCAATGAATCCTTTACAAATGTAGACATTGTTGTTTTGTAGTCAAGCACAACATTAACTCAGTACACAGCAAGCTCCCACACTCAACAATCAGATAAAAAAAGAAGTTAAAAGCTTGTATGCTGCCGTGTGTCTTTCTATCAGAGAGCAATAAAGACAGTGACTCACTCAGAACAGCAAGCCCTCTGATAATGAACATTCATCTCTGAAAGGAGCTTCAACAAACTTACTTCCTTCAATCCAAAATAGCCCCAATATATCACTTATTCCACCTCATTGTATAATACTCCATCAATCTTTGATCCAATAAAACTTCCAATGCCCTCACCATGATCCCACACTGGTGCGTGAGGAAATTCACCTCTGTGATTGCTTAACTGCTCAAGAATAGCTGGGAACATCAAGACAAAACATCACTCTGAATCTAACCCCATGCTGTACCTGTCCTGGGAATGTTGATGGGACAGTGTAGAGGGAGCTTTACTCTGTATCTAACCCCGTGCTGTACCTGTCCTGGGAGTGTTTGATGGGGGACAGTGTAGAGGGAGCTTTACTCTGTACCTAACCCCGTGCTGTATCTGTCCTGAGAGGGTTTGATGGGGACTGGAAGGGGAGCTTTACTCTGTATCTAACCCCGTGTCATATCTATCCTGGGAGTGTTTGATGGGGACAGTGTTGAGGGAGCTTTATTCTGTATCTAACCCCATGCTGTACCTGTCCTGGAGTGTTTGATGGGGGACAGTGTAGAGGGAGCTTTACTCTTTATCTAACCCTGTGCTGTAGCTGTCCTGGGAGTGTTTGATGGGGGGACAGTGTAGAGGGAGCTTTACTCTGTATCTAACCCCCTGCTGTACCTGTCCTGGAGTGTTTGTTGGGGACAGTGTAGAGATTTTTCTGAACACTGAACTATGATGTCTTATGTTCAGTTAGGTTGCTGTAATGAATTTGCTCTCACAACCTTCCCCACAAACTACTAATCTGGAAGATATCAGATTTGTTCAGAAGTTTCTCGAATCGATTACTGCTGCTGGAATCTGAAATAATTGGTGCCCTCAGAGCCTCGCTGAACCTTCCCTCTCATTAAACATGAGGCCAATATTCAGGCATTTATGTAAGAAATAAGAAGATGGAAACTGAGTTTCCCCAAAGAATTCAACGTCACTCATTGAACAGTGTGCTCTTTCCCACATGCTCGCACAGGTTTATTAGTGAAGTGAAGGATTTATTTTAAAAACCAGACATTTTTTGCTGAACTGTATCAGCCAGCCTCCTGGCAACGGATTCCAAATTTAACAAATTACTGCTGCATTAGGGCTGTGAAGTAAATGTTTATTATATTAGGAAACATTGAAGAAATGTGTAGAAAGGGGATTAGATGGTGTGGTGTTTTTATTTTAAATAACTGGCCAGAAGAGAGATGAGGAGAGTATTTTTATGCTGTTTTGATCTGGACCGTGCTGTGGAAGTTCAAATGGAAAAATAGCCGAGGTGAAACAGTTGCTGTTCCTCAGGAAGGAGTGAGGGGAGTGGGACTAATTGGATAGCGCAGTAACAGAGCTAGCACAGAACTGCTGGGCACAATGGCCTCATTCTATGGATTGTGTTTGTGAGTCATAGAATCCCTGCAGTGAGAGGGAGGCCATTCAGCCCATTGAGTCCACTGACACAATCCCACCCAGGCTCTATTCTCGTAACTCCACATATTTACCCTGCTAATCCCTCTGACGCTAAGGGGCAATTTTCCATGGCCAGTCAACCTAACATGCACATAATTGGACTGTGGGAGGAAACCAGAGCACCCAGGGGAAACTCGCGCAGACATAGGGAGAATGCGCGGACTCCACACAGACAGTGACCCGAGCCAGGAATCGAACCTGGGTCCCTGGCACTGTGAGGCAGCAGTGCTAACCACTGTGCCACCCAAATGATTATCCAAACCATCACATTGTTGTTTAAAAAAATAACCATCTGGTTTACTCATGTTGTTTAGGAAAAGGACTCATAAGAACATAAGAAATAGGAGCAGGAGTAGGCCATCTAGCTCTTCGAGCCTGCCCCGCTATTCAATAAGATCATGGCTGATCTGAAGTGGATCAGTTCCACTTTCCCGCTTTCTCCTCATAATCCTTAATTCCCCTGTCTATCAGAAACCTGTCTACCTGTGACTTAAATATATTCAGCGAAGTAGCCTCCCCCACTTCAACGGGCAGAGAATTCCAGAGATTCACCACCCTTTGAGTGAAGAAGTTCCTCCTCAATTCCGATCTAAACTGCAGCCCCCCCCCTCTTATTTTGAGGCTGTGCCCTCTAGTCCTGCTGTCCTTCCTAAGCGGGAAGAATCTCTCTATCTCTACCCTATCTATTCCCTTCATTATTTTGTATGTCTCTATAAGATCCCCTCTCAGCCTTCCAAACTCCAACAAGTACAGACCCAGTCTATTCAACCTCGCTTCATAGGCTAACCCCCTCACCTCCGGTATCAGCCTACTGAACCTTCTCTGCACTCCCTCCAAGGCCAATATATCCTTCCACAAGTACAGCGACCAAAACTGCACACAGTACTCCATCTGCGGCCTCATCAGTGCCCTGTACAGTTGCAGCAAGACCTCCCTCCCAACGGCGGCGCGGGCTCGTTGGGCCTGTTTCCCGTGCCGTGTTGTTCTTTGTTCTTTGTTTGTTTTTTATATTCTATCCCCCTCGCTATAAAGGCCAGCATCCCATTCGCCTTCTTGATCACCTGCTGCACCTGCAGACTGGGTTTTTGCGACTCATGCACAAGGACCCCCAGGTCCCTCTGCTCCGTAGCATGCTGCAGCTTTTCACCTTTTAAATAATAATCCCTCCTACTATTATGTCTACCAAAGTGGATAACCTCACACTTGCTAACATTATACTCCATCTGCCAGGTCCTCGTCCACTCACTTAGCCTATCCAGATCTCTCTGCAGACTTTCCACACCCTCCACGCAATTTGCTTTTCTACTCATCTTCGTGTCATCAGCAAATTTCGTTACCCTACGCTCAGCCCCCTCCTCTAGATCATCTATATAAATGGTAAACAGTTGAGGCCCCAGCACCGATCCCTGCGGCACTCCACTGGTCACCAACCGCCAATCAGAATAGCACCTATTGATTCCAACTGTCTGCTTCTTATTAGACAACCAATCCTCTATCCACGCTAACACCCTACCCCCAACTCCGTGCACCCTAACCTTTTGCAGCAATCTTTTGTGAGGCACCTTATCAAACGCCTTTTGGAAATCTAAAAACACCACATCCACCGGTTCCCCTCTGCTGTCTTGAAACCTGTTTGGGGTTACAGCGATAGGACCTGGGTGGATTGTCAGTGCAGACTCATAGAATACAATCCTAACAGTGCAGAAGGAGATCATTCGGCCCATTGAGTTTCCACTGACAACAATCCCACCCAGGCCCTATCCCTGTAACCCCTATTTATCTTTGCTAGTTCCCCTGACACTAAGAGGTAATTTAGCATGGCCAATTCACCTAACCTGCACTCTTTGGAGTGTGGGAGGAAACTGGAGCACCCGGAGGAAATCCATGCAGACATGGGGAGAATGTGCAAACTCCACACACACGCACACACTGACACTGCTGTAACATTCTATCCTCGATACAGAATGAAGTCGCTAAGGCAGTGTTAGGTGAATGCTGAATCTGATTGGATCTCTGAGCTCGCTGGGGGATGTGGTGATATTCAGAATGATTCTCCTCTTGCTCACTTCACCCTGAAAGGCTTTGGTCACAACTTTTCTTCTCGTGTTTTGTAGTATTTTTCTTTCCACCCATTGGGGAAATATGGAACACCCGAATATTCAAGTGTGGGAACTGACCAGGGTTGTAAACTTTCCATGAGAAAGTGAGGGAAATCAGGAGGCAGGTTTGGGAAATGGATCTGGAGAAATAGGGTAGGAGTTGGTGAGGGAGCAAGGGAAGATGAGGGAGGGAGTGTGAGCATGGTTGAGGTAGGGAGGGAGGGTGAGGGAGTGAGAGAAAGTGAAGGAGGTTGAGGGAAGGATGGTTATTGAAAGAGGGGGAGAGGGAGGGTAAGGAAGGGAGAGTGAGCGAGGCTGAGAGAAGGATGGAGAGGGAGGGAGGGGTAGGGATGGAAGGTGAATGAAGGAATAAGACGGAGGGAGGATGAGGGAAGGATGATTATTGAGAGCGTGAGGGAGAGAGGGAGGGTGAAGAAAGGAGGGTGAGGGAGGCTGAGGGAGGGAGGGAGCTGAGGAGTGGAGAGAGAGCAGGAGGGAAGGGATAGTGGAAGGGAGTGTGAGGAAGGGAAGGTGAGGGAGGATGAAGAGAAGAGGAGTTGCACAATTAGGAGGTTTCATGAAAGAAGTCTTGCTGCCCTGGGACATAATGAGCGTATGAAGTTATGTGGAAGATGGAGACGTGAGGGGAATCTCCAACTGAGGAGGAAGAGGAGAATGGAGATCAGGGAAGCAGTGAGCAATGTGTTATTAACAAATAGAAAGACAGGATGGGTTGGTGCGGAGAGAGAGGGAGTTAATCTGAACCCAAACTCAGTTCCTGCAGAATGAGGGACAAATACAGATCTCGCTTTCATCTAGACCACATCTTGAAATAGTTTTGGATGCTGATGTTACACTGCCACCTGTTCACTCACATCTGAACTCCATTCAATTTACATTACAGTCATTTTGCTAATTAGAATCAGTCAGGTGGGATTGTCATTAGAATCAATTTGATTTTGTGTGAGAGATACGGTTATTTGCCCATTGGCAGTGGGAGCATCTATAGCTGTGAAAGTAATATGGTTTTTAATAATCTCAGTTTAATCAGGTGAATGGTCTCCCTTTACCACAGATATTTGGCTTTATTAGGAGAACAAGTGTCAATGGGACAGAGGAGACCTCTAGAGCTTGTTTAAGAATGATTAGTAAAAGAGAAGCACAGAATAAGAACATAAGAACATAAGAAATAGGAGCAGGAGTAGGCCATCTGGCCCTTCGAGCCTGCCCCGCCATTCAATAAGATCATGGCTGATCTGTCGTGGCTCAGTTCCACATTCCGCCCCACTCCCCATAACCCTTAATCCCCTCTCTTATCAAAAACCCATCAACCCGCTTCTTGAAAATATTTAGCGAGGCAGCCTCCACCACTTCAACGGGTAGAGAATTCCAGAGATTCACCACCCTTTGAGTGAAGAAGTTCCTCCTCAACTCCGTTCTAAAATGCCCCCCCTTTATCTTGAGGCTGTGCCCCCTAGTCCTACTGTCTTTTTTGAGCGGGAAGAGTCTCTCCACCTCTATCCTATCCATCCCATTCATCATCTTATACGTCTCAATGAGATCTCCCCTCATTCTTCTAAACTCCAACGAGTACAAGCCTAGTTCTTTCAGCCTCTCCTCATAGCTCAACCCCCTCAACTCCGGTATCAGCCTAGTAAACCTCCTCTGCACTCCCTCCAAGGCCAAAATATCTTTGCGCAGGTGCGGCGCCCAAAACTGCACACAGTACTCCAGCTGCGGTCTCACCAATGCCCTATACAGCTGCAGCAAGACCTCCCTACTTTTATATTCAATCCCCTTCGCGATGAAGGCCAACATCCTATTCGCCTTCCTGACCACCTGCTGCACCTGCAAGCTGGGTTTTTGCGACTCATGCACAAGGACCCCGAGGTCTCTCTGCACTGTCGCCTGCTGCAGTTTTTCGCCATGTCAGTAATAGTCCTTCCTACCATTCTTCCTTCCAAAGTGGACCACCTCACACTTGCCAACATTAAATTCCATTTGCCATTTCCTGGCCCATTCGCCCAGCCTATCTAGATCCTTCTGCAGACTCTCCACACCCTCCGCACAATTTGCCGTTCCCCCAATCTTGGTGTCATCCACAAATTTCGACACCCTACACTCGGTTCCCTCCTCCAGATCATCTATATAAATGGTAAAAAGCTGAGGCCCCAGCACCGACCCCTGGGGCACTCCACTAGTCACCATCCGCCAATCCGAATAGCACCCGTTGACCCCCACTCTCTGCCTCCTATTTGACAACCAATCCTCTATCCACGCTAACACCCTACCCCCAACTCCAAGTCCCCTGACCTTCTGCAATAACCTCTTATGAGGTACTTTGTCAAACACTTCTGAAAATCCAGAAAGACCACATCCACCGGCTCTCCTCTATCCACCGCCCTAGAACTCCAGTAAATTTGTCAGACACGACTTTCCTTTAATGAAACCGTGCTGCGTTGCTCTATCAAGCAATTCCCTTCAAGATGCCTCGCAATTTCCTCTTTAATGACGGATTCTAACATTTTACCTACCACAGACGTTAAACTAACCAGCCTATAATTCCCTGCCTTTTGCCTGGCACCCTTCTTAAACAACGGTGTAACATTAGCCGTTTTCCAATCTTCTGGCACTTCCCCGGAATCCAGCGACGTCTGGAAAATAACCACCAATGCATCAACTATAACCTCCGCCATTTTTTTCAGAACCCTCGGATGCATTCCATCCGGTCCTGGGGACTTGTCCACAATCAGCCCCTCCAGTCTGTCGAGCACCGCCTCTCTAGTAACAGTAATGTCATTAAGACCCTCCAGTCCTACCACCTTTCCATCGCTAACACCCGGCAAATTATTCACGTCATCCTCCGTGAAGATGGAAACAAAAAAGTTATTCAATACCTTCCCCATCCCCTACCACTAGGTCCCCTTTCTCATCCTCTAAAGGACCAACGTTCACCCTAGCCAGCCTCTTCCTTTTTATATATCTATAAAAACTCTTGCTATCCTTTTTCATATTAAGCGCTAGCCCAGCTTCATAGTTTCTCCTACCCTCCTTTATCAACTTCTTTGTCAATCTTTGTTGACATTTAAACCTCTCCCAATCCTCTTCTCGCCCACTCCTCTTCGCTACTCTAAATGCCTCCGCTTTTAATTTAACACTTTCCTTCACCTCCTTCGTTATCCACGGCTTATTACCTCTCCTCCTACAGTCCTTTTTGACCATCGGAATAAATTTCTGCTGAGCACCAAGAAAGATCTCCTTAAAGATCCTCCACTGCTCCTCAGCAGACCCTCCCTCCAACGCACTCCCCCAGTCCATATTCGCCAATTCTTCTGTCATCCTACCATACTCCCCTCTATTCAAACAAAGGACGTGTGTCCGGGAACCCACTTTCTCCTCCTCCATCTGCACCAGAAACTCTACCATACAATGATCACTCTCTCCAAGAGGATCCTTCACCTCAAGATCCCTAATTCTACTTGCCTCATTACATAGCACCAGATCCAAGATAGCTCGCTCCCTCGTCGGCTCCAACACACACTGTTCAAGGAAATTATCCCGGCAGCATTCCAAGAACTCCTCCTCGAGCCCACCGTGTCCAACATGGGTCGACCAATCAATATGCAGATTGAAATCCCCCATAACTACGGCCGTCCCATTCCTGCACGTCGCACTTATTTGCGTGTTAACAGCCCGCCCCACCTCCAGATCATTATTCGGGGGCCTATAGACGACACCCACCAGCATCTTCCTCCCTTTGCTGTTCCTAATCTCTACCCACAACGATTCCACCTTCTGCTCCTTGGCTCCAGTATCATCCCTTGCTACCACCTTGATGCTATCCTTAATCAGCAGAGCTACGCCCCCCCCTTTTCCCTCCCGCCTATCCTTCCCAAACACTTGATACCCTTGGACATTCAGCTCCCAGTCCCTGTCACCTTGCAGCCACGTCTCTGTAATGGCCACCAGATCATGTCCATTTGTGTCGATCTGCGCCACCAGCTCATCCACTTTATTCCGAATGCTTCGTGCATTCAGATACAGCGCTTTCATCCCAGCCTTCACCTGGACCCTATTTACCGTAACGCCACCAACCCTACTCAGGCCCCCTACTCCCTCTATTATTGGGACATCCTCGGCCTCTTCCCTTACCTGTACCCTCTCCTTAACTTTAGACCTCGTAAGGTTACCTACCCTCGCACCCTCCCCCCCCCAATTAGTTTAAAGCCCTGTCTACAGTCCTCTTTACTCGATTCGCCAGCACTCTGGTCCCAGCACAGTTCAGACCAACCCCATCCCGCCCGAACAGGTGCCACCTACCCCAATACTGGTGCCAATGCCCCATAAATTCAAACCCATTCCTCCCACACCAATCCCTGAGCCACCCATTCATTTCCTTAATCCTGTCAACCCAACGCCCGTCTGCACACGGTTCAGGCAGTAGCCCAGAGACGACCACCTTGTCGGTTCTACTTTTTAATTCCATTCCCAGCTTCTCATACTCCCTCACCAGATCCTCAGTCCGCACTTTGCCTACGTCATTGGCACCCACATGCACCACAATGACCGGATTCTCACCCTCCCACTCCAGGTTCCTCTGCAGCCCAGCTGCGACATCCCGTACCCGAGCACCAGGCAGACAACACACCCTTCTGTGCACTTTGTCATTGTGACAAAGGACAGTGTCAATACCCTTCACCCCACTGTCCCCAATTACTATTGCATTCCTTTTCCCCTTCTTTTTGCCTATGTCCTGCTGCATCACTGTACCGTGTGCAATTTGCTCACCAACCTCACCTGCCTCGTCCTCTTCCAGACTGGCAGCAAGAACCTCAAACCTGTTATGCAGATTAAGAGGCTGAGGCCTCCGCTCCTCACCCCCTTCCTCTTCCCAGCAGCCCCCTCTTGTCCCTGACCCTTAGAGTTAGCCAGTCTAAGGGGGGTGGATGTCACTTGCACCCCATTGACAATGGCACCCTCTCTCCCCCTGATGAGCCTCAGTGTCTGTAGCTCAGAGGCCAGCTCATTTACTCTGAGCTGGAGCTCCTCCAGCAACCTGCACTTACTGCAGACATGGTCACTGGGATGGACCCTGGGGTCCACCAGTTCCCACATCATACAGAAACCACACATCACATGCCCCTCCATTATTCACAGTAGTAGGTTTGAGAAAAAAAAATTTTTTTCTTTGTTTTTTCAAAGAAAATCACCTGGCCTTTTTTCCTTCCAGCCCTTTTTTGATATTAAGCCCTATTAGCTCACTCTGCTTTCCACTCACTCCGCTGCCCGCTCAGACGCTGCCCACTGTCTACACCAGGCCTCCTTTTAAACCTGGCGCTGATTTAAAGCAGGCTAGTCCACAACTCTTTTCTAAACACTCCCTCAGAATTCTTAAAGCAGTAAATACAGTAAAATAAATGCTTTAAACAGTTCTACAAAGAACAAAGTGCTTTAAACTTATTTTAAACAGGTTTTTAACAGGTAAGTTCTTAGCTTTCTCTCTGCTCCAGCAAACAATGAAAGGCTTCACCGTGTGGCCCTGATAATTAATTAAATTAAAGCAGGCTAGTCCACAACTCTTAATGTGAAGTAATGGTTAATGTGAAGATGGCTGTTTGGTCCATTATATCAGCACTAACTCTCTGAATGAGCAATTCATTGAGTATGTTTCTCCCTCCTCCTCCCCATAACCCTGCACATTCTTCCTCTTTCTGATTCCCTTTCAAGCTTCCATTAAATGTGCCTTCACCACATTGTTGGGCCATGCGTTAGATTCCTCCTCCCTCCCTCCCCAGACCCCAACCAATCCCTCCTTCCCTCCCCCTCACTCCCTCACCCTCCCTCCTTCACCCTTTCTCCCTCCCCAGACCACAACCATTCACTTCCTCTCTCCTGTCCCCCTTCTCCCTCCTTCCCTCTCCCTCTCTCCCTCATCCCCCTCTCCTTCCTTTCTCCCCTCCCCCTCTCCTTCTCTTACTCTCTCACTCTCCCTCCATTCCTTACCCTTCCTCCCTCCCTCCTCCTTCTTCCCTCTCTCTCTTCCTTGCTTCCTCCCTCCCTCACCCTACCTTCCCCCCTCCTTCTCTCCCTCATCCTTCCTCCATCACAATCCATGCCTTACTTTACCATGTTCACAATTCCTCAAATTCCTCTTTCACCTTCCCTCCTTTACCCTCCCTTAACTACCGTCACCCTCCCTCCCTCACCTTCCCTCGCTCCGTCGCCAACTCCTGCCTATTTCTCCAGCTCCATTTCCCCAACCTGCCTGCTGATTTCCCTCACTTTCTCATGGAGAGTTTACAACCCTGTTGCACTTGGACAGTTGACCACTCGACGTTATCCCAGTGGGTGGGAAGGAAAATCCAACAACATAGGAGAAGAAAATTTGTGTTTTCCCTCATGTCGTTCTTACTTCTTTTGCCAATCACTTTAAATCAGTGCCCTTTCGATCTCGATCCATTACTGAGTAGAAAAGGTGCAAACATATGAAATGGGAGCAGAAAAGGCCACTTGGCCCCTCCAGACTGCTTCCCCAGTCAATGAGGTCATGACTGATCTGTTTGTGTTGAGTTCCTCATTTCCTAATGCCCAATAAACTAAGGGAATCTATCTTTTAATATTAAAAATATTCAATGACCCTGCCTCCACCACCTTCTGAGGTAGGCAGTTCCAAAATCGCACAAACATGGAGTCATAGAGTCAAAGAGGTTTACAGTATGGAAACAGGCCCTTTAGCCCATCTTGGCCATGTTATCCCTTTTAACATAGAACGTAGAACAGCACAAACAGGCCCTTCGGCCCACAAGTTGCGCCAATCATATCTCTACCTACCAGGCCTATCTATAATCTTCAATCTCATTAAATCCCATGTACTCATCCAGAAATCTCTTAAAAGACCCTAACAAGTTTGCCTCCACCACCACCGATGGCAGCCGATTCCACTCACTCACCACCCTTAGAACATAGAACCCTACAGTGCAGAAACAGGCCCTTCGGCCCATTGAGTCTGCACCGAACACAATCCCACCCAGACCCTATCCCCATATCCCTACATATTTACCTGCTAATCCCTCTAACCTACACATCCCAGGACACTAAGGGGCAATTTTAGCATAGCCAATGAACCTAACCCGCACATCTTTGGACTGTGGGAGGAAACCGGAGCACCCGGAGAAAACCCACACAGACACGAGGAGAATGTGCACTCTTGGAGTGAAAAACTTACCCCTGACATCTCCTCTGTACCTACTCCCCAGCACCTTAAACCTGTGTTCTCTCTTAGCGACCATTTCAGCCCTGGGAAATAGCCTCTGAGAATCCACCCTTTCTATACCTCTCAACATCTTATAAACCTCTATCAGGTCGCCTCTCATCCTTCATCTCTCCAGGGTGAAAAGACCTAGCTCCCTCTACCTATCCCCATAAGGCATGCCTCCCAATCCAGGCAACATCCTTGTAAATCTCCTCTGCACCCTCTCAATAGCTTCCACATCCTCCTTGTAGTGAGACGACCAGAACTGCACACAGTACTCCAAGTGGGGTCGAACAAGGGTCTTATAAAGTTGCAGCATTACCTCCCAACTCCTAAACTCAATCCCTCGATTAATGAAGGCTATTACACCATACACCTTCTTTATCACATCCTCCGCCTGCGAGGCCAATTTAAGAGTCCTATGGACCCGGACCCAAGGTCCTTCTGCTCCTCTACATTGCTAAGAGTCCTACCCTTGATATTGTATTCCTTCATCCCATTGGACCTGCCAGAATGGACCACTACTCATTTATCCGCGTTGAAGTCCATCTGCCACTTCTCAGACCAGTCTTGCATCCTATCTATGTCACGCTGCAACTTCTGACATCCCTCCAGACTATCCACAACACCACCAACCTTCGTGTCGTCGGCAGACTTACCAACCCATCCCTCCACTTCTTCGTCCAGGTCATTTATGAAAATTATAAACAGCAAGGGTCCTAGAACAGATCCCTGAGGCACTCCACTGGTGACCGACCCCAATGCAGAAAAAGACCCATCTACAACCACTCTGCTTTCTGCAGGCAAGCCAGTTCTGGATCCACAAGGCAACACCCCTTGGACCCCATGCCCTCTCACTTTCTCAAGAAGTCTTGCATGGAGGATCTTATCAAACACAATAAGCTAGCCCCAATTGCCAGCATTTAGTCCATATCCCTCTATACCCATCTTACCCACGTAACTGTCTAAATACTTTTTAAAAGACAAAATTGTACCTGCCTCTACTTCTACCTCTGGCAGCTTGTTCTAGACACTTACTATCCTCTGTGTGAAAAAATTGCCCCTCTGGACATTTTTGTATCTCTCCTCTCTCACCTTAAACCCAAGCCTTCTAGTTTTAGGCTCCCCTATCTTTGGAAAAGATAGGGGAGCCTATGTCCCTCATTATTTTATGGACCTCCATAAGAGAGAAAATAACCTGAGAGAGAAAATAATTCTCATCTCTGTTCTAAAAGGGCAAACACAGGGACTGAGACGCACACAGGGACTGAAATGAACATACTGAGTGAGACACACACATAGAGACTGAGACACACACAGGGACTGAGACACACACAGAGACTGAGACGCACACAGGGACTGAGACACACACAGGAACTGAGACACACACAGGGACTGAGACGCACACAGGGACTGAGACGCAGAGAGACTGAGACGCACACAGGGACTGAGATGCACAGAGAGACTGAGACACACAAAGGGACTAAGACTCACATGGGGACTGAGACGCACAGAGGGACTGAGACGCACACGGGGACTGAGACGCACAGAGAGACTGAGACGCACACAGGGACTGAGATGCACAGAGAGACTGAGACGCACGGAGGGACTGAGACACACAGAGAGACTGAGACACACAGAGGAACTGAGACGCACAGAGGGACTGAGACGTGCAAGGGGACTAAGACTCACATGGAGACTGAGACACACACAGGGACTGAGACGCACAGAGAGACTGAGACGCACACGGGGACTGAGACGCACAGAGAGACTAAGATGCACACAGGCACTGAGACGCACAGAGAGACTGAGACGCACGGAGGGACTGAGACGCACAGAGACTGAGACACACACAGAGACTCATATACACACACTGAGTGAGAAACACACAGGGACTGAGACGCAAGACTGAGTGAGACACACACACAGACTCATATACACACACTGAGTGAGAAACACACAGGGACTGAGACACACACACTGAGTGAGACACACACAGGGACTGCGGAGCACACAGGGACTGCGAGGCACACAGAGACTGAGACACACACAGAGACTGAGACACACAGACACACACAGAGACTGAGACGCACACACTGAGTGACACACACACAGGGACTGAGGCGCACAGAGGGACTGAGGCGCACACGGGGACTGCGACACACACAGAGACTGAGACGCACACAGAGACTGAGACACACAGACACACACAGAGACTGAGACACACACACTGAGTGAGACACACACAGGGACTGAGACACACACAGGGACTGAGACACACACACAGGGACTGAGACACACACAAAGACTGAGACACACAGAGAGACTGAGACGCACACAGGGACTGAGACACACACACAGGGACTGAGACACACACAAAGACTGAGACACACAGAGAGACTGAGACGCACACAGAGACTGAGACACACAGACACACACAGAGACTGAGATACACACACTAAGTGAGACACACACAGCGACTGAGACACACACACTGAGTGAGACACACACTGAGTGAGATACACAGAGACTGAGACGCACACACTGAGTGAGACACACACAGGGACTGAGACACACACACAGGGACTGAGACTCATGCAGAGACTGAGATACACACACAGGACTGAGACACACACAGGGACTGAGACACACAGAGTCTGAGACACACACACTGAGTGAGACACACAGGGACTGACATGCACACACTGAGTGAGACACACACAGGGACTGAGACACACACTGAGTGAGACACACAGGGACTGTGACACACACACTGAGTGAGACACACACAGGGACTGAGGCACACACACTGAATGTGAGTGAGACACACGCGGCTTTGGGTGATAATTCGGATGCAAAACTGCATTTCAGAGAATTATTTCATGCTGCTAAGATTCTCAAAATTAGAAAAAAAGTCAAATTATCAGAATGGAAAATATTCAGAAAGATTTGGAGAACTCTCAGCGTGTAAAAAATCTGGGAAAAGATGATTAAATTCGAAACAAAAAGTGTTGATTCAATGAAATGTGGAACTTAGTCAGCCCAGGGAGTTGTAGAAGTTGCTGGATAACTGATGGAGCATCAGAAAGATAAGGCAAGAACTGTAGAATCCTACAATGTAGAACGAGGCCATCCGGCCCCTCAAGTCTGCACCGAAAGAGCCACCTATCCTACACTTTTTTGGACACTGAGGGGTAATTTATCATGGTCAATCAACCTAACCTGCACATCTTTAGAGTGTGGGAGGAAACCGGAGCACCCAGAGGAAACCCACACAGATGCAGGGAGAACATGCAGACTCCACACAGACAGTGATCTAAGGCGGGAATCGAACCCGGGTCCCTGGCACTGTGAGGCAGCAGTGCTAACCACTGTGCCACCCGAGGGTAGAAGGAGATCCACGTGGGACATGAACATCAGCACAGAGCAGCAAGCCACTTTCTCTGCTCTTTGTTTGATCTCGGGTAGTTTAATTGATAAGGATCAATTTCCCCCATCATTGTGTCAGTGTCAATCACATTCTGATGTCAGATTCAGTGTAAGGAGACGCTTGGATCTGGGATGTTTTCCAAATACCATCTGGAATACGGTGAATAGCCTGGAGGATGACACGGAAACAGTGGCTGAACAACACTTTGTTGCATTGGCTGCTATTCAGTTCATCAAACTGACTGGTAATAGCTGAAGGCTACCTCATTCACACAGATGGCTCTCTGTCATTCAGTCCGTGGGATGAAGCCACAGAGTGGTGACTGTTTCACTGCCAGCTTTCCGTGTGCTGCTACCCCCACAGGGTGAGTGACTGCCTGAACATTCTGGGTGAAGTAGCAATATAGACCAGCGACTGACAAGGATTGAGATAGGTTCAATACTCACCGCACTTCAATTAACCCAGCCCCTTCATTTATTCCCAAACTGATACTTTCCTCAAAAACGATCAGATACCCACCCAGATCCGAGGAATCTTTAGTTAGAGTTGGATCTCTGCATTTTTGTCAATAGGCACAGAATGGCCCAGGTGATTGTTATATCAGCGCACATGTTACAATTGGAAATAGTAAAACTGAAAGTGTAGCAGTGATCCGTTTGGACAGTGTAGAGGGAGCTTTACTCTGTATCTAACCCCATGCTGTACCTGTCCTGGGAGTGTTTGATGGGGCCAGTGTAGAGGGAGTTTTACTCTGTAACTAACCTCGTGCTGTACCTGTCCTGGGAGTGTTTGATGGGGACAGTGGGGAGGGAGCTTTATTCTGTATCTAACCCTGTGCTGTACCTGTCCTGGGAGTGTTTGATGGGGGACAGTGTAGAAGGAGCTTTATTCTGTATCTAACCCCATGCTATACCTGTCCTGGGAGTGTTTGATGGGGACAGTGTAGAGGGAGCTTTACTCTGTACCTAACCCCGTGCTGTACCTGTCCTGGGAGTGTTTGATGGGGACAGTGTATAGGGAGCTTTACTCTGTACCTAACCCCGTGCTGTACCTGTCCTGGGAGTGTTTGATGGGGACAGTGTAGAGGGAGCTTTACTCTGTACCTAACCCCGTGCTGTACCTGTCCTGGGAGTGTTTGATGGGGACAGTGTAGAGGGAGCTTTACTCTGTATCTAACCCCGTGCTGTACCTGTCCTGGGAGTGTTTGATGGGGGACAGTGTAGAGGGAGCTTTATTCTGTATCTAACCCCATGCTATACCTGTCCTGGGAGTGTTTGATGGGGACAGTGTCGAGGGAGCTTTACTCTGTACCTAACCCCGTGCTGTACCTGTCCTGGGAGTGTTTGATTGTTTATTTCGATACATTGTTATGCGGATGAAAATGGAACTGGTTATCTACGCAATTTTGAACCTGAGCTATGACCTTGACTTGTTTTTGGCTGGAATGGTCAGTGCTGGGATTGTGACCCACTCCCTGCTCTGTCATCTCTGACTTTCAGAAGATTCCGTGAGGTGGAATCGATTCCTGTTGGGCATGTTTTGTTTCAGCCTGATGTGTGCAATGTTGAAGTTGTTGTTGTTACAGGCACACTGGATTAGCACTGCAGGTTTGATTCCCAGCTCTGGTCACTGTTTGTGTGGAGTCTGCACCTTCTCCCCAGGTTTCCTCTGGGTGCTCCAATTTCCTGCCACGGTTTGAAAGGCGTGCTGGTTAGGGTGCTAAATTCTCCCTCAGTGTACCCGAACAGGCGCTGGAGTGTGGTGACAAGGGAATTTTCACATTGCAGTGTTAATTTAAACCTTACTTGTGACACTAGTAAATATACTTTAAACTTTTGATTGTTTGAACTGAACTCTGCCATGTATCGGAGTGAGCTGGTGTTTAATGATGTTGGTACATCACTGAGATTGAGAGTGGATCTGTTTATATCGGGAATCGGTGATTGGGGGAAGTAGTTGTTGCTCTGTGTTACGTTATCCTGGAATGCTTTTGCTGTCTGTCTGCTCTTCCATTTACACAGCGACAATTTTTGTTTCACAGTTTCTCTGAGGCAAATGTTAAACATAAAGATTCTGAGAGTCTGGAACCAATAAAGAACTTGGCGGTGACTCTGGTGAAGTACATATCAATCTTCACAGAGTAATTATTCAAGGAACTTCAGGCAGAAACACTCTCATAGCAGACAGCACACCTCCCTCAATTCCTTTTAAAGTTCACCTCTACTCACCTCCTCCTGGAATGTCCTCCCAGGGCTGCCTCTGGATTTGTGAAGGAACAGGGACAAGTGGAGACTATTCAGCCCCTCGAGCCTATTCCACCATTCAGTTAGATCAGGGAAGCTCCGAACCTTAATTCCACTTTAATCCCATATCCCTTGATAAACCACTCTTACATCTGTCAATTGCTGTCTCCAATTGACCAGAACATCGGAACATAGGAATTAGGAGCAGAAATAGGCAAATTCAGCTCTTCCAGCCTGCTCTGCCGTTCAATCAGATCATGGCTGATCTCTCCCTGGTCTCAAATCCACCTTCCCACCTGTTTCCCATATCCCCTTATCCCTTTTTATTAGAAATGTATCTGTCTCATTCTTGAAACCATTTAATGATTCAGGCTCCACTGTGCAATGGGACGACAAGTTCCACAAATTCACCACCCTCTGCGAGAACTAGTTCCTCCTCATTCCACATTTAAATCTACCGCCTCTCAACCTATACCTGTGACCTCTTGTTTGAGATTGCCCCACAAGAGAAAACATTTGGCCTACATTTACTTTATCAAAGCCTTTTAGAATTTTATCTCAATCAGATCCCCTCCCATCCTTCTAAACTCCAGTGAGTATAAGCCCAAACTGTTTACTCTCTCCTCATACGTCAATCCCCTCATCCCCGGAATCAATCTGGTGAACCTTCTGTGAACTGCCTCCAATGCCACCACATCCTCCCTCAAATAAGGAGACCAAAATTGGACATAATACCCCAGCTGTGGTCTTACCAACAGTGTTCTGGCAGAATGGATTCTACATTTGCGCTTGCCTTTGTGTGAAGCAATGGTTCCTGGGCATCTTGGCTTTGGCTATTCCCCTGTGTCCTGAACTCCTCCTCCTCCTTCCCCACCCAGAGATTCTGCCCTGTTAGATTTCTTTTTTTATCTCCATCATTTTGATTGAATTTAACATTTGAGACACTCTGAGCAGACCATGGGTCAACACTGGAAACCATGCGTGCGATCAGAATGTGTTACAGAAAATCAAACTATTGTTCTGGTCCCTAGTTTTTGATTTGCCAACATCCTCAGAACATGCAAGCACTCAGTAGGATTTATATTTATAGACATCCACATCACATCCTTAGGATATGGCAAAAGATTTCACAGCCAATGTGCTTTTGAAGTGTAGTCAAGCAGATGCAGCAGCCAATGTAATACAACAGGATCTCAGACATAACAAGATAAACAATTCAACTCCCATACTGGCTGGGATTAACCCTACAGGCTCTGCCTTCTCAACCTTGCCTCTCAACTATAATGTGGTGACCTTTAGGTTAAATCACCTCCACCAGTCAGCTCTCTCTAAAAGGAGAGAGCAGTCTCTGGGACTATGTGTGCACGTACTTAGACTAAATAAATGAACCCACGATGTGTTTATGCAATGTCTTATGAGCGATTAGTGTTTACATCAGTATAACAATGCAACATGGTGCTCAGCAGTAATGAGTGTTTGACCAGACTGGAGCAAAGCTGCAGTGTCAGTCAGTGCTGCAAACACAGTGTGCTGACTGTGTGGAAATTCTTTGAAGATTGTTATAGCAACCTGCAACCCTTTTAAATATATAAGAGTGGCTCACATAAGAACATAAGAACATAAGAAATAGGAGCAGGAGTAGGCCATCTAGCCCTTTGAGCCTGCCCCGCCATTCAATAAGAACATAAGAACATAAGAAATAGGAGCAGGAGTAGGCCATCTGGCCCTTCGAGCCTGCCCCGCCATTCAATAAGATCATGGCTGATCTGTCGCTGCTCAGTTCCACCTGAGGGGGACAGTTGTCGGTAATGCTCAGGACTTTTAATTCTTTCGTGGGTCATGGGCATCACTGGCTGGCCAGCATTTATTGTAAAAAGTCTGACAACACCAGGTTTTAGTCCAACCGATTTATTTGATAATATTCTCACAAGCAAGCAAGCTTTCGAGGTTACCCTCTTCGTCAGGTAACCTCGAAAGCTTGCTTGCTTCTGAGAATATTATCAAATAAATCGGTTGGACTAAAATCTGGTGTTGTCAGACTTTTTACTGTGTTTACGCCAGTCCAACGCCAGCATACCCACATCATCAGCATTTATTGCCGATCCCTAGTTGTCCTTGAAGGGCAGTTGAGAGTCAACCACATTGCACTCTGGAGCATTTTCCTCTTCGGTTTGTTATTTTTAAAGAATGTGTCACAGTTTTTATGGCAGTGTGAGAAATAATATCATCTCCATCTAATGTTTATCTTAAGCAATGGAAATGGTGCTTAGAACAAATTGTGAGGATGGAAATGTCCACCGCCCCTATTTTTGGAAGAAAACAGCAAAATCACACTGAAAATTATAAACATTTCCTCCTTTTTTTTTGCAAAACACTGTGTCAGATAATCATCTGTTCCTTTTCATCCCAGATCATCGTCACATCAGAAAAACGATTGTGTTTAGATCAAATTGAGGTATATAGGATAATAAAAGGCATGGATAAATAGAGGTCATAAAGGTTTACAGCATGGAAACAGGCCCTTTGGCCCAACTTGCCTATGCCGTTTTTTTTAAAATCCCTAAGCTAGTCCCATTTGCTCACATTTGGCCCATATCCTTGTATAGCCATCTACCCATGCAACCGTCTAAACGTTTTTTAAAAGACAGAATTGTACTCACCTGTACTACTATTTCTGGCAGCTTGTTCCAGACACTCACCAGCCTCTGCATGAAAAAATTACCCCTCTGGACACTTTTGCATCTCTCCCCTCTCACCTTAAATCTACGCCCTCTAGTTTTAATTCCCCTACCTTTGGGAAATGATATTGACTATCTAACTGATCAGTGCCTCTCATTGTTTTATAGACCTCTATAAGATCATCTCTCAGCCCTCTGTGCTCCAGTCTATCCAGCCTCTCCTTATAACTCAAACCATCAAGTCCTGGTAGCATCCTAGTAAATCTTTTCTGCACTCTTTCTAGTTTAATAGTATAATGTATTAATTAGACGTGGAGCGGATGCTTCCTCTTGTGGGGCATTCTGGAATGAGAGGTCATAGTCTTAGGATAAGGAGTAACAAATTTAAAACAGAGTTGAGGAGAAACTACTTCTCCCAAAAGGATTGTGGATCTGTGAAATTTGCTACCCCAAAGGGGAGTTAGACAGATTTTTAATTGGCAATGGATTGAAGGGTTGGGGAGAAGGCAAGAAAATGGGGATGAGAGGCATATTAGCCATGATTGAATGGTGGCACATGAGTTGATGGTGATGACATTAGGGTGCTTGCGCAGGCAGCTGTTTTACTTTCAGTTTTTACTCTGTAGAGAGCAAAGAACATCTGTTTCAATAAAACCTGTTGTTGTTAGTTTGAATCTATGAACTCTATTTTACTGTTTTGATTCTAAGTGCTGAGCAGACTTGAAACTGGGAGTGTTTTAGATCCGACTTTTAGACCCGTTCTCAGGCGTGCCCATACGCACTCTGTTTGAAATAAATATCAGCGATTCCGAATCACGGGATCCCTTTCTGTTGATGAATCTCTGCAGATTCAGTAGAGTGGCCTTGAGGGTAACGCGTGTGCAGTCGAGGAGCTCCCTGTATGTACTTAGGGTTCGCAGTCTGCAATGGCTGCGAACCCTGCAGCCCGGGATTCGTGATGGGCTTGGTCCAGGTTAAATTTGATGTACTGCCCAGCCTGGGCACACAGGGCTTCTGTGACCAGCTTGACAGAGGTGTGCATGGTCTCCTTTTGGAGGCAGAGCCATCGGTGGCACACGGTGTCCGATGTCTGCTCAAGGTACACTCGGAACTGCCAAGGTCTCTGCTCCCTCCTTCCTTCTCCTGTGCTCCCCTCTAGGTGAATGGCAGCCATCTCCTGCCTCTGGTAGTCATCTCTCTCTGATCCTGGAAGTGGTAAGGCCTGGGCCTCCTGTGCTTGTAATTCTTCATCCGGCTCCTACTTCTCAGCTCCAGCAGCAACCAGAAAGACAGCTAGAACTATTGGTTGCATCGCAAAGGCCATTTTGTCACTTTGAAGAGGGGAGGAGGTGGAGATGAACACATGTAGAGGTTAAAGAATGCTGCTTGCCCCTAGCACATCAACAGTCACTGTCCATAGCCCCCAATTCCCCCAGCCACATGGTCCCCACAATCACAGCGCCCCAATTCCCCCAGTCACTTACTCCCCACAGTCACAGTGCCCCAATTCCCCCAGTCACTTACTCCCCGCAGTCATAGCACCCCCAATTCCCCCAGCCGCATGGTCCCCACAATCACAGTGCCCCAATTTCCCCAGCCACATGGTCCCCACATTCACAGCACCCCCAATTCTCCCAGCCACATGGTCCCCACATTCACAGCACCCCCAATTCCCCCAGCCACATGGTCCCCACATTCACAGCACCCCCAATTCCCCCAGCCACATGGTCCCCACATTCACAGCACCCCCAATTCCCCCAGCCACATGGTCCCCATATTCACAACACCCCCAATTCCCCCAGCCACATGGTCCCCACAATCACAGCACCCCCAATTCCCCCAGCCACATGGTCCCCACAGTCATAGCACCCCTAATTCCCCCAGCCACATGGTCCCCACAGTCACAGCACCCCCAATTCCCCCAGCCACATGGTCCCCACAATCACAGCACCCCCAATTCCCCCAGCCACATGGTCCCCACAATCACAGCACCCCCAATTCCCCCAGCCACATGGTCCCCACATTCACAGCACCCCCAATTCCCCCAGCCACATGGTCCCCACAATCACAGCAGCCCAATTCCCCCAGCCACGTTCTCCCCACAGTCACAGACCCACTAATTCCCCCAGCCACATTCTCCCCACAGTCACAATCCCCCCCTCCATTTCCCCAGCCACATTCTCCCACAATCACAGCCCCCCAATTCCCCCAGCCATATTCTCCCTACAATCACAGCCCCCCAATTTCCCCAGCCACATTCTCCCCACAATCACATCTCCCAATTTTCTCAGTCACATTCTCCCCACAATCATAGCCCCCCCAATTTCCACAGACACATGCTCCCTCAATCACAAACCCCCAATTTTCTCAGCCACATTCTCCCCACAATCACAGACCCCCCAATTCCGCCAGCCACATTCTCCCCACAATCACAGACCCCCCAATTCCCCCAGCCATATTCTCCCCACAATCATAGCCCCCTAATTCCTCCAACCATATACTCCTGACTGTCAGAACCCCCCAATTCCCCGCAGTGACAGCTCCCCCATTCCCCCAGCCACGTTCTCCCCACAGTCACAGCTCCCCCAGTTCCCCCAGCCATATGCTCCGCACAATCACAGACCCCCCAATTCTCCCAGCCACATACTCCCCACAATGACAGTCACCCCATTTCTCCCAACCACATTCTCCCCCAATTCCCCCAGCCACATTCTCCCCACAGTTTTAGCCCCACAATTCCCCCAGCCACATTCTCCCCACAATTATAGGCTCCCAATTCCCCCAGCCACATGCTTCCCACAATCACAGTCCCCCCATTTTTTACAGCCACATTCTCCCCACAATCACAACCCCCCAATTCCCCCAGCCACATGTCCCCCACAATCACAGCTCCCCCCCAATTCCCCCAACCACATGCTCCCCACAATCACAGCTCCCCTCCAATTCCCCCAGCCGCATGCTCCCCACAATCACAGCTCCCCCCCAATTCCCCCAACCACATGCTCCCCACAATCACAGCTCCCTCCCAATTCCCCCAACCACATGCTCCCCACAATCACAGCTCCTTGCAAAGTTGAGAGGCTGCAGCAGTACAATTTGCAAGGGCTTTGTGCACATCCTTCAGCTGGAAGTGAGTTGAGTGCACTAGGACCCAGCAGCATCCATAAGACCTGAGGTCAGTTTTGAGACCCAGGCCCATGTTGCAAGACAAGCATTGCAGACCCTGCAGAGAACAGACCCCCCCCCAACACGCTCGCAGAGCTCCCCAACCCCCCACTCACTCGCAGAGCCCCCACCCCTACACACTTGCAGAGCCCCCCCTTCTCCCCACCCACTCATGGGCCCCCACTGACCTGAAAAAGAAAATGGCCACAACAACAGGACACCCATGAGCAGCAGAAAGCCATCAGCCACCATGCACTTACCACCTCACTAACCCCCTCACTGATGGAGCACCCGAATCAGACTTTTATGGAGCATATCTGTTTCATGCCAATTTGGGATTGGCAAACACGGTGGTAAAGGGGGAAGTGCCAGTAAAGTTGGGCATGCAGCCCATTATGTTAATTCAAATGCATTTAAATGGCCATTGTGTCTGTTTCCCAATTGTGCTCATTTTTGGGCCTTGGTGAAGAGGGAACTGGCGTGGAGGTGGGTGCTGATCACACTACTCACCTCATGCCTGAGTTTGCCAAGTTTTCACACCCGAAAATGGGCAGAACTTGATGGTAAAATTGGGCTGTATGTGTGCAAAACATGTATTGTGTAAAACCCACAACCCTCAACACAGTTAGATTATTACAGAAAGGAAATTTGTGACGAGTCAGGATTTTGTTTCATTGAGAACATCAAGAATAGATTCTCAGGTAGAAAAGAATCACCATGGATCCTGACAAGTGGAATATCGGAATGATTGGGAGAAGCAGCCACAGGATTAAAGATTGAAGTGCCAGACGGTGAGCGAGAGAAAGCTCTGTGTGTGGTTTTATAAGAGGGTTTTTTCTGATCAGAGAAAGGTGAGATTACAGGCAGCGTCTGACATGTTTGGAAAGAGAGATGCTAGGGTTGTTTAAAAAAAAAATCAAGTCAACAATCTCCAGGGTAAAAAGGGGAGTACTGACAAGACAGTAAAAGAAATACTGAGCAGTCGTGAGACACTTGTACCTGTAAGAGAATGGTGGGTCAATGAGAATCCATAGGCCCTTTCAATAAAGAAAATCGATCATGAAGTTTGTACGCTGAGCATTTTCAGTACTTTGTACAAGCATCTGAAACTGCAAATGATTTGCTCATACCTGCTTTTCTTGGTACAAAAGGAAGTAAAACCTACAATTTGCTCCAGAAATTGATTCATCCATCAAAACCAGCAACCGAAACTTGCAATTACTTGACAAAGATCCTTGAAGAGCATTACTCTCCAAAGCCAGCGATCATCGTGGAATAGTTCAGGTTCCACTGAGGGAATCAGATGGAACGCGAAAGCATTGCTCAGTGTGTGGCAACCTTAAAAAGGCTTGCACAACATAGTGAATCAGATGAGTCGTTAGAAAATCCTCTTCAAAGTCGCCTAGTTTGTGGTCTCCAAAATGAGGCTATCCAAAGAAGATTGCCTACTGAACATGCTTTGATTTTAAAGACAGCAGTAGAAACTACAGTGTTAACTGGTTGTTAAAGAGGCTTCACATTTAGTGCAGGAATAAGATCCACAAGTTGGGAACTGCGCATAAGAAGTCAAAACTGCAACAGGCATGTCACAGATGTTCCAACACGAGCCATTCAGTGAGTGAATGCTGGAATAAGGGTAGGCAATACAAGACTTTTGCAATGTTACCCATGTTGCCATAAGTTTGTTGAGCTAGACTAACTTACCCTGAGAAGTCCATGGACTCCATAGACTCTTACAGTGCAAAAGGAGGCCATTTGGCCCATTGACTCTGCACTGACCACAATCCCACCCAGGCCCTACCCCATAACCCCATGCGTTTACCCTAGCCAGTCTCCCGACACTAAGGAACAATTTAACATGGCCAATCTACCTAAACGTACATTTTGGATTATGAGAGGAAAGCCACACAGACATGAGGAGAATGTGCAAACTTCACACAGCAGTGACCTGAGCCGGGAATCAAACCCAGGTCCCTGGTGCTGTGAGGCAGCAGTACTAACCACTGTACCACTGTGCCTCCCCCAACTGAGAATATTCAGATGAAGAATCTAATTACCTTCAAGAAGAAGAGCAAGTTGAATTCTACAAGAAGAATTTACAACATGGAGGAATAATTACTGTGAAGAAGAGAATGTCCAGAAATATGATGAAGAACTCCAACTGAACGTCCATACAGGGTGAATCACTTCGATTTTGGGTGATTCCAAAGTTAAGACGACAACATATTAATTTGGATGCTGCTGTATCATTAATTCCTGAGACTACATATCAACAAAAGCTGAAGCATCTTCCCTTAAAACTAGCTGATGTGATTTTAAGGATATACATGGAAGAGATTGAGTGGACAAACAGCAGAGTTGCTTTCCGTGTGGTCTGTGATAGTTTTCTAGCTCTATTTGGGAGATCCTGGTTGGTGAAGATACAGCTTAACTGGAGAGCTGTCAACAAATTGGTCGATGTCAAAACAAACCTAGAGCACCTTCTGGATAAATGCAAGAATGTATTTGAAGAGACTCGATGAAGGGAGTTCAAGTGAAAATCAAGATAGAGCATAGTAGTCAGCCAAAAAGTCTTAAAGCAAGAGCAGGTGCTGTGTGCAATTCACCCCAAGCCCGAAGAAGAATTAGTGTGACTTATTACTGAATTGCTAAATATAAAAATATACTAAATTGCCCTTAGTTTCCTGGGATGTGTAGGTTAGACGATTGTTGTCAGTGCAGACTTGTTGGGCCAATGGCCTCTTTCTGCACTGTAGCACTGTATGATTCTATGATTAATACTGGTGTGTTGCAGCAGTTACAATAAGTGACTGGGCTATTCCCATCGCCTTTGTCATGAAACCAGATGGTTCAGTTTATATTTGTGGTGATTTTAAAACCAGTGTTGTGGGCTGATCAACATTCACTTCCTTTAATTAAAGAATTGTTTACTGGGTTATCAGGTGGGCAGAAATTCAGCAAGATTGATCTTTCATAAGCATGATAACAGATGAATGTAGCTGCTGAATCTCAGCCATTGCTTACCATCGTTACTCATAAAGGTCTTCTTTGTTCTAAAGGATCATCCTTGGGAACAATATCTGCACCAGCCCTACTCCAAAGATTGATGGCTCAGATTTTAAATGTACCTAGAGAATGTTCTAATTAAAGGATCCAGTGAACAAGAGCACCTGAATAATTTATAAATAACATTGGAACATCTTTAAGCACATGGTCTGTGTATTAAGAAAGAAAAGTATGACTTTTTCCAGAAGTTTGTCTAGTATTTGGGTCACAAAGCCAACCTAAAGCACCTAAAAAGATAGAGTCTATTTTAGAAGCACCACGTTCGACATATGGAACATAATTGAGGTCTTTTCTAAGATAGGTAAATTATTCTGGCAAGTTTATTCCTAATTTAGCTACATTATTGAAGCCATTGCATAATTTACTCTGTGTGAAAGTCATGGGACTAAACAACAGAATGTGAGAAAGCATACAAGGATGCCAAAGATGCTTTGCAGAAGTCTGAAGTATTGGTTAATTTTTAAGCCAAAGCTACCATTACTACTTGCTTGCAATGCTTCATCTTATGGATTGGGGCAGTAATTTCACATGTTATGCCTCTGGGAGAAAAACAACCAGTAGTTTTCATATACTCTGACTAGTGCAGAATTTAATATGTTCAGCTAGAAAAAGATGCATTGAGTATAATTTTTGGCGTACAGAGGTTACGTCATTACTTTTGTGGTTGTCATTTCACATTATTGATTATTATTATTGGTCGGTTTAAAGACATACCTTTGTTAGCTGCTATCCAATTGCAAGGATGATCACTGAGCTTATCTGCACACTCCTGCGATATACAGTATAGTCAGTCAGAGTGCCATGCTAATGCTGATGCATTATCATGCTTACCTTCACCTATTGAGCATGTACCATCAATTAGTTCAGCTAATATACTTGATTTTTCACTACTAGATCATTTGCCTGTGACAGCTCCTCAAGTTAAGAGACATCCCAGAAATGATCCCATGATGGGGAAGATAATGGATATGTTAGTGAAAGGAATGATAGCTGGAATGCATCGTATGCATCCTGGTTTCAAATTATATGTGTCAGGAAAGCTTCAGTTGACTATCCAAGTTGTGTGTTTATTGTGGGGAATCTGAGTGATGATCCATCCTAGTCTGCATGGAAAAGTTCTTGAACACCTACATGAAAGTCATCCTGTCCAGGTGAAGGAATTAGCATGTAATTATTTTTGGTGGCTGGGTGTGAAAGTTCAGATTGAAGATAAAGTGGGACACTATCAGTCCTGTGCACGAATAAGAAATGCACCACTGTTGTCTCCTTTAGACCCTGGTGATTGGCCTAAAATGGCAACGATTGCATGTAGATTCTGCTGGTCTGTTTGAGGGTTACATGTTCTTTGTCGTAATTGATGCACGCTGAAACTGGCCAGCAGTTATTATCATGAGATCTACGACATTTGAACAAAGTATTGAAAAACTTGATGAAATTTTTGGTAAACTGGAACAGATTGTGAGCGATAATGGCTCACAGTTTACCTCAGAACAGTTTGAGGATTATCTCAAAGTAATTGGTATTCAGTATATAAAATCTGCACCTTAGTATCCATCAGCTAATGGATTCGTTGAAAGATTCATAGAGTCCTTGAAACATTCTTTAAAAGCTTCCAGAGAGCAATGTTCATTATCATGTCGCGTGAATAAAATTTTGGTATCTCATAGAAACACTACTCATGCGACTACCCAAAGTTTACCTACATTACTGCTCTTCAAGAGAAAGTTGAGAACTATATTTGATATGTTATTACCTCCAGAAATCTCAGAGATAGCAGAGCATCAACAACAATCTCAAGTTGCTGGACAAGAGGCGAGGGTAAAACAACGCTCTTTCAGCAAGGAGACTGAGTGTTAGTATGTAATTATGCAATGAGTGAGAAATGGGAACATAAGAACATAAGAAATAGGAGCAGGAGTAGGCCATCTGGCCCTTCGAGCCTGCCCCGCCATTCAATAAGATCATGGCTGATCTGTCGTGACTCAGCTCCACCTTCCCGCCCTCTCCCCATAACCCTTAATCCCTTCTCTTATCAAAAACCCATCAACCCGTTTCTTAAAAATATTTAGCGAGGCAGCCTCCACCACTTCAACGGGCAGAGAATTCCAGAGATTCACCACCCTTTGAGTGAAGAAGTTCCTCCTCAACTCTGTTCTAAACCGCCCCCCCTTTATCTTGAGGCTGTGCCCCCTAGTCCTACTGTCTTTTTTGAGCGGGAACAGTCTCTCCACCTCTATCCTATCCATCCCATTCATCATCTTACACGTCTCAATGAGATCTCCCCTCATTCTTCTAAACTCTAACGAGTACAAGCCTAGTTTATTCAGCCTCTCCTCATAGCTCAATCCCCTCAACTCCAGTATCAGCCGAGTAAACCTCCTCTGCACTCCCTCCAGGGCCAAAATATCCTTGCGCAGGTGCGGCGCCCAAAACTGCACACAGTACTCCAGCTGCGGCCTCACCAATGCCCTATACAGCTGCAGCAAGACCTCCCTACTTTTATATTCAATCCCCCTCGCTATGAAGGCCAGCATCCCATTCGCCTTCCTGACCACCTGCTGCACCTGCAAGCTGGGTTTTTGCGACTCATGCACAAGGACCCCGAGGTCCCTCTGCACCGTCGCCTGCTGCAGTTTTTCGCCCCGTAAGTAATAGTCCTTCCTACCATTCCTCCTACCAAAGTGGACCACCTCACACTTGCCAACATTAAATTCCATTTGCCATTTCCTGGCCCATTCGCCCAGCCTATCTAGATCCTTCTGCAGACTCTCCACACCCTCCGCACAATTTGCCTTTCCCCCAATCTTGGTGTCATCAGCAAATTTCGACACCCTGCACTCGGTTCCCTCCTCCAGATCATCTATATAAATGGTAAATAGCTGAGGCCCCAGCACCGACCCCTGGGGCACCCCACTAGTCACCAACCGCCAATCCGAATAGCATCCATTGACCCCCACTCTCAGCCTCCTATTTGACAACCAATCCTCTATCCACGCTAACACCCTACCCCCAACTCCATGTCCCCTGACCTTCTGCAATAACCTCTTGTGAGGTACCTTGTCAAACGCCTTCTGAAAATCCAGAAAGACCACATCCACCGGCTCTCCTCCATCCACTGCCCTAGACACGTCCTCATAGAACTCCAGTAAATTTGTCAGTCACGACTTCCCTTTAATGAAACCGTGTTGCGTCCGCCCTATCAAGCAATTCCCCTCAAGATGCCTCGCAATTTCCTCCTTAATGACGGTTTCTAACATTTTACCTACCACAGACGTTAAACTAACCGGCCTATAATTCCCCGCCTTTTGCCTGGCACCCTTCTTAAACAACGGCGTAACATTAGCCGTTTTCCAATCTTCCGGCACTTCCCCGGAATCCAGCGACGTCTGGAAAATAACCACCAAGGCATCCACTATCACCTCCGCCATTTCTTTCAGAACCCTCGGATGCATTCCATCCGGTCCTGGGGACTTGTCCACAATCAGCCCCTCCAGTCTGTCGAGCACCACCTCTCTAGTAACAGTAATGTCATTAAGACCCTCCATTCCTACCACCTTTCCATCGCTAACACCCGGCAAATTATTCACATCCTCCTCCGTGAAGACAGAAACAAAGAAGTTATTCAAGACCTTAGCCATATCCCTATCCCCTACCACTAGCTCCCCTTTCTCATCCTCTAAAGGACCAACGTTTACCCTAGCCAGCCTCTTCCTTTTTATATATTTATAAAAACTCTTGCTATCCTTTTTTATATTAAGTGCTAGCCCAGCCTCATAGTTTCTCCTACCCTCCTTTATCAATTTCTCCGGCCATATTTTTGCAAAAACAGCTCCATTTTCTGACACAGTTCAAGCTGAAGATGAATTAGTTTGGTGACACCATGCTGACCAATTGTTGTTATCTCAAAGTGATTTCTCAATCCTGTCCAGACGTACCAACTTCTTTAGTCTCTAGTGTTGTGAATACTACTATGGACTTGCCTGATGATTGTGCCTCTGTTAATATACTGAGTGAGAATGATGCACAATTAGTACCAAGAGAAGAAGTGTCTATTGAAGTTCCAAACCATACTGCTAGGGATATGGACAGCCAAATTCCAGAATGTTGTCTGCAACCAAAGAGAAATAGACATCTTCCTGATCCATTTTCTTGTTGACTGTGTATAATGATTAATGACACATAGTGCTTGTCTACAGTATTATTGATCCTATTCACCAAATTGTAGTAATTTGTTGTCATGACCACAGAAGTAAAGGGCGGAGGGGGGAGGGATGTTATATATTTAAAAACGGTTGCAGATTGCTTTAAGTTTTGATCACATGATTTGATGGTGATGTTATTCGGTGTTGTACTGGCTAATGCTTGTGTTTTAGGTTGTACTCTACAGGACAGAGCTTTTAGAATAAATCTTGTTGTTAGTTTGAATCTCGGTGTGCAAATCACATCTTATTTGTATAAAACCCACAACCCCTAAAATAATTAGGACATTACAATGCAGAAAGCTGCACCTTCCATGTGTCTTGCTAGCATTGGGCAGATGCAACTTTGCTGTTTGTCCACTCAGTATTGACAATGATATAACCTTTTAACACAATCTCTTCCATATATGTCCTTAAAATTAGGATGTGATAAAATCCCTCAGTGCTGACTCACTGTTGGTGCAGCATTCCCTCACGACTGCCCCTCTGACAGTGCGGCACTCCCTCAGCACTGACCCTCTGACAGTGTGGCATTCCCTCAGCACTGATCCTCTTGACAGTGCAGCACTCCCTCAGTACTGACCTCCTGATAATGCAGTACTCCCTCAGTACTGACTCACTGATTATGATTGAAGAATGAGTGAGTATTATGGACAGATTTGAATACTCTCTGACTTGTTGGTGCTGATACCTGATTCCTGGTACTTGAATGTTCAGATTGTCAAAATGTTTGTTGAGTCGGCAGTATCAATGGCACTTACAGCCTCAGCTCCTTGACGAGAAGAGGAGAGGAAATTGGAAAGAGGTAGAAAAGGGAAAGAGATAAGGTGACAGCAGAGACAGAAATACGCAGCCTGAACTGAGTGAGCAGACTGAGAGAGAGTCTGCAGTCAGTGAGATTGTAATGCTGTGACACAGCACTCACTGGCAGAGGCAACACTGAATCAGCAAATCTACAAATTGACTTTAATTGCTTTTAAATGGTAACGTGTGACAAAGAAATAGGCAGAAGCTGCTGGGGGACTACAAACACCATTAGCTGAGGGAAATCAATGATGTTGTGAAGGTGGCAGTCTCTGGAATTGTTGCCACCTCCCTGCACACTACATTCAGTGGGGCTGTCCGGGAGGGAGGACTTTGACTGCAAAATCAATACCGTGGGGCCAGTCAGTAATTTCAGCAAGAAGACTAAAAGCTTCTTGTCTATTTGAAGGTTCTCCTCCCCTCTGCTTCCAGAATGTTAACAAACATCTGCTCAGTAACCAGAGGAATCCCTAGTTCCACACTAAAGAGCAGGCTAGGGTTTTAGCTGCCAGTGTCTGACTCGACTCCTCAATGTCCTGACATCAATCTCACTCAGAGCAGAGTGGATTTCTTTTATTAAGGCTGGAACAGGCTGTTGTCAACATACTGGTATCACTGAGTTAACCCCATCATGTCAATATGGCATTTAGACCATAACTCGCCCTCTGATGGCTGGTTAACATAGACACTGAGAGGTGGGTACATGAACCCAGCTCTCTAAACATAGCAGCAGTCGAGCTTGTTATCGAGCAACCACTGTCCACAACACCACCAGCATTGGGGACCGAAAGAGAAAACGCTGAAAAGTCTCAGCACGTCTGGCAGCATCTGTAAGGAGAGAAAAGAGCTGACATTTCGAGTCCAGATGATCCTTTGTCAAAGCTTTTAAATTCTCAGGACCCTTCCAGGGGAGTGATGAGGGATGGGAGGTGATAGGGGAGGTTGGGGGGAGAGGCGGGAGAACAACGAACAATACAGCACAGGCACTGGCCCTGGTCCACCAATTCTGTGCTGACATAGATGCCTCTCTAATATTTGCTTGCCCCTATGTGATCCATATCCCTCTATTTGCTGCCTACTCATGTATCTATCCAGATGCCTCTTGAACGTTGTTATAGAATTTGCTTCCACCACCTCCTCCAGCAGCGCGTTCAGGCATTCACCACCCTGTGTGTGAAAAACTTGCCCCTTACATCTCTTAAACTTTCCCCCTCTCACTCTCAACCTACACCCTTGATTAACTGACCCTTTGACCCTGGGAAAAAGACTCTGACTATCCACTCTATCCAAGCCTGTCATAATCTTATAAACCTCTATCCCCCCTCACCCTCTGACGCTCCAATGAAAACAATCCAAGTTTGTTCAACCTTTCTTTGTAGTCCATATCCTCCAAACCAGGCAACATCCTGGTAAATCTCTTCTGCACCCTTTCCAATGCATCACCATCTTTCCGGTAATGTGGTGACCAGAATTGTACACAATACTCCAAATGCAGCCTAATCAAAGTCTTATACAGCTGCAACATGATTTTCCAATTCCTATACTCAATGCCCTGCCCGATGAAAGCCAGCATGCCTTACACCTTCTTGACCATTTTGTCCACCTGAGTTGCCACCTTCAGGGAACTGTGGATCTGCACCCCCAGATCCCTCTGTATGCTAATATTTCTAAGGGCGCTACCATTTACTGTATACTTCTGCAGAGGAAATCACATCACATCATCTCACATTTGTCCAGGTTAAATTCCCTGTCCTCTTTCGGCCCAGGTCTCCAGCTGATTTATATGCTGTTTCATCCTGTGACAATCCTCCTCACTATCTGCTACTCCCCCAATTTTTGTATCATCTGCAAAATACAGACCATGTTCCTCCAAATCATTTATGTATATTACAAACTCATAGGCACCAGCACTGATCCTTGTGGAACACCGCTTGTCACAGACCTTCAATTAGAAAAGTATTCTTCCATTGCTAGTCTCTGCTTTCAATACCCATGATGTGGGTATGCCGGCGTTGGACTGGCGTAAACACAGTAAAAAGTCTGACAACACCAGGTTTTAGTCCAACCTATTTATTTGATAATATTCTCACAAGCTTTCGAGGGGACTGCCTCTTCGTCAGGTGAATGGAGAGTTCTGGCCTCAGACAGACAGAGCATACAAAGCACAGACAGTTGCTGATTAGAATGCGAATCCTTACACCTAACCTGCTGTTCAAGTCTTAAAGTGGCTGATAATGTGAGTGGAAGGAGCACTGATCACAGTTTAAAGAGATGTGTATTGTCTCCAGACAGTACAGTAAGTGAGGTTTTGCAAACCCAGGCAAGTCACGGGGGTTACAGATAGTGCGACATGAACCCAAGATCCCTGTTGAGACCGTCCTCATGTGTGCGGAACTTGGCTATCAGTCTCTGTTCAGCGACTCTGCGCTGTCGTGTGTCATGAAGGCCGCCTTGGAGAATGCTTACCCGAAGGTCAGAGGCTGAATGCCCGTGACCGCTGAAGTGTTCGCCAACAGGAAGGGAACAGTCTTGCCTGGTGACTGTCGAGCGATGTTCATTCATCCGTTGTCGTAGCGTCTGCATGGTCTCCCCAATGTACCATGCTTCGGGACATCCTTTCTTGCAACGTATCAATGTTGGCCGAGTTGCAAAAGTATTTACCATGTACCTGGTGGATGGTGTTCTCACATGTGATGATGGTATCCATGTTGATGATCCGGCATGTCTTGCAGAGGTTGCTGTGACAGGCTTGTGTGGTATTGTGGTCACTGTTCTCCTGAAGGCTGGGTAGTTTGCTGCGAACAATGGTCTGTTTGAGGTTGTGTGGTTGTCTGAAAGCAAGAAGTGGGGGTGTGGGGATAGCCCTGGGGAGATGTTCGTCTTCATCAATGATATGTTGAAGACTCCGGAGAAGATGTCGTAGCTTCTCCGCTCTGGGGAAGTACTGGACGACGAAGGGTACTCTGTCCACTGTGTCCTGTGTTTGCCTTCTGAGGAGATCGGTGCGGTTTTTCGCTGTGTCCCCTCGAAAGCTTGTGAGAATATTATCAAATAAATAGGTTGGACTAAAACCTGGTGTTGTCAGACTTTTTACTGTGTTCAATACCCAAGCCAGTTTCATATCCATCTTACCAGCTCACCTTGGATCCCATATGATTTCACTTCTGTATCAGCCTGTCATGAAGAACCTGGTTGAAAGTTTTACTAAAGTCCACCTATACAACACCCACTGCCCTGCCCGAGTCAATTTGTCTTGTCACTTCCTCAAAGAACTCAATCGAGTTTGTGAGACATGGCCTCCCCTTCACAAAACCATGTTGCCTGTCACTAATTGAGCCTATTCTGTTCCTGATGTGAGTACATCCTGTCCCGAAGAATCTTCTCCAATCATTTCCCCACCACTGGGGTAAGGCTCACAGGCCTGTAATTTCCCCAATTGTTTCTTCTACCCTCTCTCCAATCCTCTGGTACCTCGCCCGTGGCTAAAGAGGATACAAAGATTTTGGCCAAGGCCTCAGCAATTTCCTCCCTCACCCCTCTCTCAGTATTCTGGGATTGACCCTATTTCAATGTATCCTAGAATATCAACATCCTCCTTTCTACACTCACCATCCACCACATCCTTCTCCTTTGTGAATACTGATGCAAAGTATTTGTAAAAGGATCTCACCCACCTCATTTGGCTCCACACACAAATTCCCTTCACTGTCCTTGAGTGCACCTATCCTTTCCTTATCTACCTTTTCCTCCTTATATATGCATAAATAGCCTTGGGATTCTTCTTAATTCTGCCTGCCAAGGATAATTCATGGCCCTTTTTGCCCTCCTAGTCCCTGCTCTTTATTGCTATCTTTGTATTCCTCCAGAGCCTTATCTGAGAGAGGGCAGGGTGATGGACGGAGGGAGTGACGGGTGGGGGCAGGGTGTTGGAGGGGGTGACGGGGAGGGGACGGTGATGGAGAGGGTGATGGAGGTTGAGGAGGGTGATGGGGAGAGGGGGTGATGGAGGAGGGGGGTGATAAGCAGAGGGGTTGGGGGGGAGGAACGTGATGTATAAAAAAAAATCTAAACACTAGCGTTTTTAAAAAGAAGGGCAGCCGAGAGAGAAAGGGAGAATGTGCTGTCGATGCAGTTTAACAGCTTTCTCCAGTACAGAAAATCAGGCAGTTATTTCCTTGAGGATTTTGCTGGGAACTTGCCAAGTTAAGATGATCTAGATGGTGTCAGCAACATTCCAGCCAGAACTCAGTATCAAGGCGTTAAAAATAGCATTGGAGCAGGTGCAGCCTGTCACTCGATGCTGGCTGCGTGAACACAGGCCAGTTTCTCATCATTCAGTTAGTACACCCTTGTGGGTTCAGAGGAGGAAAGAGATTCACTTTGTACAGAGATAAATGCAGGAGGGAAAATGCTGAATTTCAATAAGAGGTTTCAGATTCTTGCAGATCCTTGTTTACGATGAATAACTGAAAGAAACACAATTTCAATCAAAGGGTTATTGGCAATTAAACTAAACAAATCACTGCCACCTTGGTGAGCTCATCAGTCCACACACACAACGAGCACCAGGGAGGTGATGGCCTAGTGGTATTATCGCTAGATTATTAATCCAGAAACTCAGGTAATGTTCTGGGGAGCTGGGTTCGAATCCCACCACGGCAGGTAATGGAATGAATTTGAATTCAATAAAAAATGTCTGGAATTAAGAATCTACTGATAACCATGAAACCATTGTCGATGTCACCTTTGCTGTTGTAATATGTAGTTATATAAATAATTTGGAGGAAAATATAACTCGTTTCATTAGTAAGTTTGCGGACAATACAAAGATTGGTGGAATTGTGGATAGTGATGAGCTCTGTTAGAGGATACAGCAGGATTTAGAACAGTTGGAGACATGAGTGGGGAGATGGCAGATAGAGTATAATCTGTATAAATGTGTGGTAATGCATTTTGAAAGGTCTAATGCAGGTAAGAGATATATAGTAAATGGCAGAACCCTTAAGAGTATTAATAGGCAGAGGGATCTGGGTGTATAGATACACAGGTCACTGAAAGTGGCAACGCAGGTGGAGTAGGTAGTCAAGAAGGCATACGGCATGCTTGTCTTCATCGGCCGGGGCATTGAGTTTAAAAATTGGCAAATCATATTGCAGCTTTACAGAACCTTGGTTAGACCGCATTTGGAATATAGTGTTCAATTCTGGTCACCACACTAGCAGAAGGATGTAGAGGCTTTGGAGAGGATGCAGAAAAGATTTACCAGGATGGTGCTTTGTATGGAGGGTACTAGCTATGAGGAGACGTTAGAGAAACTTGATTTGTTCTCACTGGAGGTTGAGGGTCGACCTGATAGACGTCTACAAGACTATGAGGGGCATGAACAGAGTGGATAGTCAGAAACTATTTCCCAGGGTGGAAGAGTGAATTACTAGAGGGCATTCATTTAAAGGAGATGTAGGAGTCAAGTTTTTTACACAGAGGGTGGTGGATATCTTGACAAATACATGAATAAGATGGGAATTGAGCGATATGGTTCCTGGAAGAGTTGGGGGTTTTAGTTCAGTCGGGCAGCATGGTCAGTGCAGACTTGGAGGGCTGAAGGGCCTATTCCTGTGCTGTAATTTTCTGTATTCTTAAATTCACTAATGTCTTTAGGAAAGGAAATCTGCTGCCCTAATCCAGTCTGGCCACAGAAACATGGTTAACTCTCAACTGCCCTCTGAAATCTTTTCAAGGACAACTAGGGATGGGTGATAAATGCCAGCAACCCCCATGTCCCACAAATAAAGAACAGATTGATTTTGAGTCACATTCCTTTTGTTCTCAC
This sequence comes from Prionace glauca, assembly GCA_037974335.1. NCBI lineage: Eukaryota > Metazoa > Chordata > Chondrichthyes > Carcharhiniformes > Carcharhinidae > Prionace > Prionace glauca. Next base: position 6,548,920 of record CM075753.1, on the reverse strand, counting down.
GGAGTAAATAATGAGAAATTATTTCCAGAGGTTTGCAGGCCAGAGGGATATGGATTTTGGTGTGTCTGGGTCTTTGGCAGATGATCTGAAGGAACATTTTCTTTGTACACAGTGAGTTGTTGTGATCTGGAAGGCACTATCAGAAAAGGTGGTGGAAGTTGATTCAGTCGGAAATTTCAAAAGGTAAGTGGATAAATATTTGAGGGTTTTGGGAATTGGAACAGAGAAAGGGCCAGTGCACACATGATAGGGCGAATGGTCTCGATCTCTGCTGTTTTATTCATTGATTCTATCATTTCATGTCTCAGTTGGTTTGTATCAAATTGCCCAATTCTCCAAGGACAGGGAGCCAATGTTTGCAGCATTAAATTCATTCCCCTCTAACAGTGAGTTACTACCCACACAAATCTCTCCTTTAATAGTGAGAGATTCCTGTCCAAACCTCCCCTTTAACTGTGAGTTACTGCCCGTCCAACCCTCCTCTTTAATGAAGAAATTTCCTGTCCAAAATCCCCCCTTTAATAATGACGTGTTGCCCATCGCTCCTGGGCTGTATTCCAAACTGAAGATTTTTTGCATCCTGACCCCAACCCAATTTGGAAAGTTTCTCAATTGCAAAATTGGCATTATGAGGCCATTAGTCAAATTGTGGAGCTCTCATATTCTGGAATGAAATTTCACTATTTCCACCGAGCAGCACAGCATCAGGGACCCAGGTTCGTTTCCCGGTTTGGGTCACTGTCTGTGGAGTTTGCATGTTCTCCCTGTGTCTGCATGGGTTTCCCTCGGGTGCTCCGGTTTCCTCCCACAGTCTGAAAGATCTGCTGGTTAGGGTGCATTGGCCATACTGAATTCTCCCTCAGTTTACCCAAGTGGGGTAACTGGGAGATTTTCACAGAAACTTCATTGCAATGTTGATGTACTAACAATCTTGTGACTAACAAATAAACTTTAAGTCACTCACCATCTAGACTTGGAAATGTACCACTGTTCCTTCATTTTTGCTGAGTCAAAGTCCTGGAACTTTATCCTTAACAACAGTACCTCAGGGACTGCTGTCATTCAAGAAGGTGGCTCAGTACCATCTTCCCAAGGGCAATTAGAAATGGGTAGTAAATGCTGGACTGAGCCAGCCACACTCACATTCCAAACTATTAGTCTTTTTGAAACACTGAGAAACCGACGCAGATGTGGGAAGAATGTGCAGACTCCGCACAGACAGTGATCCAAGCCAGGAATTGAACCTGGGTCCCTGGTGCTGTGAGGCAGCAGTGCTAACCACTGTGCCATCATGCCACCCTCTGGAAGGGAATTTCCAGGTGGGTGGTGTTTCCACACGTCTGCTGCCCTTGTCCTTGTAAATGATAGTAGTTGTGTGTTTGGAAGGTGCTGTTTACAAAGCTTTGTTGAATTGCAGTAACTTTTATGTGTTCAATATACAAAGAACAAAAGAACAAAAACAGCCTGAGAAACAGGCCCTTCGGCCCAACGAGCCCGCGCTGCCATTTTAACATTACCAGTCCCCCCCCTGACCCATGACCCTTATCTATTGTTTATGGCATTCCACATTGAGGGAAACTAATTTAGGGACAATTTATTACCTCCAATCAGCCTAATAACACATCTTTGGGGTGTGGGAGGAAACCGGAGCACCCGGAGAAAACCCACGCAAGCACGGGGAGAATGCGCAAACTCCCACAGACTCTGGCCCAAATCCAATGTCTGCACAGCAAACAGTGATAGTCACTGAGCTGTTGTGTTGCCCAACATCTGGTCCAGTTCAAGCACACACTAATGACATGAGGCACTAGGCCACTATCGAACATTCAAGAGCAGCTCAAGTACGACCCATCGCGTGTATGCCCCTCGTTGGACAACAAGGCGGACCGACTTAAAACCTGTGAATTAAAAGATAAAAACATTATTATCATACCACATCCTTTACATTACCAGGGACGTCCCAATGCTAATGAACCTTATTTAAAACAATCTCCTATATCCTCCCATCTCCAACCCACTCATGTGCCTGTCTAAGTTATTCTTAAACAACTCCAGCGTGCCTGCCTCCACCACCTTGCTTGGCAGAGCATTCCAAACCCCCACTACCCTCTGTGTGAAAAACCTCCCTCTAATATCTGTGCTATACCTCTCCCCACTCACCTTAAGCCCGTGGCCCCTCGTACTGTGTGTCACTAACATAGAGTAAACAGAGGTAAACTATTTCCTATCTATACCCTCCATAATCTTATATACCTCTATTAGATCCCCCATCTTTCACTGTCTTTCAAGGGAAAACAGCCCCACTTTGCTCAATCTTTCCTCATAACCCAGTGCTTTACCAGGCAACATCCTGGTAAACCTCCTCTGCACTCTCTCCAGAGTCTCCACATCCTTCCGGTAGTAAGGTGACCAGAACTGGACGCAGTACTCTAAATACGGCCTAACCAACGTTCTATACAACTGCAACATTAGACTCCAGCTCTTACATTCTGTACCCCTTCCTATAAAGGCTAACATTCCATAGGCTTTCTTCACAACCTTCTCCACTTGTACTGCCACCTTCAAAGACTTGTGCACTTGCACCCCCAGGTCTCGCTGCGTTTCTATACTCTTTATAGGCTTATCCTTTATCATATAACTCCCCCCTAGATTATTCCGGCCAAAATGCATCACCTTACATTTTTCCGGATTAAACTCCATTTGCCGTATATCTGCCCAATATACCAACCTATCAATATCCCGTTGTATTGCCAGACACTGCTCCTCACTGCCCGCCAATCCAGCCATCTTAGTGTCATCTGCAAATTTGCTGATCACACCACTTACTCCCTCTTCCAAGTCATTTATATATAAGAACATAAGAACATAAGAAATAGGAGCAGGAGTAGGCCATCTGGCCCTTCGAGCCTGCCCCGCCATTCAATAAGATCATGGCTGATCTGTCGTGACTCAGCTCCACCTTCCCGCCCTCTCCCCATAACCCTTAATCCCTTCTCTTATCAAAAACCCATCAACCCGTTTCTTAAAAATATTTAGCGAGGCAGCCTCCACCACTTCAACGGGCAGAGAATTCCAGAGATTCACCACCCTTTGAGTGAAGAAGTTCCTCCTCAACTCTGTTCTAAACCGCCCCCCCTTTATCTTGAGGCTGTGCCCCCTAGTCCTACTGTCTTTTTTGAGCGGGAACAGTCTCTCCACCTCTATCCTATCCATCCCATTCATCATCTTATACGTCTCAATGAGATCTCCCCTCATTCTTCTAAACTCTAACGAGTACAAGCCTAGTTTATTCAGCCTCTCCTCATAGCTCAATCCCCTCAACTCCGGTATCAGCCGAGTAAACCTCCTCTGCACTCCCTCCAGGGCCAAAACATCCTTGCGCAGGTGCGGCGCCCAAAACTGCACACAGTACTCCAGCTGCGGCCTCACCAATGCCCTATACAGCTGCAGCAAGACCTCCCTACTTTTATATTCAATCCCCTTCGCTATGAAGGCCAGCATCCCATTCGCCTTCCTGACCACCTGCTGCACCTGCAAGCTGGGTTTTTGCGACTCATGCACAAGGACCCCGAGGTCCCTCTGCACCGTCGCCTGCTGCAGTTTTTCGCCCCGTAAGTAATAGTCCTTCCTACCATTCCTCCTACCAGTACTGAGCCCTGCGGCACATCACTAGTCATGATGTGGGTATGCCGGCGTTGGACTGGCGTAAACACAGTAAAAAGTCTGACAACACCAGGTTTTAGTCCAACCGATTTATTTGATAATATTCTCACAAGCTTTCGAGGGGACTGCCTCTTCGTCAGGCAGTCCCCTCGAAAGCTTGTGAGAATATTATCAAATAAATCAGTTGGACTAAAACCTGGTGTTGGCACATCACTAGTGACAGACCTCCAGCTAGAAAAGGACCCCTCCACTACTACTCTCTGTCTCCTCTTAGCAAGCCAGTTCTCAACCCATCTAGATACCTGGCCTTGTATCCCATGAGCCTTAATCTTTTCTACCAACCTACCATGAGGGACTTTGTCAAACGCCTTACTGAAATCCATATAGACGACATCAACGGCTTATCCTTCGTCGACCGTTTTTGTCACCTCCTCAAAAAATTCTACCAGATTCGTAAGGCAAGACTTCCCTTTTACAAAGACATGCTGCGTATCCTTAATCAGATCGCAACGCTCTAAGTGCTCGTATTGAATGAGAAATTCCTCCTGAATATACAAAGAAATTTCTGGAAGGTCGTAGAATAGAAGGGATTAACCTGTGCTCAAAGCAGAAGTCATAGTGAAGGAAAGGAACTGCGTTGATGGATTATCCTGGAACATCCTCCAGCAATTCACAGCTCCACAATTCACCACAGCCACATCACACAAACAGCAGCCAGCTTGGTAACACTGAGCTAGGCTGTGAATCAAAGCAGATCTGTGGTGTTAAGATACAGATCAGCCGTGATTTAATTAAATGGTAGAACAGGCTGAATGGCCTCCTCCTCTTTCACAACACTAAGCAAACTCCCCTCGCTGTATTTGAACTCCACCGAAGGACCCTCTGTATCCAGCTGGGTCTTGGTTCCCATCTTATTGAGGCGTGAATCAGTGTGACCTCCTCTGGAGTCAAGTTGATGAATCCTTGGCACAGTGGGACTGGGTGAAAGGAAAGGACCTTTGAATTTATTACAAACTAAAGCACTGAGCTGCTCCCTCCTGGAAGTGTCTAAATTCTGATTCTCTTGTCCTCTTTGAGAGTAAAATATCTGTCTGTCTAGATTTGGACAGGAGGCATTAGTAAATTTCTAATGAAGTTTTATTAGCATCTCGCTGTTAAAACTCCAAATGTGGATCAAGAAAGACTTGCCTCTCTGAAGCATTTTTCACAATGCCCCAAAGTGCTCTAGAGCGAATGAAATGTGTCTGAAGTGTTGTCACATTTGGAATGTAGGCAGTTTGTGCACAGCAAGATCCCACCATTAGCAATGAGCAATAAGGGGCAGCACAGTGACTCAGTGGTTAGCACTGCTGCCTCACAGAGTCAGGGACTTAGTTCAATTCTCAGCTTGAGTCACTGTCTGTGTGGAGCCTGCACATTCTTCCTGTGTCTGCATGGGTTTCCTCCCAGTGAACCCAGATGTGCATGTTAGGTGTTTTGGCCATGCTAAATTGCTACTTAGTGTCAAGGGGATGAGCTGGGGTAAATGTATAGCATTATGGAGATAAGGTCTGAGTGGGATTGTGGCCGGTGCAGACTTGATGGGCTGAATGGCCTCCTTCTGCACTGTAGGGATTCTATGATTTCTATGATAAGAAATGACTTGATGACTGGGGGAAATTGAGTGAGGAGTGAATAGTAAGTGGCCAGGATTTACAACAGCACAGAATATCTGACATGATCCTGAATTCACACACAGCCTTGCTAGTGAGTTTTCTGTAAAGGGCTGTACCTCTGACACTGTTGCCCTCCAGGTGCGAGCATACATTCTCTAACTCCTGTGGATGCAAACAGTGTATGGTTCAGAGAAGGTTGTGTGGTGCAGGGTTAGCTGTTCTGACATGTCTTTTTCTGTTTTTGAGGCTAGGTGTGAGATTTGTTTCTTAGACAGACCGAAGACACCCTGGTATTTGCTTAGCGTGTGTTTATTGGTCGTACATTTAAATAGATTACAGAGTAGGCATGTTGCTCCGAGGCATGACTCCAACCTTTCTGTCTCCCTCGGTCTAACAGAGACTGTCTGATGTCAGTGGTAATCATCATCTACGTCATATATTAACATACTCTGTCTGTTAATCTTTTACTCCGCACCTCTCCTCATGTCTGACTTTTTAACAGCAACATGAAACTTTGGGTGAGATTTTCTGTCCCTTCTTGCCAGCGGGATCTTTCGGTCCCACCAGAGGTTGTCCCCCTGTGTCCGCTTCCCTTGCACGCCCTTGAGCGAGCCATGCCCTTGACTGGGAAAACACCCACCAGCGGCCATGGGCGGGCTGCCTCTGCTGTGGGAAAACACACCTCTGCTGGGGGGATGCTGAAATAAAGTCCTTAACTATTTACATGACGTTTCTATGACCCCCCTTTTCACAACCACAGGTTCTATCCAACATCTACTCTTTCCCTCCCCAATCTGGGTTGGAGGGGGTGTTGGGGGTGCGGGGGATTCACAATCACAATCCTGGGGGATTCAATCCCTTTCAGTATTTGTAGCCCTTGGGGAAGATGGTCTGGAGACATGAGAGCTTCCTTCAGCATTGTAGAATAGGCAGTGATTTCTCAATATTGCTGTCAACATTACTGGGAAGCAGAGTGCAGACTTTGAAATGACTGAACAACAAGGACATTTCACAGAATCACAGAATACCACAATGCAGAAGAGGCTCTTTGACCCATTGAGTCTGCTCCGGCACATGAAATGCGCTGACCTGCCCACCTAATCACACTTATCTGTACTGGGCCCATAACCTTGAATGTTATGATGTGCCAAGTACTCATCAGATACAATTTAAAGGATGTGAGGCCTCCACCACCCTCCCAGGCAGTGCATTCCAGACCCTCACCACCCTCGGGTAAAAACGTTTTTCCTTAAATCCCCCCTAAACTTCTCATCCCTCACTTTTAACTTGTGTCCTCTCATGACTGACCCTTCAGCTAAAGGGAACAGCTGCTCTCTATCCACTCTGTCCATGCCCCTCATAATCTTGAACATCTCAATCAGGTTGCCCCTCAGTCTTCTTTGCTCCAGTAAAAACAACCCAAGCCTACCCAATATTCCATCCCAGGCAGCATCCTGGTGAATCTCCTGTGCACCCCCTCCAGGGCATTTCAACAAAAGACTGACCCCAGAGAGAAGACTGAAGAGAATTGATCATTACAACCTCTGGGACTAGAAAAGAAGCACCCAGGAAACTCTGAGGAATTTGTTATTCCCATGAAGGAGTCTGGGAAAAAGCTTCAGAAGAGGAATGATCTTCAACTCCTTCATCTTCCCTCACTAATGGCATTGTGGATCACCCCACAGCACAATTCAGGAAGGGAGCTCACCGCCACCTTCTCAAGAGGCAACTAGGGATGGGCAATAAATCTGGCCAGCCAGCCACGCCCATGCCCCACGAATGAATAACAAAAAACACAGCTGTATCCTCCACTGCTGTATCATAAAACTGAAAAAACACTGGAGAATTCAATAAACCCAGACAGCAAAGACAAAATAATTAACTTAGTGTAGGACTGTCAAAATAAAAGAAAAAGATGATTTCCCAATGATATTTCGGAAGGAGCAGGGGTAAATGGTAAGCGAGTTACACTTCTCTCTATGCGAGGTTGCTGCTCTCTGGGCAATGGGAAGAATTGCTGAGAATATGGAGAATAAATATCTTCATTTCTGTAATGGGAAAAAATTCTTGCAGGCAGTTAATTCAGAGACAAGATTGCTGTACAGGATTCTTCAACTTCAGAGAGATTCTGACCTCCAGCTGGTGAAGAGGACTTTCAGCTGGGACTGAAGAATGGACAAGAATTGATGTTCACCCTTAGGAGGTACCAGCTCTTTAACCATCTCTTCCTCTATGGACTCAAACCTAGAATCAGGAAAAGCATCTTCTCTGAAAGATTCTTCCTGGACAAGAGGAGATAGAGTTGGCAATACATTGTTAGAGTCAGTGGAACTGAGATCTGAATGCTGTCCAGTCACCAAATGCAGTAAGAAGTCTCACAATACCAGGTTAAAGTCCAATAGGTTTATTTGGTAGCACAAGCCACAAGCTTTCAGAGCGCTGCTCCTTCATCAGGTGAGTGGGAGTTGTGTTCGCAAACAGGACATATATAGACACAAACTCAATTTACAAAATAATGATTGGAATGCAAGTCTTTACAGGTAATCAAATCCTAAAGGTACAGACGAGGTGAGTGGAGAAAGGGTTGAGTCATTAAAAACGCAGCTGACCTCTCAAAAAACAACAGTGTTGTCATAAGGTGAATCATCAATGAGAAAGATGAATTATTCTCTAGGACCTCTGTCTCCAATAGATCTGCGAGGAATTCTTCCTCCTCACTCTTGAGGAAGAGCCAGTTAAGATCCGACACGTCTTTCAGTATAATAATGTAATCAAAATCTGTGGTGGATTTCTGCATGCCCTGCCTCAGTGAAATGTCATCTGCTACTGGACCTACTGCATAGAGAAAGGTACTTACACAAAGCTTTGGCTCCTTTTCATAGAAGCAGTGTTTCTGTATCTTCCACTCAATGGGTTCTCAGGGCAACCATACAGGCAGATCAAGGGCACGACTGCTCACTAGGTGCAGTCATCGTTATTTCTCTCCACTGTGCCCCCCTCTACCACCAAAATTTCTCAAGCTGTTTTTGAAGGTTTCTTCACTCTGAGGATCCAGCAATAACACCAGTGTTTTTGTTTATACATCGATGTCTTCACCACTGCCACCATATTCTATGATGTGTTCTTCCTTCCTGGATTCTAGAGGTGGGACTTGGTTCTTCGACAGTCTGTAGATAAACTCTGGTATTTGCTAAGCACATGTTTATTTACATCTACTCAGGTTCCAGAGTAGGCATGTAACTCATAGACATGATCCCAACCATTCTCTCATATCCAGCTGGTGTCAGTGGTACATTATCATCTGTGTCATACATATCCTATCTATACTACATCATATATACTCACTTCACACTACATTAGCATCCTGGATTCTGAGCGAGGAGCTCTGGGTTGAAGTCCCACTCTGGGAGTTGGTGGCTGTTTTAAGGGTGTTTGGTGTCTCACTTAGAGATCTGGAGACCTTCCAGACTCTATTAACAGCTGACTGTCTACATCATACTGTGGGCCATGTTAACTCTTGCTCTGCCTGAACATCCTTTTACTATAGTGGCCAAGGAAGGCTAAACAGGTTGAATATCAACTTGTAAATCCTTCCAACACACAGCAATGACAGGCAGTAAGAGCTGGAGAGATTCCTGGTCACCCTTGTGATGGAAAGGAATTGGAACCTCCACCTTCACTGTCCATTGCTCCAGGTCACAATCTGCAGGGAAAGTATACTCCTTGGGGCTCTGTTGGCCAGACAATTGATGTGGATCAGATTGGTGCCAACAACATGGGACTCAATCCTTACTTTGACTGGGGTGGATTTGGAACCTGCCTCCTTGCCTTGTGGAGGTCACAGTAGTATGAGTCGGAGGTCATGGTGCTGTGGGTCGGAGGTTGTAGCACTGTGAGTCAGAGGTCATGGTGCTCTGGATTGGACCTCCTTTCAGGCTGAGAATTTAAGGCGATGAAGACAAATCTTTAACTGTAAACATGTCTTCAGCTTCTTGGTGTGCTGAGCTCTGGAATGCCCTCCCTAAACCACTCTGTTTCTCTCTGTCCTCCTTTTAGACATTCCTTAAAACGTTGAGCAGACTTTTGGTCAACTGACCTAATATCGCCTTATGTGTCTCAGTGTGAACTTTGATAATGTCCCTGTGAAATGTCTTGGAATATTTAATTATGATGCTACTGAAATACAAACTGTGATTTGGTCTAGTGACCTCACATACACCAGGATGGATCCAGATGGACAAACCTTGTTGATGTGAATCAACAGAATTCATTGAAAGGTGAAGTCCACATTGATACTGAGGAGGAATTGGAGCAGACTACTCAGCTATGGAATTGTCTTAACTGAGGGCAATGTGATGCAGCTCCAACAGGAAGAAGGGTTTCTTAAACTATAAAAACATTTACGTGCTAAGGGTCTGATAGAACTTATGCACAGGTTTACTCTCTGGTTTCAACTGTGAGTTCTCCCCATCCCAGGACTCGAGCCCCCTCTCCCGATTGGCCTGGCTTCCTGCACCTCTGCTGCATAGTGTCTGGCCTGATCACATATCCCACAAGGGATTGCCCCTTAAAGGGGCTATCTTGCCACAGGAACCCTCACGTGTTTGAGTGGTGCGCGAGCTATTGGAGTGTTACTGAACTGTGTGTGATCCAGGCAGCACATAAGAACATAAGAAATAAGAGCAGGAGTAGGCCATCTGGCCCTTCGAGCCTGCCCCGCCATTCAATAAGATCATGGCTGATCTGTCGTGGCTCAGTTCCACATTCCGGCCCTCTCCCCATAACCCTTAATCCCCTCTCTTATCAAAAACCCATCAACCCGCTTCTTGAAAATATGTAGCGAGGCAGCCTCCACCACTTCAATGGGTAGAGAATTTCAGAGATTCACCACCCTTTGAGTGAAGAAGTTCCTCCTCAATTCCGTTATAAAACACTCCCCCTTTATCTTGAGGCTGTACCCCCTAGTCCTACTGTCTTTTTTGAGCGGGAAGAGTCTCTCCACCTCTATCCTATCCATCCCATTCATCATCTTATACGTCTCAATGAGATCTCCCCTCATTCTTCTAAACTCCAACGAGTACAAGCCTAGTTCATTCAGCCTCTCCTCATAGCTCAACCCCCTCAACTCCGGTATCAACCTAGTAAACCTCCTCTGCACTCCCTCCAAGGCCAAAATATCTTTGCGCAGGTGCGGCGACCAAAACTGCACACAGTACTCCAGCTGCGGCCTCACCAATGCCCTATACAGCTGCAGCAAGACCTCCCTACTTTTATATTCAATCCCCCTCGCTATGAAGGCCAGCATCCCATTCGCCTTCCTGACCACCTGCTGCACCTGTAAGCTGGGTTTTTGCGACTCATGCAAAAGGACCCCGAGGTCCCTCTGCACCGTCGCCTGCTGCAGTTTTTCGCCACATAAGTAATAGTCCTTCCTACCATTCTTCCTTCCAAAGTGGACCACCTCACACTTGCCAACATTAAATTCCATTTGCCATTTCCTGGCCCATTCGCCCAGCCTATCTAGATCCTTCTGCAGACTCTCCACACCCTCCGCACAATTTGCCGTTCCCCCAATCTTGGTGTCATCAGCAAATTTCGACACCCTACACTCGGTTCCCTCCTCCAGATCATCTATATAAATGGTAAAAAGCTGAGGCCCCAGCACCAACCCCTGGGGCACTCCACTAGTCACCATCCGCCAATCCGAATAGCACCCGTTGACCCCCACTCTCTGCCTCCTATTTGACAACCAATCCTCTATCCACGCTAACACCCTACCCCCAACTCCAAGTCCCCTGACCTTCTGCAATAACCTCTTATGAGGTACTTTGTCAAACGCCTTCTGAAAATCCAGAAAGACCACATTCATCGGCTCTCCTCTATCCACCGCCCTAGACACATCCTCATAGAACTCCAATAAATTTGTCAGACACGACTTCCTTTTAATGAAACCATGCTGCGTTTGCTCTATCAAGCAATTCCCTTCAAGATGCCTCGCAATTTCCTCTTTAATGACGGATTCTAACATTTTACCTATCACAGACGTTAAACTAACCGGCCTATAATTCCCTGCCTTTTGCCTGGCACCCTTCTTAAACAACGGCGTAACATTAGCCGTTTTCCAATCTTCTGGCACTTCCCCGGAATCCAGCGACGTCTGGAAAATAACCACCAATGCATCCACTATCACCTCCGCCATTTCTTTCAGAACCCTCGGATGCATTCCATCCAGTCCTGGGGACTTGTCCACAATCAGCCCCTCCAGTCTGTCGAGCACCGCCTCTCTAGTAACAGTAATGTCATTAAGACCCTCCAGTCCTACTACATTTCCATCGCTAACACCCGGCAAATTATTCACATCCTCCTCCGTGAAGACGGAAACAAAAAAGTTATTCAATACCTGAGCCATATCCCCATCCCCTACCACTAGGTCCCCTTTCCTCTAAAGGACCAACGTTCACCCTAGTCAGCCTCTTACTTTTTATATATTTATAAAAACTCTTGCTATCCTTTTTTATATTAAGCGCTAGCCCAGCTTCATAGTTTCTCCTTCCTTTATCAACTTCTTTGTCAATCTTTGTTGACATTTAAACCTCTCCCAATTCTCTTCTCGCCCACTCCTCTTCGCTACTCTAAATGCCTCCGCTTTTAATTTAACACTTTCCTTCACCTCCTTCGTTATCCACAGCTTATTACCTCTCCTCCTACAGTCCTTTTTGACCATCGGAATAAATTTCTGCTGAGCACCAAGAAAGATCTCCTTAAAGATCCTCCACTGCTCCTCAGCAGACCCTCCCTCCAACACACTCCCCCAGTCCATATTCGCCAATTCTTCTCTCATCCTACCGTACTCCCCTCTATTCAAACAAAGGACGTATGTCCGGGAACCCACTTTCTCCTCCTCCATCTGCACCAGAAACTCTACCATACAATGATCACTCTCTCCAAGAGGATCCTTCACCTCAAGGGTCCTAATTCTACCCGCCTCATTACATAGCACCAGATCCAAGATAGCTCGCTCCCTCGTCGGCTCCAACACACACTGTTCAAGGAAATTATCCCGGCAGCATTCCAAGAACTCCTGCTCCTTGGCTCCAATATCATCCCTTGCTACCACCTTGATGCTATCCTTAATCAGCAGAGCTACGCCCCCCCCCCCTTTTTCCTCCCACCTATCCTTCCTAAACACTTGATACTCTTGGACATTCAGCTCCCAGTCCCTGTCACCTTGCAGCCACGTCTCTGTAATGGCCACCAGATCATGCCCATTTGTGTCGATCAGCGCCACCAGCTCATCCACTTAATCCGAATGCTTCGTGCATTCAGATACAGTGCTTTCATCCCAGCCTTCACCTGGACCCTATTTGCACCCGAAGAGGCTGTTACATTCTCTGATCCTCTAGCAGATGGATTCTGGGCTAAAAGCTAGACTTTCCACTTGGATAGTGGCTGTCAGGCAAATGGCTCTTGCTGGGGTCAACAGCTCTGCCCCAAGGAGATACCTTCATTCACACAAATGAGCCTGTCTGCAATGAAGCACTAAAGAGCAGTATTCATTCTAGAGGTTTTCAGCCCTTAATTCTTAACCTCCTTTAACTGTAGACCAAAACCAACAGCATTCCATTAGCATGCGACTTGGTGTGACAGTCTGTCATAAAAGATATCAGAGCTTTGGTCAGAATGAATGATTCACGGCTTTGTGATTCTCTGTGAACTGATAAACCTTGACACTCTGACAGCGGGGATCTGACATGGAAATATAACTCAACCCTTGTCAGAAAGGGTCAGTTATTAACTCAGTGACTGGACTAATGAGGTTAATAATGATGTGCTTTGTATTCTCTCTATTAAGTCTGTCTATCTGTCGCAATGGATTTTGTGTTTACAGGCTCAGAAAGTGTCTCAATGCCATATGGTGGAACTCTCTCTCTCTTCCCAATCCCCAGACACAAAGCACCGTCTCAAATAGATATCTTAATTCCATTATCGGAGGAACAGCTCTTAGTCAAAGCTAGTGATGTTTGAGAAATTGATTTGCTGAAGTATTAATTGTTGTAGATCAGAAATGTGGGTTCTCACAGCAATGAGGAGAGATCAGCGTGAGGTGTTGTGTGAGGTCAGGCTTATCCAGCTCACTGTCAAACTCATCAGTGCAGCAACAATTTGTTAGTCGCTAACATTCCTTAGCCAACGCCCGCCTAGAAGCTCAGAATGTGGTTTATTATATAAACTGCCAGAGCCTCCAACCACTGGATTCACTCAGTGTCCAGAACAAATCTGCACTGGATTCGCACTGTCTCAGAACAACATGGGGACAGAGTATTAGTATGAAATAGGGTGGGGTTTGAATGGGGGACGTCCCTGGTAATGTATAAGGATGTGGTATGATACTAATGCTTTTAATTCACAGGTTTTAAGTCGGTCCGCCTTGTTGTCCAACGAGGGGGCATACACGCGATGGTTGTACTAGGGCTGCTCTTGAATGTTCGAGAATAGCCTAGTACTTCATGTCGTTAGTGTGTGCTTAAACTGGACCAGATGTTGGGCAACACGACAGCTCAGTGACTATCACTGATTGCTGTGCAGACACGTGGATTTGGGCCGGTGTCTGTGGGAGTTTGCGCATTCTCCCCGTGCTTGCATGGGTTTTCTCCGGGTGATCTGGTTTCCTCCCACACCCCAAAGATGTGCTATTAGGCTGATTGGCAGGAATAAATTGTCCCTAAATTAGTTTTCCCTCAGTGTGGAATGCCATAAGCATAGATAAGGGTCATGGGTGGAGGGGGGACTGGTAATGTTAAAATGGCGGCGTGGGCTCATTGGGCCGAAGGGCCTGTTTCCTGGGTTGTTTTTGTTCTCTGTTCTTTGTACAGTAACAGAAATCATTTAACAATATTGTTAGGAAATGGAGATAATCTTAAATGAGTTATACTTGCATTTATGAGTATTAGGAATCATTTTCAGCTTTGCTTTACGCACATCAAAAAAATTAAAATTAAAGTGGAACTATGGTCTAGTTTCGTTAACACTGCTGCCTCATAGCGTCCGGGACCCGGGTTCAATTCCTGCCTTGGGTCACTGTCTGTGTGGAGTTTGCACATTCTCCCCATGTCTGTGTGACTTCCTCCCACAGTCCAAACATGTGTGGGTTAGGGTGAATTGGCCATGCTACATTCTCCCTCAGAGTACCCGAACAGGAGCCGGAGTGTGGCGACTAGGGGATTTTCACAGTAACTTCATTGCAGTGTTAGTGTAAGCCTACTTGTGACAAATAAATAAACTTTAACTTTAAAACTTTCATTTTCGAGTAGAGACAGCAGGTCTGGAGCTGTTTGTATACAAGCATTTTTAATGAAGTTTTCCAATTCTTGAAGGGAAGTTAAAGCAAACATGGGGTAGAAAATTGGGCTGTTGCCTAGCAACAGGGGAACAGAAAGCAATTTGAGGTTCAGTTGGTAATTATGTTCTATGGTGAAGGGAGCAGTTTAACTGGACATACTAGCATATTGCTGAGGAAAATAACTCTCAAAATCTTAGATGAGTCGCCCTAAAGTTAAAGTAACAGTGAATGTCGAGAGAGTTTTGGGTCACGAGGGAGATACCAAGTTGTCAGCAGCCAACTGGGAGGGGAATCTGCAGGAATTAGGTCCTAAAGGAAAAGAAGAAAGGCTCCAAGATCTTTAAATGAAGATAAAGGAAAGGAACAGAGATCGTGAATAGGCCTTAATAAGGTAATGTCAAGGAGTGAGGAGAGGAAGGCTCTGTGTTGTTCTTTGCTCCAAGTTTAACGAGAGGAAGCTAATGGAGGCAGAACAAAGTGAGTTTGCAGCTTCAAGGAGAAAGCAAAAGATTGGTGAGTCCTTACTATGGGCCTTTGAAGCAATAGTGGTAGTACTGCCGAATAACTGAGTGTATGTGAAAGGCAAAGCTTGAATGCTAGTGATCCAGGGAAAAGGAACTCAGAACGAGAGACTGAAACCCTGGAGATTGATCCTTGTTGAAGATGTCCACGTGAAATTATAGTTTGGGGGGACATTCCAAGGTGAGTTCTTTGACAGTGGAGATTGGAAATCCAAATTACCAAAGAGCTTCTGGCTTACAGTGTGACAAGCAATCTGGGGGAGTTGATAAGAAATCCATGGAAGTTGTTTGTGTGGCATCTGTCAGGGTGTGTGTTGTCTGACCACAGGTCACCTGTTGATTCATGTGGACAGATTTTGCAACTTGTGTTATCCTTACAAGGCTGTATATATATTTGTAAAGTTAGAGTTAGGGTGAAGGAGTATTTTTCTTGTTTAATAAACGTATTGTTTTATTAAAGGTTTATCAGCTGATTCCTTGACTCTGTTCAGTAACTCCCCTCCGTGTTTTTAAACAAAAAATAAAAGTTAGGATCCACCTTGGGATCCCACGGTGGTAACATCAGCAGGGATTGTGATAATGTGCTGTAAAAAAATCCTGAGAGACAAAGAACAGAATTCCCCAGCGACACATCACCCCCAGCGAGCCCCTTTCAAACAAAAATACTGTGGATGCTGGAAACCTGCAATAAAAACACAAAAGATTGGAAACAGTCAGTCAGTCTGTCAGAGAGAAACAGAATTAACATTTCGACTTGAAGGGGATTTTCTTCACGAGGAGATGTATTTCTTCCAGAATGCTGGTTTGTGTTTTCTGTATTCCAGTAGAGAGGATGGTCTTCTCTTTGCAGAGTCTCTCTCTCTCTCTCACTACACAGCTACTCCCTGGATATAGGTGTATGCTGTGGTATTTTGACTAATGGAGAGAGGCCTCTGTCCTGATTGATTACTAAACATAAAGAATTGAACACAGTAAACAGGATGGCACGCTGGTTAGCACGGCTGCCTCACAACGCCAGGGATCCAGGTCCGATTCCCCGCTTGGGTCACTGTCTGTGTGGACTCTGCACATTCTCCCCGTGTCTGCGTGGGTTTCCTTCAAGTGCTCAGGTTAGGGTGAAAGTCTGAAAGATGTGCTGATTAGGATGCATTGACCCAAACAGGTGCTGGACTGTGGCGAATCGGGAAATTTCACAGTAACTTCATTGCAGTATTAATGTAAGCCTTACTTGTGATTAATAGATTAACCTGGTGTTATGAGACTTCTTTAAAAGTTTCAGGCCAACATGATGAAGACTCAGCTGATGAAGGAGCAGTGCTCCGAAAGTTCGTGTTCCAAATAAACCTGTTGGACTTTACTGGTATTGTGAGACTTCTCACCATGCTCATCCCAGTCCACTGCTGGCAACTCCACATCATAATGAATTGAAAGTCAGAAATACAGAGCTTGTTGATTGCTCAGTCATTCTACCCCAGTGTGGATTAGACTCTCTGAAGAATGAACTCACTCTCAGGTATTTTAGTTTCAGGTATTTCCCATGGAAAACATTTAGACTGTATTCACTGTGCCAAAAACATCAGCCTCATTCTGAAACTAAACAATCCTCTTCCACAAGCGAAGAAAAAGCAATCAATAGTTTGCAGGATATTCTGGACTCGTTTACCAGTGTATGAGGTTAGGGTAGAGAGCAAC
This sequence comes from Prionace glauca, assembly GCA_037974335.1. Taxonomy (NCBI): domain Eukaryota; kingdom Metazoa; phylum Chordata; class Chondrichthyes; order Carcharhiniformes; family Carcharhinidae; genus Prionace; species Prionace glauca. The sequence goes on along the minus strand of CM075753.1, from coordinate 6,532,049 downwards.
ATTTGAAGAGTTTTCACTGACCTACACTGGAACTGCTCTGGAACCGACAGTGCTGTGGAAACAATAGTGCACTGGGACTGACAGTGCACTGGAATTGACTCTGGCACTGGAACCAACACTGATCTGGAACCGACAGTGCACCGGGACAGACACTGCACTGGAACTCATAGTGCACCGGGACAGACACTGCAGTGGAACCGACAGTGCACCGGGACAGACACTGCAGTGGAACCGACAGTACACCGGGACAGACACTGCAGTGGAACCGACAGTACACCGGGACAGACACTGCACTGGAACCGACAGTGCACCGGGACAGACACTACACTGGAACCAACAGTGCACCGGGACAGACACTGCACTGGAATGAACGCTGCATCAGCACTGTACTGGAATTGACACTACATTAGGTTTGACATTGCACTGGATTTGACACTGCACCTGTACTGCACTGGAATTGACAATGCTCTGGGTTTGACACTGCACTGGAACCAACATTGGCAGTGTGGGCCAAAGGCCCTTGCCTGTGCTTTCGTTCCTGTGAACAGGTATAAATGGTACAGTCTCTCGTAGAGAGGATATTACAGGAATCGATGAAGCTCTGGTAGAGTAGATAAGGAGAAATTGTCCAAAGTGACAGTAACCAGAGGACCACAGAATTAGAGTAATTGACAAAAAACACAGAGGGTGTGGTGAGATTGAGTTACAGAATGAGAATGAGTTGTTCTGATCTGGAATGTTCCACCTGAAAAGGCAGTGGGCTGGAAGAGATTCAGCAATAACTTTCAGAAAGAAATTAGATAAATTCTTGAAATGGTAAGAATTTCAGAGCTATAGAAATTCAGAGCTATAGGGAAGGAGCAGGGGATGGAAACTGTAATAATGTGGCCCCTTTAAGAGATTGTAGTAGCGTGGATCCTTTAAGGGGCAATCCTTTATGGGCCGTGTGATCTGGGTGGATTCTATGGAATGACAGCGTGGGAAACTGAGCCAGTTGGAGTTGAGGGCGCATGTCCTGGGATGGAGGGAACCTTCAGTTGGAGCCAAGAAGAGAAGAGAGTTGTCGTATGCATATGTTCTGTCAGTCCCAAATTTCATAAACCCTTTCCTGTGTGAGCCACATCGAGTCACCTCCAGTTCATACGGAGATTAACTGGATAACTCTGTCAATGAGGCAGATACACAAACAAAGGACAACATGTTCTCCATGGAAGGTTCAATGATTTCCAATGTGGAGTTCCGCTTTTCAATGGAAATCCTGCTCTTGATAAACTACACACAGGTTCCTCACACTGCTGCCTGATGTGGCTGGGAGCTTTGATTTGTGTAGTTAGAGAACCCAAACTCATCTGATTTTCATTCTAATAATTTCCTTCTGTGAATTCTGGGGCAAACAGATGGGAGAAAAAATCCTCTCTCATTCCCTTCATCTAAACAATGCTGGATGCCTTGGGAGTCCTCAGCACCGTCAGGGTACGTCTGCATCTCCTAATATACCATGTGCCTCACTCCATTTATCCCTATGGAATGGGAATTTGAGGCTTCTGGCTTGGTCTCATCCGATAGGAAGTGCTAGCTCAAGAAAATCGACCTCATCTTATTTCACCAGCCCAAGATTGCACTCCACCAAGCAATGAACAACACAGGGTTAGATACAGAGTAAAGCTCCCTCTACACTGTCCCCATCAAACACTCCCAGGATAGGTACAGCATGGGGTTAGATACAGAGTAAAGCTCCCTCTACACTGCACCCATCAAACACTCCCAGGACAGGGACAGGACGGGGTTAGATACAGCGTAAAGCTCCCTCCAAACACTCCCAGGATAGGTACAGCACGGGGTTAGATACAGAGTAAAGCTCCCTCTACACTGCACCCATCAAACACTCCCAGGACAGGTACAGGACGGGGTTAGATACAGCGTAAAGCTCCCTCCAAACACTCCCAGGATAGGTACAGCACGGGGTTAGATACAGAGTAAAGCTCCCTCTACACTGCACCCATCAAACGCTCTCAGGACAGGTACAGCATGGGGTTAGATACAGAGTAAAGCTCCCTCTACACTGTCCCCATCAAACACTCCCAGGACAGGTACAGCACGGGGTTAGATACAGAGTAAAGCATTGCATTGAGTCTGGGTGATCCTGGTGGTTTTTGTGGCCAGGAAATCTCAGCAGCCTGGAATATTTCCCTGATTTACTGGACTGGTCATGGGTGCGATTACCCCCATCTATCTAGAGACAACATTGTCCCACAGTGAGTGTGGAACTTTTTTACTGTCACACTGCGACACCTTGCAGAGAGGAGGAAGCTGTTTAATCCAGCTATCCACCTGATGTTGCTCCTGCTCCAGAGGGAAAAGCTGGGAGTCATTCCCATTGCAGTGTTTCTTTGTGTGGGAATTCTGAACAAGCAGTTTGGACACATTTACTCATCTCAATCAATGCTTCGTAGGGGGCTGTTTGTGTTTATGAACTGGAGCCTTCACTAACTATTTTTGAAATGCTGACATTCCTTAAATATCTGTACTATAAAACTGAAGCTGTAAACTTTTAGAAGGAAACAAATAGTTTATTGATTCTGTTTTTCCCTGGAGGCTGCAGTGTGACTTATTGACTGCTGCTGAACACCTGCTGGCATTGCCAATCAATATGAGAAGGCAGGTCCGTCAGCGCGGATAGAACAAATTCCACTAATCCCCAAACAAATTGCAGATTCCATTTTCCATGTATCAACACAGGTCAGATACAGAGTAAGATCTGACAGTGTAGGGAGAGCTTTACTCTGTATCTAACCCCGTGCTGTACCTGTCCTGGGAGTGTTCGATGTGGAACAGTGTAGAGGGAGCTTTACTCTGTATCTAACCGCGTGCTGTACCTGTCTTGGGAGTGTTTGATGGGAGACAGTGTAGAGGGAGCTTTACTCTGTATCTAACCCCGTGCTGTACCTGTCCTGGGAGTGTTTGATGGGGACAGTGTAGAGGGAGCTTTACTCTGTATCTAACCCTGTGCTGTACCTGTCCTGGGAGTGTTTGATGGGGACAGGTCTTTGCTTCACTTTGAACACTCTGCTGTTACTGAGTAGAAAACATCACAATGTGAATGAAGCTCTTTCATCAAGTGTAACCAGGTGGATAATTAGTTAGTAATAGTAATTAGTTAGTAATAATAATTAGTAATGATAGTCAGTTTGTGATGATAATGATTTTGTGATGTTTGTTTAGTTTTGATAACTAGTTGGTGATGTTTGTTTTGTATTTATGTTCCTGTTGGCTCCTGTCCAAGATTGATCTGCAGTTGTAAACATGAATTAAGTGGAATAAGCAATTGAGCACCTTGTGAACTAACGTGGTGTTACTGGCCACATTAACAAGCTGATCACAGGATAATCACACACTGATGGCATATTGTCACACATCGAAACCACTAATGAACTGACACTATTGCAACATTTAGTTCCACTTTCCTACCTGGAAACCAAAACAGCTTTAATTCCATCATCCTGGAATGTGGGAGGTTTTTGATGAGGAATGTTAGTGTCTGTCACTATTACTCCCTTGAAAACCAAACACAGCTTCAGGAATTATTTTTAAGCAGAATACAGAATTCCTCCAGTTGTTCTCTGTTACTTACTGCAGTGCCACAGGCTTGCTGTCAATCACAGTTAATGTGGTGGAGAATTGTCCTTTCCCATTCTTCTCTCACTGTTAAAATATATTAAACCTTGCTGAAATGTGATGTGATCAAGGTTTCATTAGTGTTCTGAATAATATCTATGAATGGGCGGTAGGTGGCACAGTGATAAGTGCTGTCGCCTCAAAGCACCAGGGACCTGGGTTCGATTCCGGCCTCAGGTCACTGTCTGTATGGAGTCTGCATGTTCTCCCCGTGTCTGTGTGGGTTTCCTCCGGGTGCTCCGGTTTCTTTCCACAATCCAAAGGTGTACGGGTTACGTGGATGGCTGTGCCAAACTGCCCCTCAGTTTCAGGGGACTAGCTAGGGTAAATGCACAGGGTTATGGGAATGGGGCCTGGATGGAATTGTGGTCGGTACAGGCTCGATGGGCCAAGTGGCCTCCTCCTGCACTGTAGGGATTTTATTATACGTTATATATGACTGAACAACCCCTCTGACCCTGAAAAAATAATAATATATCTGTGAAGTATTGTTAAACGCCTTCATTGTAATCAATGACTGGATCTTGTAAATAATTTAAGGGTAAAGGGGGATAGAATATAAAAGCAGGGAGGTCTTGCTGCAACTGTACAGGGCACTGGTGAGGCCGCAACTGGAATACTGTGTGCAGTTTTGGTCGCCGCATTTGCAAAAGGATATATTGGCCTTGGAGGGAGTACAGAGAAGGTTCACCAGGCTGATACCGGAGATGAGGGGGTTAGCTTACGAGGAGAGATTGAGTAGATTGGGTCTGTACTCGTTGGAGTTTAGAAGGCTGAGGGGGGATCTTATAGAGACATACATGATAATGAAGGGGCTAGATAGGGTAGAGGTAGAGAGGTTCTTTCCACATATTAAGGAAAACAGAACTAGAGGGCACAGCCTCAAAATAAGTGGGGGGGGCAGTTTAGAACAGAGTTGAGGAGGAACTTCTCTCAGAGGGTGGTGAATCTCTGGAATTCTCTGCCTGTTGAAGTGGTGGAGGCTACCTCGCTGAATGTATTTAAGTCATGGGTAGATAGACTTCTGATCGGTAAGGGAATTAAGGGTTATGGGGAGAAAGCGGGAAAATGGAACTGATCCACTTCAGAGCAGCCATGATCTTATTGAATGGCGGGGCAGGCTCGAAGGGCTAGATGGCCTACTCCTGCTCCAATTTCTTATGTTCTTATGTCAAATCACATGAACTAACTTGCTGGAGTGTTTTTAAAGAGGTAACAGTGAGGATTGATGAAGGTAATGCGGTTGATGTGATGTACATAGGCTTCCTAAAGACATTCGATACGATACCACACAACAGACCCCTGAGCAAAGTTTCTCAGCTGGTGGAATGAAAGGGATAACAGCAATGTGGATACAGAATAGGCTGAGTGACAGGAATCAGAAAGTCAGGGTTAATCAATGCTTTTCAAACATTTCGAAGTTTGGACCCCTGCTTTTCTTGATAGAACCATAGAACATTACAGAACAGAAACAGGCCTTTTGGCCCTTCTTGGCTGTGCTGAACCATTTCTCTGCCTAGCCCCACTGACCTACACCTGGATCAATTCCCTCCACACCCCTCTCATCCACATACCTGTCCAAGTTTTTCTTAAATATTAAAAGTGACCCCGCATTTACCACGTTATCTGGCAGCTCATTCCACACCCCCATCACTCTCCGTGTGAAGAAGCCCTCTCCAATATTCGCTTTAAACTTCACATTTAACCTCATGTCCTTTAGTTTTTTTTCTCCCCTAGCCTCAGTGGAAAAAGTGGAAAATACCCATCATAATTTTATACATCTCTATCAAATATCCCCTCACTTTTCTACACTCCAGGGAATAAAGTCCTAACCTATTCAATCTTTCTCTGTAACTGAGTTTCTCAAGTCCCGGCAACATCCTTGTAAACCTTCTCTGCACTCTCTCAACCTTATTAATATCCTTCCTGTAATTGGGTGACTAAAACTGCACACAATACTCTAAATTCAGCCTCACCAATGTCTTATACAGCCTCACCATAACATTCCAACTCTTATACTCAGTCCTTTGATTTATAAAGGTCAGTGCACCAAAAGCACTCTTTACGACCCTATCTACCTGTGATGCCACTTTTAGGGAATTATGTATCTGTATCCCCAGATCCCTCTGTTCTACTGCACTCTTCAGTGTCCTACCTTCAGTGACCTATGATGTAGATTAATAACCTGGGCCTTGATGTACAGGAAATAATTTCAAAATTTGCAGTCAATATAAAATGTGGAAGCCTGAGGAACACAGTGTGGAGTTCCAAAAAGATAGTGACTGGTAACAGCTGAAACTTACTGCAGGAAAGTGATGCATTTGGGTAGGAAAAACATGGAGGAAGAATATAAAACAAAGGGTACCGTTCAAAAGTGGGTGCAGGAACAGGGGGACCTGTGCATGTGCATAAAGCATTGAAGGTGGCAGGACAGATTAAATGGATGATTAATAAAGCCTACAACATCTTAGACTTTATCAATCAGGGCATAGTGTGGAGTTGCCAGCGTTGGACTGAGGCAGGCATAGTAAGGAATCTCACAACACCAGGTTAAAGTCCAACAGGTTTATTTGGAATCATGAGCTTCCGGAGCACTGCTCCTCCATCAGGTGAGTCCCCATGCTGGGGGACATAGAGTAAGGAGGTTCTTAAACCTGTATAAAACATTGTTCTTACTTGGTATCGCGCCCCATACTGGGTATCACTCTGCAGGAAGGCTGTGAAGGCATTGGAGAGAGTGCAAAATATATTCATGAGAATGGTTCCAGGAATGAGGAACTTCAGTTCTGGAGATAGATTGGAGAAGTTGAGATTATTCTCCTTGGAGAAGGGGAGGCTGAGAGGCGATTTGATGGAGGTGTTTACAATTATGAGGGGTCTGGACAGAGGGATTGGTGGGGGGAGCTATTCCCATTGGTAAAAGGATTGAGAACGAGAGGGCACAAGAATTGAGGTCATTGGTCAATGAAGGAATGGAGTCTTAAGGAAAAACACTTTCCCACAGCGAGTGGTTAGGATCAGGGATGCCCTGTCTGAGAATGTGCTGGAGACAAGGTGAATCAAGGCTTTCAAAAGGGAATTGGATGATTATCTGAAAGGGAAGAGTTATGGGGAAAAAATGGGGACTGGCACTGGGTGAATTGCTATCCAGAGAGCCAGTGTGGGCTGAATGGTCGCCTTCTGTGCTATAACCCATGATTCTAGGATTTAAAACAAAATTTTGTGTGCGATATTGCACAATACTTATACCCAGGCTTTATTTTCTCTGTTTTTTTTTGCGAGATTTGATTATACCTGCTTTTCATTTCCTGCTTGATTATCTGTGAGAATTCACTCATGTGATTGGTCACCTACATAGCTTGGTGACATCACTGATCTGGGAATCCCATTGATAGTGTGACAGTCAGTGACACGTCAGGAGAATTAAAGCTCAGAGATCACTCTATCTCTCGACAGACCTTTCTTCAAGATCAATACCATTACAATCTCAAAATGTAGGCCATTAAACCAGCGATAACTCTGTAATTGCACCACTAATCTGTACAGGCAATGAGCGTCAGAGTGGGGTTACACTGGGTGGGATATTGAAGGGTGCAGGGAGAGAGGAATTAGACTGGGTGGGATATTAAAGGGTGCGGGGAGTGAGGGGGAGAGTGGGATTAGACTGGGTAGGATATTGAAGGGTGCGGGGAGTGAGGGGGGAGGATCGGATTAGACTGGTTGGGATATTAAAGGGTGCGGGGAGTGGAGAGTGGGTTAGACTGGGTGGGATATTAAAGGGTGCGGGGAGTGAGGGGGAGAGTGGGATTAGACTGGGTGGGATATTAAAGGGTGGGGGGGAGTGAGGGGAGAGTGGGATTAGACTGGGTGGGATATTAAAGGGTGCGGGGAGTGAGGGGAGGGTGGGATTAGAGTGGGTGGGATATTAAAGGGAGCGAGGGGGAGAGTGAGATTAGACTGGGGATATTAAAGGGTGCGGGCAGTGAGGGGAGAGTGGGATTTAGACTGGGTGGGATATTAAAGGGTGCGGGGAGTGAAGGGGAGATGGGATTTAGACTGGGTGGGATATTAAAGGGTGCGGGGAGTAAGGGGGAGATGGGATTAGACTGGGTGGGATATTAAAGTGTGCGGGGAGTGAGGGGAAGAGTGGGATTAGACTGGGTGGGATATTAAAGGGTGCGGGGAGTGAGGGGGGCAGTGAGATTAGACTGGGTGGGATATTAAAGGGTGCGGGGAGTGAGGGGGAAGAGTGGGATTAGACTGGGTGGGATATTAAAGGGTGTGGGGAGTGAGGGGGAGAGTGGGATTAGACTGGGTGGGATATTAAAGGGTGTGGGGAGATGGGATTAGACTGGGTGGGATATTAAAGGGTGCGGGGAGTGAGGGGGAGAGTGGTGTAAGTGGGGTGACCAGCAGAAGTGAAGAACTGCACCAAGTTTCTGGTTCAGCTGTTTGGTTTGTGATCGGTGAAGGGTTGGAGAAAATGAACAGCTTGTATTCCGATCATAGCCTCTCTCCGGGGTTGGTGTACAGTGAGTTATTTTGACACACACTCACTGTTTATATGGAGAGAATTGTAGCAATATAATCAGAAATCGGAAATTTGCCAGACAGGATTGTGATGAATAACAGTATCAAATAGAGGAATCCTCACTCTGCGATAAGAGTAATGTGATAAAATACAGCCACATTGCCTGGGTTAGAGAGTCTGGAGCTACACACTTCATAATGACCAGGAAATGTTACCCAAGGGATGGGAAGTTTCAATCCTGATGTGGAGGGGGGAAATCCCGAAAGCTTGTGAGTTTACTATCAAATAAATCGGTTGGACGTAAACCTGGTGTTGTCAGACTTCTTACCAAGTTTCAATCCTCCAGGAGGATTCCTCCCATTCTTGTTTAAGGATCACAGTGACAGACAGCAAGGATTTCCCAGGATTGGATCAGAGTGAGAAATGACAATCAGCAGACACATAAAATTCTGGCACCATTTCTATTGGATCAGGGTTTTAAGGTCGACAACACTTAACCTCACAGGAATCAGCGCATCATCATCTGATCCTTGAGAAATGATTTGAGATGACAGAGATTACTGGGTGTGCAGCGAACAGTGTATCCACGTTCCGCCTCGGGGGAGTTCACAAATAATACTGCTGGCAACATCCTTTAAGGGAGAGTACTGTGGAACCCCCAGACAGGGCAATAGTGGGACACTGCTGGGACACCAACCATTGCTGGATAAAATCTAATAAACTCAGCAAATAATCTCTCAGTCTATTGTTGTTCGCTGATAAAGTGACAATGGATAATGTTAGTCTTCTCTGCCTCAGTTCTATCTGTCGCCTAACTTTGGGCTGATGTTCCCAGCAGGCTGAGGGGAGATATGGAATGAATTCTTGTCCTTCAGGGAAGGAAATCTGCCGTCCTTACCTGGTCTGGCCTACATTTGATTCCAGAGCCACAGCAATGTGGTTGACTCTCAACTGCCCTCCAAGGGTAACTAGAGATGGATAATAAATGCTGGCCCAGCCAGTGACGCCCATGTCCCGTGGATGAATAAAAAACATTGCACTATCCTGAGAAATCACAGCTACAATGTCACCTTGTTCCAGATTAACATACCAATTCCAGCCTTATCCAGAACAACACTTGAGCAGGATGATCTTAATGCTTCACCAGATAAAGAGAGAACTTGGAAAATCCTACACCAGTAATTCAAGAACATTAGAAATCACTCTGTTGTGTGATCAGTTATTGGGTTTGTTTCAGACAAATACAAACTTTCAGAGTCAGCAGCAGGAGAGAGCGTGTACCTCCAAAGGATGGTTACCTTCTTTCATCATTCCTTTTAATCCCGTCTCTTGCAGGCAGAGAAATAGATATAGTAGGGGGGTAGGGTGTTAGCGTGGATAGAGGATTGGTTGTCAAATAGGAGGCAGAGAGTGGGGGTCAAAGGGTGCTATTCGGATTGGCGGATGGTGACTAGTGGAGTGCCCCAGGGGTTGGTGCTGGGGCCTCAGCTTTTTACCATTTATATAGATGATCTGGAGGAGGGAACCGAGTGTAGGGTGTCGAAATTTGCTGATGACACCAAGATTGGGGGAACGGCAAATTGTGCGGAGGGTGTGGAGAGTCTGCAGAAGGATCTAGATAGGCTGGGTGAATGGGCCAGGAAATGGCAAATGGAATTTAATGTTGGCAAGTGTGTGGTGGTCCACTTTGGTAGGAAGAATGGTAGGAAGGACTATTACTTACGGGGCGAAAAACTGCAGCAGGCGGCGGTGCAGAGGGACCTCGGGGTCCTTGTGCATGAATCGCAAAAACCCAGCTTGCAGGTGCAGCAGGTGGTCAGGAAGGCGAATGGGATGCTGGCCTTCATCGCGAGGGGGATTGAAAATAAAAGTAGGGAGGTCTTGCTGCAGCTGTATAGGGCATTGGTGAGGCCGTAGCTGGAGTACTGTGTGCAGTTTTGGGCGCCGCACCTGCGCAAAGATATTTTAGCCTTGGAGGGAGTACAGAGGAGGTTTACTGGGCTGATACCGGAGTTGAGGGGATTGAGCTATGAGGAGAGGCTGAATAAACTAGGCTTGTACTCGTTAGAGTTTAGAAGAATGAGGGGAGATCTCATTGAGACGTATAAGATGATGAATGCGATGGATAGGATAGAGGTGGAGAGACTCTTCCCGCTCAAAAAAGACAGTAGGACTAGGGGGCAAAGCCTCAAGATAAAGGGGGGGCGTTTTAGAACGGAGTTGAGGAGGAACTTCTTCACTCAAAGGGTGGTGCACCTCTGGAATTCTCTGCCCGTTGAAGTGGTGGAGGCTGCCTCGCTAAATATTTTTAAGACGCGGGTTGATGGGTTTTTGATAAGAGAGGGGATTAAGGGTTATGGGGAGAAAGCGGGAAAGTGGAACTGAGCCACGACTGATCAGCCATGATCTTATTGAATGGCGGGGCAGGCTCGAAGGGCTAGATGGCCTGCTCCTGCTCCTATTTCTTATGTTCTTATGTTCAAACACTAACACACACATACACAATCACAGACAAATATTATTAATATTTTTATGTGCAGTTTTATCCAAACACATATCTATAAATAAATTGTATTTGACTTGACATTGGAGGCAGAAGTTTGGTCTGTATTGTCCGATAGAACACCAGGGACCAGGAGAAAATGGTATGAAATATAAAACCTGTGTTTAATTGACTTTATTATATAACGGTGATTATCTCATTTTTATTGCACAAAACAATTGAAAGGTCTTTAGTGAAAAGTGCTTTGACAAGGACAATCACGTTCTTGTAGAAAAATGTTTTCCTTTGCGTGTCAGGGTGCTGCTGATCTTTTGCGGACCAATGGCTAAAAGGTTACAGAAAACACCAGAAAATTCTCTTTTCTTGTTTAATATATAAAAACATCATGGAAGTTCAGTGAAGGAAAGAAAGTTCCATATATATATATATACATATATATTTATATGTCGACTTTTCCTACACAATGTAACAGAGTGACTTCCTCATCAGATACACCTGGGGATCACTTTTTGTTCTGTATTTCCCCCCCCCCCCCGAAAAAAATCACTTCCCACCCCATACCCCACCCCCAGTCCCACCACCCACCCCCCACAGAGTTTTGTGCACAGAATGTTCTGATACAAATGCTGCAATTAAATATTTACAGCTTGAGAGAAGTTAGTGAACACTTTCCTTCTGTCCTTTCCTTAGTCATCAGGAGATAGATGCACTGGCTGTTTGATCAGCGGGGCCGCTCTCTACAGGAGCGCCTGGGTGGTAGAATTTGGAGTGTTGTTAGTGCGAGGGGCAGGATGGATAATCAGGCAAATCTCAGGTCAGCACACATTCACTGCTTTGTCAAATCTAATTCAAGAAGTGTGAGAATTCCAACTGGCTCTGGTATTAAGCTGTGAGGTGTTGGATGAGCGACCTGAGCTTGTGGCTGTGTACAATTCTTCCCGATCTCTCACTGTGCGTCAGAGTGAATAGTCAGGATGTGAGGATGGATGAATATTCTGAATTTGAGCTCACTTATCTTTGGGAACATCAGGTACATAAACTAACTTTCAGGCTCCATGGTGGGGCTGTGTGTACAATAGATAGGGCAGTGAATGACCCGAGGATCCCTCCTGTTCCATCACTGACAGCCACTGACCAAGATAGTTTCTGTCCCATTTTCCCATCCTCCATGAAAACCATGTTAGTTTAATCACAGGGTTTCTATTGAGAGTATACATGGGGGTGTGTGAGGGGGAATGAGGGCGAAGTGTCAGTGATGTGGGAGAGTCAGTGATGGGGGGAGAATCAGTGCTGGTGGGGAGAGAGTCAATGATGGGGGAAAGTCAATGACGAGGGGAGAATCAGTGATGGGGGAGAGTCAGTGATGGGGGTGAGTCAGTGATGAGGGGGAGAGTCAGTGATGGGGGGGGGAGAGTCAGTGATGGGGGGGAGAGTCAGTGATGGGGGGGAGTCAGTGATGGGGGGGACCGTCAGTGATGGGGGACAGTCAGTGATGGGGGACAGTCAGTGATGGGGGGGAGAGTCAGTGATGGGGGGGAGAGTCAGTGATGGGGGGGAGAGTCAGTGATGGGGAAGAGTCAGTGATGGGGGGGAGAGTCAGTGATGGGGGAGAGTCAGTGATGGGGGAGAGTCAGTGATGGGGGGGAGAGTCAGTGATGGGGGGGAGAGTCAGTGATGGGGGGGAGAGTCAGTGATGGGGGAGAGTCAGTGATGGGGGAGAGAGTCAGTGATGGGGGGGAGAGTCAGTGATGGGGGGTGAGAGTCAGTGATGGGGGGGAGAGTCAGTGATGGGGGGAAGAGTGAGTGATGGGGGGAGAGAGTCAGTGATGGGGGGGGAGAGTCAGTGATGGGGGGGAGAGTCAGTGATAGGGGGGAGAGTCAGTGATGGGGGGGAGAGTCAGTGATGGGGGGAAGAGTCAGTGATGGGGGGGAGAGTCAGTGATGGGGGGGAGAGTCAGTGATGGGGGGGAGTCAGTGATGGGGGGAGACAGTCAATGACGGGGGGAGAGTCAGTGATGGGGGGGAGAGTCAGTGATGGGGGGGAGAGTCAGTGATGGGGAGAGTCAGTGATGGGGGTGAGTCAGTGATGGGGGAGAGTCAGTGATGGGGGAGAGAGTCAATGACGGGGGAGAGTCAGTGATGGGGGGAGAGTCAGTGATGGGGGGAGTCAGTGATGGGGGGAGTGTCAGTGATGGGGGGGGAGTCAGTGATGGGGGGAGACAGTCAATGACGGGGGGAGAGTCAGTGATGGGGGGAGAGTCAGTGATGGGGGGGAGTCAGTGATGGGGGGGAGTCAGTGATGGGGGGAGAGTCAGTGATGGGGGGAGAGTCAGTGATGGGGAGAGTCAGTGAGGGGGGGAGAGTCAGTGATGGGGGAGAGTCAGTGATGGGGGTGAGTCAGTGATGGGGGGGAATCAGTGATGGGAGGGACAGTCAGTGATGGGGGTGAGTCAGTGATGGGGGGGAATCAGTGATGGGAGGGACAGTCAGTGATAGGGGAGAGTCAGTGATGGGGGGGAGAATCAGTGATGGGGGAGAGTCAGTGATGGGGGGAAGTCAGTGATGGGGGGAGAGAGTCAATGACGGGGGGAGAGTCAGTGATGGGGATGAGTCAATGATGGGGGTGAGTCAGTGATGGGGAGGGAGTTCAGTGATGGGGAGAGTCAGTGATGGGGGAGAGTGTCAGTGATGGGGGGGAGAGTCAGTGATGGGGGGTGAGAGTCAGTGATGGGGGGGAGAGTCAGTGATGGGGGGAAGAGTCAGTGATGGGGGGAGAGAATCAGTGATGGGGGGGGAGAGTCAGTGATGGGGGGGAGAGTCAGTGATGGGGGGGAGAGTCAGTGATGGGGGGAAGAGTCAGTGATGGGGGGGAGAGTCAGTGATGGGGGGGAGTCAGTGATGGGGGGAGACAGTCAATGACGGGGGAGAGTCAGTGATGGGGGGGAGAGTCAGTGATGGGGGGGAGAGTCAGTGATGGGGAGAGTCAGTGATGGGGGTGAGTCAGTGATGGGGGAGAGTCAGTGATGGGGGGAGAGAGTCAATGACGGGGGAGAGTCAGTGATGGGGGGAGAGTCAGTGATGGGGGGAGTCAGTGATGGGGGGAGTGTCAGTGATGGGGGGAGTCAGTGATGGGGGGAGACAGTCAGTGATGGGGGAAGTCAGTGATGGGGGGAGAGTCAGTGATGGGGGGGAGTCAGTGATGGGGGAGACAGTCAATGATGGGGGAGAGTCAGTGATGGGGTCACGTGCTCACTGTGTGGAGACAGTCAATGACGGGGGGAGAGTCAGTGATGGGGGGGAGAGTCAGTGAGGGGGGGAGAGTCAGTGATGGGGGAGAGTCAGTGATGGGGGTGAGTCAGTGATGGGGGAGAGAATCAGTGATGGGGGAGAGAGTCAGTAATGGGGGGGAGTCAGGGATGGGGGGGACAGTCAGTGATGGGGGGAAGTCAGTGATGGGGGGAGAGAGTCAATGACGGGGGGTGAGTCAATGATGGGGGTTAGTCAGTGATGGGGAGGGAGTTCAGTGATGGGGAGAGTCAGTGATGGGGAGGGAGTGTACACAGGGCTGTGGAAGGTTGAGAAGGGAGATTAAATATTTGGGATTGGTTTGAGTGGAGTTTTTTGAGCAGGTAACCGTACAGGATGAAGGATACTGTTGCTGCTGTTCTTTATGGTTGATGTGTTCCTATTCTCTCTGAGATTATCATCGTTCTATTCTATTGAATAGCTCTGAACATCTTCCAGTTTATTACTTGGCAAATATCAACTTAACTGAAAAATCAAAACATTTAGAAATCTAACTAATGATGCTCGTTATCTCAGTTAGTTTGTGCAGTGAATAGCTGTGTAACCTGGTAACTTGGTGGGTTATCAGAGCAGCTGACATGTAAACAGCGAACTCAGTCAAGCTCCCAGCTTTGGACAATGAATCACCTTACACAAAATCCCATTCTGTGAATATTAGTGACTACTTTCGGAGAGGTACGACTCACACAGCCTGGCGACTGAGTCCCATGGGTGCCACCAAGAGATGGACAGTGCCTGGCACTCGTGCTAGTACCTTGGACCGATCTAATGTTGGGAGCGAGAGAGAGAGTTATAGTTGGAGTGTAACTAAGGAGATGATTATATTGTTGGTATAGGAGTGTCCAGCTCTCCCTGAGTGTGGGAACTTGGCAGTTACTTTGGCTGCGGAAAGGACTGGCTGAAGTGTTCACTCACTGTCTCAATTTGGGACACTAGAAATCACCTCCACATCGAAACAAAATGGCAGAAACGATGACTCATTCCAATCCTTTATGTTCATTCTAACTAACTAAATGAAGTTGTCTTCAAACAGGTTTGGTGGGGCGGGGCGGGGGGGGGGGCGGGGCAGGGCGGTGGTGGGGTGGGGGGGATGTGGGGGGAATCTCAAAAAAAAATCAACGATCATCAAACCCATTACAGAGATTTTCTTTGAAAAGAGTACATCACTTTCAATAGTCTGTCAGATTGTTTTGTTTTTAAACTTGGCAGGAGGGTTTTCCCACTCAGCTCTCACCGTCAAGAGTCTCAGATCATTTTCATGTTGAACTTGCGGGGGGCGTCTGCAGTCCCTAAACCTGCATCTGATTTCCTAGGTACATACTCGATTTCGATGTTGTGTTTCGTGTTCCCCTTGCCTCTGCTCCAGAGAAACAGCAGTACCAGGCAAAAGAGCACTACCCCCAGAAAGGAAATAAATCCCATGGTGGTTGCTATGATAAGTGTTTTAATATCAAATGGAAAAGGCACAGAGGCACGTGTGCTGTTGGCATTGCTGTCATTGGGCTGATTGGTAATAAAAGCAAAGGTCTTGTTGGGCTGCTGCCCCCAGTCTGGGGAGTAACCTCTGACATGCAGGCTGGCAGTGGAGGTGTCATTGCCTCCAGCATTCATCGCAATGCACTGGTAGCTGCCATTATCCTGCAACTGAGCATAACGCACCTCCAGCGTGCCGTCTGGGAACACGGTCAGTCTTCCGTTTGTCTTGCTGGAGATCTGATGTTTCCTGGGGGACACCCACATGATGACAGGAGGTGGGTCACCGTCGGCTCTGCAGACAAAGTGGACAGTGTGGCCCTCATCCACGTGGATCCTCTGGGGTTTCTTGTCCCGGATCCTGGCCCTCCGGCAGGTGAAGTAGTTGGGTAGCAAAACGTCGGGGAAATCCTTGAACTCTTTGCCCTGGACGATCTCAGGGGTGGTGCAGACAGGCTGCTGTCTGTTAAAGTTCAGACGCCAGCGACGACGGAAGATCCAGAGCAGTCTGCAGTCACAGGCCAGGGGGTTGTTGTCCAGGATGAGCGTCTCCAGGTTGCCAACTGAATGGAAGACGGTTTCCTCCAGGGTGGTCAGGTAGTTGCTGGACACATTGAGGATCCGGAGGTGATTGAGGCCTCGGAAAGCGTACGGTTCAATAGTCACGAGCTGCCCGCCAGCCAGGTGGATCTCCTGCAACCGGAGCAGCTCCTGCATCATGTGCCCCTGTACGGTTGTAATGGGGTTAAAGGACAGGTTGAGAAATTTCAGGTAGACCAAATGGCGGATTGCGACATAAGGGACAGATGTCAGGTTGCAGCTGGTAATGGTGAGGGAGGTGAGGTTCAAACCATAGAGACAGTTGGCAGCCATGGTGTCCAGGAATGGCCAGTGAGAGATCTCCAAGACTTTGAGACGATACAGCCTCTTGAAGGAGTAATTCTGAATCACATTAATGTTTAGGAAGCGGAGCCTCAGCACGATGAGACCATGCAAGTGGGACAGGGCTTCGGTGGGGACGGTGGTCAGGTTGCATTTCTCTAGGGTCAGCTGCTCCAGGCTGTGCAGTCCACTGAACGCTCGGTGCGAGATGTAGACAAGGTCATTGTCCCCCACTTCCAGGGATCTGAGGTTGTACAAGTCCTGGAACATGTAGTCCAGCAGGATGACTATCTTGTTCTCGCTGATGTCCAGCTGGGTCAGGTTGTTGAGTCCAGTGAACACCCCAAGAGGGATGAGCTTCAACCTGTTACTCCGCAAGCCCAGTGACCTCAGGTTAAAGAGGTTGCTGAAAGCTCCTGGCTCCACCGTGGAGATGATATTCTCGTTCAGCTCCAACTCCTCCAGCAGCGGATAAGCGACAAACTCATCCTGGTTGATAGTCTTTATCCGGTTCTTGCTGAGGTCCAGCAGCCTGGTTTCAGTGGGAATACCCTCAGGGACTGTGATGAAACGTTTCCGATGACACACCACAGACCTCTCCTGTGCTGAGCAGTCACAGCGTGCTGGACAGCCCGTTGCGTGTCCTGATAAAACCGCCCCCAATATCAGGAGCAGGATGGGCTGCCAGCAGATCAGGCCAGAGCTTTGCATACTAGCCTCTCCAGGCAGCATCCTACTTCTCACCTGGAGGGAGCAGAGAGACAGAGAGAGACAACCAGTTAGTGAAAGGTTAGGGATTTGTAAATGTATAACATTTACCCACATTTCCCGATACATTTACCCACATTCAGGCATGCTGATATAAAGAAAGCAGAAGATAACCAGAGAAAATAAAACCACAAATACACATTAATCTCCCCCAAAATACACACAGTAATCACCCCCCAAATAGACACAGTAATCTCCCCGCCAAATACACACAATAATCTCCCCCTCAAATACACACAGCTATCTCGCCCCCAAATACACAGTAATCAGTCCCCAAATACACACAGTAATCTCCCCCCCAAATCCACAAAGTAATCTCCCCCAAATACACACAGTAATCTCCCCCCTAAATACACACAGTAATCTCCCCCCAAATACACACAGTAATCTCCCCCCCAAATCCATAAAGTAATCTCCCCCCAAATACACACAGTAATCTCCCCCCTAATTACACACAGTAATCTCCCCCAAATACACACAGTAATCACCCCCCAAATACACACAGTAATCTCCCCCCAAAAATACAGTAATCTCCCCCCCAAATACACAGTCACCACCCGCCAAATACACACAGTAATCTATCCCCCAAATACACAGTCATCACCTGCCAAATACACACAGTAATCTCCCCCCCAAATGCACACAGTAATCTCCCCCCTAAATACACACAGTAATCTCCCCCCAATACACACAGTAATCTCCCCCCTAAATACACACAGTAATCTCCCCCCAAATACACACAGTAATCTCCCCTCTAAATACACACAGTAATCTCCCCCCAAATACACACAGTAATCTCCCCCCTAAATACACACAGTAATCTCCCCCCAAATACACACAGTAATCTGCCCCCTAAATGCACACAATAATCTCCCCCAAATATACACAGTAATCACCCCCAAGTACACACAGTAATCTCCCCCACAAATGCACACAGTAAAGTCTCCCCAAGTACACACAGTAATTACCTCCCCAAATACACACAATCTCCCCCTAAATACACACAGCAATCGCCCCCAAATACACACAGTAATCTTTCACCCCAAATACACACAGTAATCTCCCCCTAAATACACACAGTAATCTCCCCCCAAATACACACAATCTCCCCCTAAATACACACAGCAATCGCCCCCAAATACTCACAGTAATCTTTCACCCCAAATACACACAGTAATCTCCCCCTAAATACACACAGTAATCTCCCCCCAAATACACACAGTAGTCTCCCCCCAAATACACACAATAATCTCCCCCCCAAATACACACAGTAATCACCCCCGCAAAATACACACAGTAATCTCCCACCCAAATATACACAGTAATCACTCCCCCAAATACACACAGTAATCTCCCCCCCCAAATACACACAGTAATCTCCCCCAAATACACACAATCTCCCCCCCATAAACACACAGTAATCTCTCACCCCAAATACACACAGTAATCTCCCAACCAAATACACACAGTAATCACCCCCCAAATACACACAGTAATCTCTCCCTAAATACACACAGTAATCTCCCCCCCTTATACACACAGTAATCTCCCCCCAAATACACACAATCTCCCCCCCAAAAACACACAGTAATCTCTCACCCCAAATACACACAGTAGTCTCCCACCCAAATACACACAGTAATCACCCTCCCAAATACACACAGTAATCTCCCCCCAAATACACACAATCTCCCCCCATAAACACACAGTAATCTCTCACCTCAAATACACACAGTAATCTCCCACCCAAATACACACAGTAATCACCCCCCCAAATACACACAGTAATCTCCCCCCCAAATACAGTCATCACCCCCCAAATACACACAGTAATCTCTCCCCCAAATACACAGTTATCTCCCCCCAAATACGCACGGTAATCCCTCACCCCAAGTACACACAGTCATTTCCCCCCAAATACACACAGTCATCACCCCCCAAATACACACAGTAATCTCCCCCCCAAATACACAGTAATCTCCCCGAAATATACACAGGATTTCCCCCCAAATACACATTTATCACCCCCCCAAATACACACAGTAATCCTCCCAAATACACAGTTATCTCCCCCAAATACACACAGTAATCTCCCCCCAAATACATAGTTGTCTCCCCCACAAATACACACAGTAATCTCCCCCCAAATACACAGCTGTCTCCCCCACAAATATACACAGTAATCTCCCCCCCAAATACACACAATAATCTCTCCCCCCAAATATACACAGTTATCTCCCCCCAAATACACACAGTTATCTCCCCCCAAATACACACAGTAATCACCCCCCCAAAATACACACAGTAATCTCCCCCCCAATACACAGTCATCACCCCAAATACACACAGTAATCTCCCCCCCAATACACAGTCATCACGCCCCAAATACACACAGTAATCTCCCCCCCAAATACACACAGTCATCAGCCCCCAAATACACACAGTAATCTCCCCCCAAATACACACAGTAATCTCACCCAAATTCACACAGTAATTTCCCCCCTAAATACACACAGTAATCTTCCCCAAATACACACAGTAATCTCCCCCCAAAATACACACAGTAATCTTCCCCAAATACACACAGTAATAACCTCCCCAAATACACATAGTAATCTCCCCCCCAATACACACAGTAATCTCCCCCCCAAATACACACAGTAATCACCCCCCCAAATACACACAGTAGTCACCCCCCCCAAATACACAGTAATCTCCCCACAAATACACAATAATCTCCCACCCAAATACACACAGTAGTCACCCCCCCAATACACAGTAATCTCCCCCCCAAATACACACAGTAATCTCCCCCCAAATACACACAGTAGTCACCCCCCCCAAATACAGTTATCTCCCACCCAAACACACACAGTAGTCACCCCCCCAAATACACACAGTAATCTCCCCCCCAAATACACACAGTAATCTCCCCACAAATACACACAGTAATCTCCCCCCCAAATACACACAGTAATCTGCCCCCTAAATACACACAGTAATCTCCCCCCAAAATACACACAGTAATCTCCCCCCAAATACACACAGTAATCTCCCCCCCAATACACACAGTAATCTCCCCCCCAAATACACACAGTAATCACCCCCCCAAATACACACAGTAGTCACCCCCCCCAAATACACAGTAATCTCCCCACAAATACACAATAATCTCCCACCCAAATACACACAGTAGTCACCCCCCCAATACACAGTAATCTCCCCCCCAAATACACACAGTAATCTCCCCCCAAATACACACAGTAGTCACCCCCCCCCAAATACACAGTTATCTCCCACCCAAACACACACAGTAGTCACCCCCCCAAATACACACAGTAATCTCCCCCCCAAATACACACAGTAATCTCCCCCCCAAATACACACAGTAATCTCCCCACAAATACACACAGTAATCTCCCCCCAAATACACAGTAATCTCCCCCCCAAATACACACAGTAATCTCCCACCCAAATACACACAGTAATCTCCCCCCCAAATACACACAGTAATCTCCCCCCATTTACACAGTAATCTCCCCCCCAAATACACACAGTAAACTCCCCCCCAAATACACACAGTAATCTCCCACCCAAATACACACAGTAATCTCCCTCCCAAATACACACAGTAATCTCCCCCCAAATACACAGTAATCTCCCCCCCAAATACACACAGTAATCTCCCACCCAAATACACACAGTAATCTCCCCCCCAATACACACAGTAATCTCCATTTGGAGAGGCAAGGTTTGATCAAGGATAGTCAGCATGGCTTCGGCAGAGAGAGATCATGCCCAATAAAACTGATTGAATATTTTGAGGGGGTGACCAGGTGTGTAGGTGAGGGTAGTGCAGTCGATGTAGTTTATATGGATTTCAGCAAAGCCTTTGACAAGGTCCCACATGGGAGACTTGTAAAGAAGGTAAATTCACATGGGATCCAGTGTAATTTGGTAAAATGAATTCAAAATTGGTTCAGTGAAGGCAGGAGGCTGCTTCAGTGACTGGAAACCAGTGTCCAGTGGCTGTACATAGGGGTCTGTGCTAGGTCACCTATTATTCATCAATTACATAAATGACATTGATGATGACGTGGGCAGTAAGATTAATAAGTTTGCTGATCACACAGAGGTGGAGGTGGAGTGTCTTGGGCTACAAGAAGGTATACACAGAATGGTCAGATAAGTGCAGATTGAATTTAACCCTGAGAAGTGAGAGGTGATATACTTTGCAAGGAGTAATTTGACAAGGAAGTATTCAATGATTGGTAGAACACCAGGAAGTTCTCAGGAAGAAAGGGACCTTGGTGTGTATGTCCACAGATTTCTGAAGGCAGAAGGACATATTAGTAGGGTGGTGAAAAGGGCATACGGGACACTTGCCTTTATCAATCGAGGCACAGATTACAAAGCAGGGGAGTCATGGAGTTGTATAGAACTTTGGTGAGGCCACAGCGAGAGGACTGTGTGCGGGTCGCCACATTATAGGAAGGATGTGATTACACTGGAGGGGGTGCAGAAGACATTCACCAGGATGCTGCCTGGAATGGAACATTTAAATTATGAAGAGAGGTTGGATAGGCATGGGTTGTTTGGGTTGGAGCAGAGAAGACTGAGGGGCGACCTGATTGAGATGTGCAAGATTTTTGAGATCCATGGACAGAGTGGATAAGGAGCAGCTGCTCCCATTAGTTGAAGAGTCAGTTACGAGGGGATATAGGTTTAAGGTGAGGGACAGGAAGCTTGAGGGGATGTGAGGAAAAGCTTTGTTACCCAGAAGGTGGTGACGGTTTGGAATGTGCTGTCTGGGAGGGTGACGGAAGCGGGATGCCTCACATCCTTTAAAAAGTACCTGGGTGAGCATTTGACACATCATAACATTCAGGGCTATGGCCAAGCACTGGTAAATGGGATTGGGTGGGAAGTCATATGTTTCTAATGTGTCAGTGCAGACTCGATGGGCTGAAGGGCCTCTTCTGCTCTGTATAATTCTATGATGCTATGCACCGTGCCTGCAGCGCTCCCTCAGTATGGCGGCATTTAAATGTTATCCTAGGTTTTGTTTTTGAGTGGGATTTGAACTCACAACGTTCTGACTCTGAGCGAGTCAGTTCTCAGCTCTCCTGAGCGTAGGCTGATATTAAATTGACAAGGGGCAGTTAGTCCCAGTTTACTGTTCCTGGGCCATATTCTGGAAAAAATATGACTGAAAATCTTACATCTTTGATTTGTCATGGAGAGGAAACAAGGACACGGCAGCTAGTGAAGAATGTGAGAGTCTGTATCAGTGTCCCCTGTGGTTTGTACATGGCCATGTTTTAACTGTGCTCATGTTCGAGCTGTGAGGTGAAGAGCTCATAACTCACCCAAAGTGACAGTTCAGCTGTACGCCCAGAGCATGTGGTCCTAACGTGTACTGATCCACATACACAGCGCAGCCTTCCTTACACACCACACACACACACATGCCACACAGGCACAGACACAATCAGACAAACACACACACACACTCAGGCATGCATGCACACACACACACGTATATATCCTCACATGTACATACTGACTTGTGATCAGTTTATTTGATGGGTTGAGGAGGATGTTGTTTTAAGATCTACGCTCACAATTTGACCTAATGCTTGCACAGTACAGGCTGGCTCGATGCCACACGGTGTTTCTTGCATTGCTAAGATTTCTCAGAGAAAAGCCATTTCACTGTGACAGGGTGACTCTGTTAAATCTGCAAGTCTTTTGTGTCTAGGATTGCACCAGCCCTGCATTCATATTCAGTGACGCTGCAGAATCTGGGCTGATTTAGGAAATGACACAAGCCTCTCTGTGCTTACGTTCATTGAGAAACAGCAGAGTGGCAGCAAGTGTCTGCCCCCACCCCCCTTAATCGACACAGATTTACAGAACCCAGCAGCCACCTCATCTTTCTGGGGTTTTATAAGCTCAGAGTATTTTGTTGCATTGCAGTGGGTGTTTACACTGCAATTCCTGCTCTCATTCAATCTGATCACTCCACCTGAGTTAATATACAGCTGGATAAAATATTACAGGAGTCACAAAGCAGACTAGGACAGAGACTGAGAGACGTGAAATGAGAGCAAGTGATTCGCCATTAAGCTGCACTCACATAGATTCTACGGGGTTTCTCAATGTTTCATTAGCATGAAACACAAACTCACAGGAATTCCCAATCCACAACCTATTAACCTCACCCCCTATTTACCTCCCACTCTCAGAGCTCATTGGATGATCAAATACTCTCTCCAGAGCTGCAGTGAACACAGAGTGTTGATGTTGGTGAACAAGTTCCCTGGGAAGACAGTCTGAGAATCACACTGAGAGGCCAGACACACAAGAGATAGCCAAATGGCAGAGAAAGCCCAGGGCAGACCTTCCCCTCCCACACCCCCATATACACTCTCCATCATCACTGACTTTACCCACCCCATTCCCCCTCCCACATCACCATGTGCACTGTCCCCTATCACAGACTCTATCCGTCTATTCCCCCTCCCACACCCCATGTACACTCTCCCCTATGACTGACTCTATCCACCCATTCCCCTTCCCACACCCCCATGTACACTCTCCCCTTTGACTGACTCTATCCGCCCATTCCCCCTCCCACATCACCATGTACACTCTCCCCTATGACTGACTCTATTCACCCATTCCCCTTCCCACACCCCTATATACACTCTCCCCTTTGACTGACTCTATCCACCCATTCCCCCTCCCACATCACCATGTACACTCTCCCCTTTGACTGACTCTATCCACCCATTCCCCCGCCTACACCCCCATGTACACTCTCCCCTTTGACTGACTCTATCCACCCATTCCCCCTCCCACACCCCCATGTATCCTATCAGGGGAAGTTCAATACTGAAGAATGTGACAAGGAAGAACAATCCATTCAGCCACACCCCTAAGAATTGGAAGGTGGCTGTGTTTTTTACTGTTAAATTTTTCCACTGAAGCAGTGAGTTCCATTTCATGCCAAAATCACTGTGTAATTGACAGAACTTAACCCAAGCCTGAGAAACAGCTCAACATCACCACTACTGCAGTCAAACAGCATCCTATGATAAGCTAAGGCAGTGGCCACTTAAGATACTGCAACTCAGAGTAAAACCAGGTTCTGTCTGGTTGTAAGGATGCCTGAATAGCTATCTTAAACCAGAAGGTTCTTGTAATCCCACAAAGAGGCATGGGATTTCCACAGAATTTCCACAATTCAATCAGAAAGCAGTGGACTTCCTATCTGAGTTTATTTTGTATCCACAGTGTGTAGAGTTTTGCCTTCTTGAGCTCAATAATTCAAACCAGTTAATAAAATTGTTACAGGCAATGAAAACTTTCACATAAACACTTCAGGACTGACTGTAAAAATACAGATAAAAAATAGGGTGGGATTTTCTGGCTGATTATTCGGTGGTGGAGATAGCCTGCTATTGGCCAGCAGTATGATTCATTGGTCTAGTCGAATGTCTGCGGGGTTTTGCATGCCTTGTACTCTGCTCTGCTTGTTGGGGGGGGGGGTCACCAGAGATGGGAGTGGAAGATCCCACCATGGGGAAGAAAATTTCAGCAATGGTCATTGCTCAAACATCAATCATGCGTGAAGCTCAACTCACAAATGTAATGGCGGCAATTCTCCAGATCTGTGCGTTCATGCACAGACCGCACTGGGGCAGCGCGAGACTGGAGATCCACGGGGGTGGGCCTCAGCGCTGGCAAGAACCTCCTTTGGGATTTTCCCCGATGTAAACACCCAGCAAGGGACAGTTTGGAGCCAGATTCTCCCGACTCCTGCAATTCTCCAAACCTCTGGCACAGCAGGAGCCTGGCGCCAATCAATACTGGTCTCCACAAACAGAGACCAGTTACTGGCCATGCCAGGGGCTCAGAGACCACTGAAACCTCCGCTGGCTGGGGAACATGGTTGTGCCTGACAATGCCCGGGTACGAGGGTGGCATTGGTAAGTGTCAGGGCCTGGAGGGGGGGTGAGGGGAGGGTTCCTAAAGGAGGTGAGGCCTCAGGCAACCCCCTGGTGGAATATCGTTCACCCGGGAAGGATGGGCCTGGCTAGAAAGAATGGATGGATGGGAGGGGGAGGGGTTATCCTTATGCCAGTGGAGGGTGTGGTGGGGCGGTGGTGGTGAGACCTGGCCATTTAGTGATTGGGGGTAAGTTGCCCCTCTAGGGTCACAGGTTGGGTGTGTTTGCCATGTCTGTGAAGGGGTTGCAATGTCTGTGGTGGGGAGGAGGGGGAGGGGAACCTTCATCTTAACTTTGAGATTGGGAACCCAATCTCTGAGGCTTTATGTCCCCATTCCAAAAGAAATTCTGAGCGTAGGAGAATTCAGTTTGAATCTCCTTAGGCTTCAAAAACATTTCTAAGCGAGAGTGAATTGTGAACGGAATTGCACTGAACGCTCCCAGCGGGAATCTCACTGGGTTTCACACTAGGAAATTCAAGTCCCCGAGACAGCAGTTGACGGACACCATTAATCAATTGATAAGTAAATACATTAACACGAGTCTTCATTGTAACTTTTCAGCATCAGATTCGAGCTCGTGGGAACATCAAGCCCAGTTGAAGAGTTCCAAAGAAACTTCTTGGACCCACCAAAAGTTACACTGTGGACACAAGTACAAAGCAAAACACAGGCTAGACTGAGTCTACAAGCAATGAGTCATTAATTTGCCACAGACCCAATAGCCAGTGCAACAAACCCAGTATGCAATGTGGTCCTGGCCTCATTAATAGAACATAGAACATTACAGCGCAGAACAGGCCCTTCGGCCCACGATGTTGCGCCGACCAGTTAAAAAACAATGACCCACTAACCTAAACCAATCCCTTTTCGTCCATAAACCTATCCACCGATCTCTTAAACGCCCCCAAACTAGGCGCATTTACAACCGCAGCAGGCAGGGCATTCCAATCCCTCACCACCCTCTGGGTAAAGAACCTACCCCTGACATCCGTCCTATAACTACCCCCCCTTAATTTAAAGCCATGCCCCCTCGTGCTAGCTTTCTCCATCCGAGGAAAAAGGCTATCACTGTCCACCCTATCTAAACCTCTAATCATCTTATATGTTTCAATAAGATCCCTTCTTTCCAGCGAAAACAACCCCAAATCCCTCAGTCTCTCCTCATAGGACCTCCCCTCCATACCAGGCAACATCCCGGTAAACCTCCTCTGCACCCTCTCCAAAGCCTCCACATCCTTCCTGTAATGTGGGGACCAGAACTGCACACAAAACTCCAAGTGCGGCCGCACCAGAGTTGTGTACAGTTACAACATGAAATGCCAGAAATTGCCCAGTTTATAAAGCTGCAAAGCACAAAGCATCACAGGATATTGGGAGGGTCTGTTCAGAAAGCAGGGACTGGGCTAAGTGCTCTGACATCATGAGAAGCCAGAACCAAAGGCCAGACAGGTTCAGCATTCCAACCGAGTCAGACCAAATCTACCAAACAGCATCAAGAAAAGATCCATGAAATGTCTAGCCAAGCGGTATGCTGAGGCTGACAGGATATCGATGTTCACTGTGATGAATGTCTGCTCACTCTGTACATGAAACAATGTATTGGGACAGTGCTGCCAACAGGAGCTTTTGACACCATTCAGGTTGTGTGCCTGTAGAGGCAGCATGGCTGTTATAAAACTGGATACTGGTGAAGGTGTGTCCATCAGTCCACTCTGCACACTGAAATGTACGTACCCACACGAACCAATGTTTCACCAATCACTGCCAAATCATGGCTTGGAGATTCCATTGCCTGGACCCTGTCACTAAAATTCACCCAGGTTACCTCAGATACTTTACATTGCAAACACCCCGCTGGAAATCCCGTACTCACACCCCGGAGATCACCCAATTCTGCAATGCAAATCATCAGCCGACTGGCTGGGTAACTCAGCCAGAACTGAATATGTATATTCATAAGTTTATAAAGCACAGGAGCAGAATTAGGCCATTCGGCCTATCGAGTTCGCTCTGCCATTCGATCATGGCTGACAGGCTCCTCATCCCCATTTTCCTGCCTTCCCCCCATAACCCTTCAACCCATTACCAATTAAAAACCTGTCTAACTCCTCCTTAAATTTACTCTGTCCCAACACCCACTGCACTTTGAGCCAGCAAATTCCACAGGTTCACAACCCTTTGGGAGAAGTAGTTTCTCCTCAAATCTGTTTTAAATTTGCTGCCCCTTATCCTAAGACTATGGGCCAAATTTTGCCAAAACTTTGCGCCCGTTTGCAGGCGCGAAATCGCAGTAAATTCGGGCATCGGGCCTTTAACGCGATCTGCAGCCGATCATGGCTTTCCCGACACTCGATTGGGGCAGGGATCCAGTCCACACCTGAATCGGGCAGCTTGATGATTTAAATGTATTAGCATAAACCACGCGTCCAACTCTCTCACCAAATCCCACTTTACCTTCTTCTGGTCCGTTCCAGATCTGCGATGTAAACGAACTGCAAAATAAAAATCCGAAGCTGATTTTTATTTTGCCGGGGAATCTCCAAATCGGCTTCAGAGTCTGCAATGGCTCTCTGACACAGATCATCCTTTGGGAGGGGTAAGGGGTCAGCACATCCTCAGGAGGGCGGGTGGGGGGGGGGCGGAAACGTGCGAGAAGGCTTATCGTTGTCTGGTGGTGGGAGGGAGGCCCACTCGTTAGAGTTTAGAAGAATGAGGGGAGATCTCATTGAGATGTATAAGATGATGAATGGGATGGATAGGATAGAGGTGGAGAGACTCTTCCCGCTCAAAAAAGACAGTAGGACAAGGGGGCACAGCCTCAAGATAAAGGGGGGGCGGTTTAGAACGGAGTTGAGGAGGAACTTCTTCACTCAAAGGTTGGTGAATCTCTGGAATTCTCTGCCCGTTGAAGTGGTGGAGGCTGCCTCGCTAAATATTTTTAAGAAGCGGGTTGATGGGTTTTTGATAAGAGAGGGGATTAAGGGTTATGGGGAGAGGGCGGGAATGTGGAACTGAGCCACGACAGATCAGCCATGATCTTATTGAATGGCGGGGCAGGCTCGAAGGGCTAGATGGCCGATTCCTGCTCCTATTTCTTATGTTCTTATGTTCTGATGGGGTAGGGGTGGGGGGGGGGGGGTCGGATGGATCTCTGGTGGAGTGGTGGGAGGGGGTCCGCTGCCACTCGGTGGGGGGGGGGTGGGCAGGAGTGTTTGCTGCCACTCTGTGGGTGACCCCTCCTCCCCATCAGAGGAACGAATCCCTCCTCCTGGTTTCCAATTGCTTTAATATATATAAGACATGAGAAATATACACTCGGTGTCATTTAAAAATTGAAATGCTGAATTTATTCGTAAGTGTCAGAGCCTTGGCTCATTGAAGCATGCACTCATTTAGTTGGTGAGAACTGACACACTGTCACAACAGGGAGGAGGGACTCGCTCCTCTGGTGGAGAGAGGAGGTCGCCCGCAGAGTAGCAGCGAACACCCCTGCCCCCTTCTCCCCCCCCACTCCCATTCCCCTCCTCCCCCCCCCCCCACTCCCCCCCCCCACCAGAGATCCATCCGCCACCCCCCCCATCAGTGAGTGATCAGGCCTCCCTCCCCCCCCCCCCCGACAACAATCAGCCCTGTCGCCCCCCCCCCCCGCCCTCCCTAAGAGATACATCTGACCCACCCCCCCCCCAGAGGATGATCTGTGTCAGAGAGCTGCTCTCTCTGCTTTCTTTCCTGCCTGAGCTTTTTCAAGTTTTTTTTCGAACTGCACATACGCAGTCCAGAGCTTCAATCATTCTGGCACTGCTAAACTCCACCTATAGCACACATCGGACTGGAGCCGGCAAAGAGCATATGGGCACACTGCAAAGAGGATTCCGGGCTCGGATCTGTATTATGCCCGGATCCGGCATAATTCGGATCCGGATCCGAATGGTAAAATTGGGCCCTATGACTTCTTGTCTTAGAATGCCCGACCATTCTGAACTTGCAAATATCGCACTGTGGAATCAACGTGGGTTTACTGTTCAGCAGACAGGCACGGACAGACCACCCCAAATCATCATTCACCTATACCCCTTGGTTACACAATGCATCCATCGAGAATCAGGAGACGATGAAAGATATCCACGGCAGGCATTCGAATTACCCAAACTGAACAGATGACAGAAGGTTTGAGAACCGCACGAAGGCGATTGCACGGAGAACCCAGCACAAATCACCAGCAAATGCCCAGCACTGAGAACACATGGCAGATAGCACGATAGGGCAACAAAACAGAATAATAAATACCATGGCAGGAACACTGAACTATCCAACTGCAAACAGAACACAGTTAAACTGAGACCAAGCCAGCATTCCGAAGAGTGGCAGCAGTCTCCAGCCAAGATCATGGTAAATAACTCTGCGTGGATAAGCAAACCACTGATATTGTACATGATTAGACTCAGACACAGGTTCCTTTTCACTTGCTGTTTTGTATACACTTTGATTCTTCCAGAGTAAGTCTCTAGTTTAAAATAAAGAGCAATGTTGTGAGATGATGGACATGTACATTTAAAAGAGTTTATCTCCCACTGCTGTCAGTCAGTGTCATTGGGACAGGGTAAGTTGTGTAACTCTGACTCAGTTTACAAGTAGCAGTTGAGATCAAATGTTTGATTAGGCTCAAAGGGCTGAATGACCTATTTTCCATGTTTCTTTAAATATAGATCCCACATTATCATTTTCCCGGTCAATATTGTTTAGCCCATTTACATCCACATTCCCAATCCAATATATCCTCTGGTTTTTCCTAGATGATATCAATGCTCTCTCCGTGGGAAAGGAGTTCCATGTGACAAGTTTGTGACAGTGGTATCCCGACAACCTCCAATCCCATTTCCACCTATTTTTATTCATGTTTATTTTTAGAATCATTCTCAATGACAAGGAGTTATGATTACTACATAAGCAACAGCAGTGAAGGAGTGGTCACATATTACAATAACTCTCAGTAATTCTTGCACTGTTTCTCATTAATTTCCCCCGTGAAACTGTCTGAATGAGTGATCCAAATACTGAAAGTTGTAAAATTACTAAAAGCTTCTTACTCAATATAACCTTTGAATTTTCCAACCAGCATTACAGCTGCAGGAAGACTGATCAATAGTTGACTCCCATACCTTCCCATGAATCAATAAACTATCTGAATTCTCTGTCTTTGCTACACAACGAAGGCTGGTTTGGAAAGATCGTTGACATCTGTACTGCTGAGTTGAGAGTTTCGTTTTTTTATTCATTAACTTCCTGGCCTCACACTCTATTGTTCTGGCTCAGAAAGGTCGGCTCAACTCTTCCTTCCAGTGTCAGATATTTCTCAGGGGACCCGAGGTGAAGAGGCTGCTGTGTAACTAGGGGCGAGTGACCTCTCTCCATATCCTCTGATCGGAATATCCTGTCACTGAAGTTTGTGGAGGACACTATTACAAACAGACCCCTGTGACTCTCATTCAGCTAACAGGAGGGCTCAGAGGCAAATCATCTCATGCTTTAAGGTGTTACCCTCCAAGGCAAAGTGCTCATGGAAGCGTCTCTTGATTATGGCAAGTCAGCTATCCAGAAGGGGAAGAAAACAATACAGCAGGGAAATAAGAATACTGGTCCAAATCGATTTTCATTCTGGTTAATCATTTAGTACAGGATTGCATTTGTAAAACCCAAACATCCCCTTTATTTCCAAAAGAAAGTACAAACCTCATTTAAAGAAGATACAACCTTCCCCCTTTCTCTCTGAACAAAATACACGATTGCATGCATAATCCTGTGTGGCTTGGAGTTGCCTAAGTTACCCACTGTGAACCCAGTGTTCTCACACATTGACAACTGTTTGGTGTTTTAGTCAGTCTCTGCACCTGTACGGCGCACATTAGGGATGATTCTCCCATCCCTCTGCCCTGCTCGAGTTACGATGTGCAAATGCCAGTGTTGGACTGGGGTAAACACAGTAAGAAGTCTCACAATACCAGGTGTTGTGAGACTTCTTACTCTGCTCGAGTAGCACAGCGAGCCAGGAAACATCAGCGGAGGACTGTAGCGAGAATCGCAGCTGGTGTCTGGCCGATCCAGGCCGGGGGACGGGGGGGCGGGGGGTGGGAACGGGGTGGTGGGGGTGCAGGGTCTATTGCGCACTCAGCAGTGGGATTGGTGGCTGCACACTGTGTGTGGGGGGTGGTTGGGGGGGAGAAGATCAGGGTCAGTAGGACAACAATCGGGGTGAGGTGCAATGTGGTTTGGGAAGCTGGCGTTCGAGAGACTGGTGATTGGGAGGGGTGCCAGTGTGTGTATGTGCCAATCTCACAGTGAGCTGATTCTGGCCTCCTGGGACAGAGGGGGCTCTGTTCTCCCCCCAGCCCACTTTTCAACATGAACCCCCTCTGAGGCACACAGTGGAGCACAGAATGTCAGAGATTCGTAAAACTAAATACACCCAAAATACAGGTAGGAAATTCTCCCGCTTTCCTGCTCATTCTCGGAGAATCCCGGCCAGCTGTGCAGACCTCTTGATGGAGTATCGACATTGGCTGTTCCTCCAAGCGATGTTTCTTGTTTGGAGAATCCTAACGTGGAGATTGTCACTCTTATGATCCTTGTTGTCTTGGTGATTGAAGTCCCATTGCGGTTATGGGAGTCCTTGACCTCTGGAAATGATGTACAGGTGTGAGACCCCTTTTCCCTGTGGGCTCAGTTGCATTGAAGAAGCGGCTTCCCTAGCAGAGGTGTATCTGCCTCTGCTTGCACCTGTATATCTGGTTGAGGTTTTTGAGTTGGCAGCTGTGGAATTATGGGTTATTCTTTCCTCCTGGTACCTTGTATCATCTCTGAATTTCAGAATAGAATCGAATCCCTACACTGCACCCTACAGACCATCAAGCCTGTAGCAACAACAATCCCACCCAGACTCTATCCCCACAACCCCATGTATTTGCCCTGCTAATCTTCCTGACACTAAGGGCAGGTTAGCATGGTGCATCATAACCTGCACATCTTTGGACTATGGGAGGAAACCGGTGCACCTGGAGGAAACCCACGCAGACATGGGGAGAACATGCAGGCTCCACACAGATAGTGACCTGAGGCTGGAATCGAACCTGGATCCTAGGTACTGTGAGGCAGCGGCATTAGCTGCTGTGCCACTTGTGTTTGTTCTGATCTCACGGTTTGGTTCATTGAAGATTTAAGTTTATCGTGCATTTTCACTGGTATACACACAGCTGGAATCTTGCCTTCAACTCTTCCAGTTTAGCTCTGATGTGAACATTTACACTCAGATTGTGCATTTCATTACACTGACATGGCCAGCAACCATCTTGTGGTTTATTTGAGCATTGTCACCCTCTCTCTGGGGTCTCCCTTCCTCTCTTTGGGGTCTTGTCTGACTGTCTGCCTTCCCTCTCTCTCTCTGGGGTCATGTCTGTCTGTCTCCCTGTCTCTATTGTCATATTCAGGATTACCAGCTTTTGACTTGCTCTGACTGAGATGAGTTGCTGTTGCATCCCATCTATGATCTGGAACTCTGTGTTCAGACTAATGTGTCCCCTCGGTATGAGTATCATGCCAGCAGATAGCCTTAATTCACTTTCGAGGGCTGCATTTTTGGATCACTGTGTTGAGTCACTTTGCACAGGTCAGTGAAGACCATGAAGTTCCACGACGCATCAGTGTCTATCTGACATTTCTTGTTCACTTGATACGATGATGATCACAGAAACCTCTCGGATCCTATAGACCAGGCTGAACCATCCTGTTACATGGTGTGTAGTTCCTCATCAGAATCCTTTGCTGATCTCTCTCCAGCAGCTTTCTGAATAGGTTTGTTTTGCTTCTTTCTAGCCAAATACTTGTTTGCAAAATGATTCTCTTTCATGTGATTAAAACACTGCTTTCCCTTTGTTGGACAATCCATCTTTTCCCATGTATGTTGTCCTCCACGGTATTTGCATCCTGCCCTTTATCCGTGATTGCCCTGCCCTTTAGGCTTGAACTGTCTCTCAGCTTAATGTATCTCCCGGTCTGCTCTGCCATACAAGTTCTCTAGCTGATGTTTTACAACTTCTGCATTTCAGCACACATCAATCACTTTCTATTGTGTCAATTTCTCACCTTTTAGCAGACTTGTTCCCACCAAGGGATTCCTCATGCCCTAGACCAATCTATCTTTAATCAGATCAGCTGTCAACATTCACATCACTCTGCTAGCTATGTTATTACTGTGATTTACTATTCAATGGTCTCATTTACACTCTGAACTCCAGTTGAATACATATCGTTCATATGTAACATTCAGAAGGTGAATTGAAGGCTTTTACAATCATAAGAATGTAAGAAATAGGAGCAGGAGTAGGCCATCTAGCCCTTCAAGCCTGCCCCGCCATTCAATAAGATCATGGCTGATCTGAAGTGGCTCAGTTCCTCTTTCCCGCTTTTTCCCCATAACCCTTAATTCCCTTGTCTGTCAAAAACCTATCTACCCGTGTCTTAAATATATTTAGCGAGGTAGCCTCCACCACTTCAACGGGCAGAGAATTCCAGAGATTCACCACCCTTTGAGTGAAGAAGTTCCTCCTGAACTCCGTTCTAAACTGCCCCCCCTTTATCTTGAGGCTGTGTCCTCTAGTCCTGCTGTCCTTTCTGAGTGGGAAGAATCTCTCTACCTCTACCCTATCCATCCCTTTCATTATCTTATACGTCTCTGTAAGATCCCCCCTCATCCTTCTAAACTCCAACGAGTACAAGCCTAGTTTATTCAGCCTCTCCTCATAGCTCAACCCCCTCATCTCTGGTATCAGCCTAGTGAACCTCCTCTGCACTCCCTCCAAGGCCAATATATCCTTGCACAAGTGCGGCGACCAAAACTGGACACGGTACTCCAGCTGCGGCCTCACCAGTGCCCTGTACAGTTGCAGCAAGACCTCCCTGCTTTATATTCTATCCCCCTCACTATAAAGGCCAGCATTCCATTCGCCTTCTTGACCACCTGCTGCACCTGCAGACTGGGTTTTTGCGACTCATGCACAAGGACCCCGAGGTCCCTCTGCACCGTCGCCTGCTGCAGTTTTTCGCCCCGTAAGTAATAGTCCTTCCTACCATTCTTCCTACCAAAGTGGACCACCTCACACTTGCCAACATTAAATTCCATTTGCCATTTCCTGGCCCATTCTTTTGTCCTTTTTTGTCCAATCAGTAATCTCATTTGCAGCCAGTCACTGAAAGTAAGTGTGTAGGTACAGCAGGCAGTAAAGAAGGCCAACATACTGTTGGACTTCATAGTGAAAGGATTTGATGTAGGAGTGGGATGTTTAACACAATTGCACAGTAAGAAGTCTCACAACATTAGGTTAAAGCCCAACAGATTTTTTTGGCATTAAGAGCTTTTGGAGCACTGCTCCTTCCTCAGGTGAGTCACTCAGGGTGGCACGGTAGCACAGTGGTTAGCACTGCTGCTTTACAGCTCCAGGGTCCTGGATTCGATTCTTGGCTCGGGTCACTGTCTGCATGGGTTTCCACCAGGTGCTCCGGTTTCCTCCCACAGTCCAAAGATGTTAGGTTGATTGGTCATGCTAAGAAATTGCCCCTTAGTGTCCAGGGTAGCGGAGGTTATAGGGATTAGTAGGTAAAATATGTAAGGATATGGGGGTAGGGCCTGGGTGGGATTGTGTTTGGTGCAGACTTGATGGGCCGAAGGGCCTCTTTCTGCACTGTAGGATTCTATGATCTACATTGAATATTTGACCCATAGGTTGGGATACAGTTCCTGCAGCTTCCGTGAGAGGAGGCAACACGGAATTGAAAGAAACATAAACTGCAACGTGAGAGTAGCCAGAAAATCTTCCTTAACATCATTACAGTCAGAAAGGCAGTGTACAGCTGAGTGTAAAGGTGCTA
The DNA here is from genome assembly GCA_037974335.1 of Prionace glauca. Classification (NCBI taxonomy): domain Eukaryota; kingdom Metazoa; phylum Chordata; class Chondrichthyes; order Carcharhiniformes; family Carcharhinidae; genus Prionace; species Prionace glauca. The sequence continues at coordinate 6,496,977 of CM075753.1, read as the reverse complement.
AGTAATTGTGAGAAATCTGCCAGTTATTTGATATCAGCAATTTTGGGGACAGCAGTGGGAGGATATTGATCAGCGTAATGAAGAGAAGGGTCACAGAGTCTGTGATTCTGCTGCTACAGCCTGTCCTGCTGATGACATTGAATCTTTAACAACTCCCTCCCACCACCCCCTTGTCAGAGCTCTCCGATTATCGAATCAGGACTTGCGAGATCCCTGCTCAACTGGATAGAAGGCAATGGCTTAGCCTTGTTATCCCTAGACTATTAATCTGGAAACTCAGCTAATGTTCTGGGGAACCGGGTTCGAATCCTGCCATGGCAGATGGTGGAATTTGAATTCAATAAGAAATATCTGGAATTAAGAATCTTAGGTCAAGTAAGATGATCTAAGGTGATCATGAAACCATTGTCGGAAAAACCCATCTGGTTCACTAATGTCCCTTAAGGGAAGAAAATCTGTCATCCTTACCCGGTCTGGCCTAAATGTGATTCCAGACCCACAGCAATTTGGTTGACTTTCAACCGCCCTCCAAGGGCAATTAGGGATGGGCAATAAATGCTAGCCCAGCCAGCGACGCCCATGTCCCACGGATGAATAAAGAAATCACATGCTCACTTTCGTTTGTGTTTTTTCTGTCTAATTCACTTTCTTAACTCTGCTGTTTCTCATCCTAATGTTGCTCTCACCTCTTAGTTTAGGCAGAGCTGCTGTCCTCCCAATGCTCTATGATAGAGACCTGGAGAACTCAGAATGGGATCTCACACACACAGTTCTTTGAGAGGCTACGGGGCAGGGATGGAATCAGGAGGGTTTACCTCCATCAGTGAATATCTGTTCTGTTCAATTCCCAGCTACACTTACTTGGAGTTTTACCGCCTCGCCTGGCCCGGAATCGGAGTGGGCATGGCTCGCAGAACGGAATTCTCCCTTGGCCTTGGGAGGGGTTTTACAAGCCTTGCCCGAGTGAGATCTCAGTGTGTAAACTCTGTGATCTCACCAAGCATTACAGTGGATAGTCAGAATCTTTTTTGGATAGCTTCTTCCCGGGGTGGAAGAGTCAATTATTACGGGACGCAGGTTTAAGGTGCGAGGAGCAAGGTTTAAAGATGTACGAGGTAGATTTTTGACACGGAGGGTGATGGGTGCCTGGAACTCTCTGCCAGGGGAGCTAATGGAAGTGGATATGATAGTGAGTTTAAAGGGGCATCTTGACAAATTCATGAACAGGATGGGAATAAAGAGATACAGTCCCCAGAAGAGTAGGGGGATTTAGTTCAGTTGAGCATGGTAGGTGCAGGCTTCGAGGGCCGAAGGGCCTGTTCCTGTGCTGTAATTTTCTTTGTTCTACAACCTTCCCAGAACTCTACACTCCTCCACTTCCAGAATCATAGAAAATAGGAACAGAAGACCACTTGGCCACTCAAATCTGCTCTACCTTTCGATATGATCTTCTATCTCACCACCATACCCCACAGCCCCTCCATAACCCTCAACACCTTTCTTAAAGGAGGCGGCACGGTGACACAGAGGTTAGCACTGCTGTCTCACAGTGCCTGGGACCCGGGTTCAATTCCCAGTTGGGTCACTGTCTGTGTGGTGAATGCACATGCTCCCCATGTCTGCGTGGGTTTCCTCCGGGTGCTCTCGTTTCCTCCCATAGTCCAAAAGACATGCTGGTTAGAAGCATTGGCCTGAACAGGCATCAAAGTGTGGTGACTAGGGTATTTTCACAGTAATTTCATTGCAGTGTTAAAGTAAGTCTACTTATAACCAATAAATAAATCAATCAATCAATATATTCAGTGATCTGGCCTCCAGAGCTCTATGTGGTAGAGAATTCCACAGGTTCACCATCCTCTGAGTGCAGAAATATTTCCTTATCTCAGTTCTAAATGCCCTATCCTGTATCCTGAGTCTGTGACCCCTTGTCAAAGACCCTCCAGCCAGTGGAAACAACATTCCTGCATCCAGTCTAACCAGCTCGGTCAAAATTTTATACATTTCAATGAGATCCAATTCTGGTCTCTTGCAAATCTTCAATTTTAATTGCATCACCATTGGTGGCCGTGCTTTTCACGACCTTGTTCCTAAGCTCTGGAATTTCCTCCCCAAAACTCTCCGCCTCGCTCCCCTCTTTAAGATGTTCCTTAAAATCCAGTTCGGTGAACTTTTGGTCACCTGTCTTATAATCTCCTAATGTCTCAGCGTCATTCGTTCCAGGAAGTGCCTTCACCATATTAAAGGTGATATACAAATACAAGTTGTTGTTGTATCCAAAGCCCACATCTCATTAGAATTCGGAGGTAATATTCTTGGGGTGTTGGGAGCCTCTGATTTGAACCAGAATAATGCAACATTCATCTTGAATTATCAACTCCTACGGAATTGGTCTTTCACCTCTGACATACAAACAAACAAATTAGGAGCAGCAGTAGGCCATTCGGCCCCTTGAGCCTGCTTCACCATTCAGTAAGCTCACAGTGAACTTACTGTGGTTTCAACTGCACATTCTGTCGACCCTGAATAACCTTAGACACTCTCCTGAGACAAGAATCTATCCACCGCTGCCTTAATATTCAGTGACCTTGCCTCCACCACTCTCTTGGGAAGAGAGTTTCAAAGGCTCTGAACCCCCTCAGAGAAAACTCAGTCTTTAATGGGAGACCCCTTACTTTTAAACTATGTCCCCCAGTTGTAGTCTCTCCCCCAAAGGGAGTCACCTTTTCTACATTCACCCTGTCAAGACCCCTCAGAATCTTCTAGGTTTCAATTAGATCACCTCTCAATCTTCTAAACTCCAATGGATACAGGCCTAATCTTTCCTTGTAAAAGAGAAGCATGGGAATTAGGAGCAGGAATGGGCCAGTCAGCCGTTCATTATGATCATGGCTGATCAGCCAACTCAATAGTCTGATCCTGCCTTTCCCCCATAGCATTTGATCTCCTTCACCCCAATGGTATATCTAACTGCTGCTTGAAAAGGTACAATCTTTTGGACTGTGAATAACTATAACGCGCTGATGATAACATGCTAACACATAGAAGCTCCCATTCTTGCATCCAAGGTGAGGAGAAATTTCTTCACCCATTCTGTCTAGCACATCCCTCACTAAGATGCTCAGATTTATTATACTTCAATGCAGCAACTCCATTCCCATTCACTCCCAGGTTACACAATCCCAAAGAACAAAGAACAGTACAGCACAGGGAACAGGCCCTTCGGCCCTCCAAGCCTGTGCTGCGCATTGGACCAACTAGACCATTCGTTTGTATCCCTCCATTCCCAGTCTGCTCATGTGACTATCCAGGTAATTCTGAAACGATGCCAGCTTGTCTGCTTCCACCACCCTACTCGGCAGTGCATTCCAGGTCCCCACCACCCTCTGTGTAAAAAACATCCCTCTGATATCGGAGTTATACCTTGCCCCTCTCACCCTGAGCCTGTGACTCCTCGTGATCGTCACTTCCAACCTGGGAAAAAGCTTCCCACTATTCACCCTATCTATACCCTTCATAAATTTGTACACCTCTATTAGGTCTCCCCTCATTCTCCATCTTTCCAGAGAGAACAACCCCAGTTTACCCAATCTCTCCTCATAGCTAAGACCCTCCATACCAAGCAACATCCTGGTAAACCTTCTCTGCACTCTGTCTAAAACCTCCACGTCCTTCTGATAGTGCGGTGACCAGAATTGGACGCAGTATTCCAAATGCGGCCTAACCAACGTTCTATACAGCTGCAACATCAGACTCCAGTTTTTATACTCCATACTCCGTCCTATAAAAGCAAGCATACCATATGCCTTCTTCACCACCTTCTCCACCTGTGCTGCCACCTTCAAGGATTTATGGACTTGCACACCTAGGTCCCTCTGTGTTTCTATACTCTTGATGACCCTGCCATTTATTGTATTATTCCCCTCTACATTAGTTCTTCCAAAATGCATCACCTTGCATTTATCTGGATTAAATTCCATCTGCCACTTCTCCACCCAATTTTCCAGCCTATCTATATCCTACTGTATTGTCCAACAATGTTCGTAGCTATCCACAAGTCCAGCAAGCTTTGTGTCATCCGCAAACTTGCTGATAACACCAGTTACAACTTCTTCCAAATCATTTATATATATCACAAATAGCAGAGTCCCAGTACAGAGCCCTGCAGAACACTACTGGTCACAGACCTCCAGCTGGAAAAAGACCCTTCGACTGCTACCCTCTGTATCCTGTGGCCAAGCCAGTTCTCTACCCATCTAGCCACCTCTCTTTTTACCCCATGAGCCTTAACCTTCTTAACCAACCTGCCATGAGGGACTTTGTCAAACGCCTTACTGAAATCCATATGGACGACATCCACGGCCCTTCCTTTGTCAACTGTTTTTGTCACTTCCTCGTCAAAGAACCCAAATCTCTTCCTGTTCACTCCCAGTATACAAAATCCCAATGGATCCAAATCTTCTTCCCATTCACTCCCACTGTACACAATCCCAAAGGACCCAAACCCCTTCCCATTCACTCCCAGGCTACATAATCCCAAAGGACCCAAAACCCTTCTCATTCACTCAAAGGCTACCCAATCCGAAAGGACCCAAATCCCGTCCCGTTCACTCCCACTTGACACAATCCTAATGGACCCAAACCCCTTCCCCTTCACTCCCAGGCTACACAATCCCAATGGACAAAAACTCCTTCCTGTTCACTCCTATGTTACACAATCCCAAAGGACCCAAATCCCTTCCCATTCACTCGCACTCTAACAATCCCAAAGGACTCAAACCTTCCCGTTCACTCCCACTCTAATAATCCCAAAGGACCCAATCCTTCCCATTCACTCCAACTGTACGCAATCCCAATGGACCCAATTGGACCATTCATCCCATGCTACACAATCCCAATGGACCCAAACCCTTTCCCGTTCATTCCTGCTGTACACGATCACAAAGGACCCAAACCCCTTCCTATTTACACCTACTATACACAATCCCAAAAGACCGAAACCCTTTCCTGTTTACTCCCACACTACACAATCCCAGTGGACCCAAACCCTTTCTCATGCACTCCCATGCTACACAATCCCAATGGACCCAAATCCTTTCCTGTTCACTCACTGTGTACACAACTCCAAAGGACCCAAACTCCTCCTCGTTCACTCCCATTGTACACAAACCCAACGGACCCAAACCTGTATTGTATATAGTTCCTGGTTCCAGAGAGAAGTGGAATTTCTAATGTTTGTTTTTGGATTGTAAACTATTGCAGGGCCTATATATTAATAAGAACATAAGAAATAGGAGCAGGAGTAGGCCATCTAGCCCTTTGAGCCTGCCCCGCCATTCAATAAGATCATGGCTGATCTGTCGCGGCTCAGTTCCACCTTCCCGCCCTCTCCCCATTACCTTTAATCCCCTCTCTTATCAAAACCCATCAACCCGCATCTTAAAAATATTTAGCGAGGCAGCCTCCACCACTTCAATGGGCAGAGAATTCCAGAGATTCACCACCCTTTGAGTGAAGAAGTTCCTCCTCAACTCCGTTCTAAACCGCCCCCCCCTTTATCTTGAGGCTGTGCCCCCTAGTCCTACTGTCTTTTTTGAGCGGGAAGAGTCTCTCCACCTCTATCCTATCCATCCCATTCATCATCTTATATGTCTCAATGAGATCTCCCCTCATTCTTCTAAACTCTAACGAGTACAAGCCTAGTTTATTCAGCCTCTCCTCATAGCTCAACCCCCTCAACTCTGGTATCAGCCTAGTAAACCTCCTCTGCACTCCCTCCAAGGCCAAAATATCTTTGCGCAGGTGCGGCGCCCAAAACTGCACACAGTACTCCAGCTGCGGCCTCACCAATGCCCTATACAGCTGCAGCAAGACCTCCCTACTTTTATATTCAATCCCCCTCGCGATGAAGGACAGCATCCCATTCGCCTTCCTGACCACCTGCTGCACCTGCAAGCTGGGTTTTTGCGACTCATGCACAAGGACCCCGAGGTCCCTCTGCACCGCCGCCTGCTGCAGTTTTTCGCCCCGTAAGTAATAGTCCTTCCTACCATTCTTCCTACCAAAGTGGACCACCTCACACTTGCCAACATTAAATTCCATTTGCCATTTCCTGGCCCATTCGCCCAGCCTATCTAGATCCTTCTGCAGACTCTCCACACCCTCCGCACAATTTGTCGTTCCCCCAATCTTGGTGTCATCAGCAAATTTCGACACCCTACACTCGGTTTCCTCCTCCAGATCATCTATATAAATGGTAAAAAGCTGAGGCCCCAGCACTGACCCCTGGGGCACTCCACTAGTCCCCATCCGCCAATCCGAATAGCACCCGTTGACCCCCACTCTCTGCCTCCTATTTGACAACCAATCCTCTATCCACGCTAACACCCTACCCCCAACTCCATGTCCCTCGACCTTCTGCAATAACCTCTTGTGAGGTACTTTGTCAAACGCCTTCTGAAAATCTAGAAAGACCACATCCACCGGCTCTCCTCTATCCACCGCCCTAGACACATCCTCATAGAACTCCAGTAAATTTGTCAGACACGACTTTCTTTAATGAAACCGTGCTGCGTCTGCTCTATCAAACAATTCCCTTCAAGATGCCTTGCAATTTCCTCCTTAATGACAGATTCTAACATTTTACCTACCACAGACGTTAAACCAACCGGCCTATAATTCCCCGCCTTTTGCCTGGCACCCTTCTTAAACAATGGCGTAACATTAGCCGTTTTCCAATCATCCGGCACTTCCCCGGAATCCAGCGACGTCTGGAAAATAACCACCAAGGCATCCACTATCACCTCCACCATTTCTTTCAGAACCCTCGGATGCATTCCATCCGGTCCTGGGGACTTGTCCACAATCAGCCCCTCCAGTCTGTCGAGCACCGTCTCTCTAGTAACAGTAATGTTATTAAGACCCTCCAGTCCTACCACCTTTCCATCGCTAACACCCGGCAAATTATTCACGTCCTCCTCCATGAAGACAGAAACAAAAAAGTTATTCAATACCTTAGCCATATCCCCATCCCCTACCACTAGGTCCCCTTTCTCATCCTCTAAAGGACCAACGTTCACCCTAGCCAGCCTCTTCCTTTTTATATATTTATAAAAACTCTTGCTATCCTTTTTTATATTAAGCGCTAGCCCAGCTTCATAGTTTCTCCTACCCTTCTTTATCAACTTCTTTGTCAATCTTTGTTGACATTTAAACCTCTCCCAGTCCTCTTCTTGCCCGCTACTCTTAGCTACTCTAAATTCCTCCACTTTTAATTTAACACTTTCCTTTACCTCCTTCGTTATCCACAGCTTATTACCTCTCCTCCTACGATCCTTTTTGACCATCGGAATAAATTTCCGCTGAGCACCAAGAAAGATCTCCTTAAAGATCCTCCACTGCTCCTCAGCAGACCCTCCCTCCAACGCGCTCCCCCAGTTCACATTCGCCAATTCTTCTCTCATTCTACCGTACTCCCCTCTATTCAAACAAAGTACGCGTGTCTGGGAACCCACTTTCTCCTCCTCCATCTGCACCAGAAACTCCACCATACAATGATCACTTTCCCCAAGAGGATCCTTCACTGCAAGGTCCCTAATTCTACCCGCCTCATTACATAGCACCAGATCCAAGATAGCTCGCTCCCTCGTCGGCTCCAACACACACTGTTCGAGGAAACTATCCCGGCAGCATTCCAAGAACTCCTCCTCGAGCCCTCCGCGTCCAACATGAGTCGACCAATCAATATGCAGATTGAAATCCCCCATAACTACGGCCTCGAGCCCTCCGCGTCCAACATGGGTCGACCAATCAATATGCAGATTGAAATCCCCCATAACCGTGATGCTATCCTTAATCAGCAGAGCTACTTTTCCCTCCTGCCTATCCTTCCTAAACACTTGATAGCCTTGTACATTCAGCTCCCAGTCCCTGTCACCCTGCAGCCACGTCTCTGTAATGGCCACCAGATCGTATCCATTTGTGTCGATATGCGCCACCAGCTCATCCATTTTATTCCAAATGCTTCGTGCATTCAGATAAAGCGCTTTCATCCCAGCCTTCACCTGGACCCTATTTGCCGTAACGCCACCAACCATACTCACGCCCCCTACTCCCTCTATTATTGGGACATCCTCGGCCTCTTCCCTTACCTGTACCCTCTCCTTAACTTTAGACCTCGTAACATCACCTATCCTCGCACCCTCCCCCCGCCTAATTAGTTTAAAGCCCTGTCTACAGTCCTCTTTACTCGATTCGCCAGCACTCTGGTCCCAGCACGTTGACCAGTCTTGATCCAAAGCTGCAGTAGAATAATCTGTGAATGATTTTGCTGTGTCCTTGTGAGAATAAGTTGCCTTGTCCAATATGAATGGTTATTTTTGTCATGCCTGTTGTGGACAGGGTGATGATAGCTCACAGCTCTCCATTTTCCAGTTTATGAATAATGAGTGAAAAGAATTTAAACGGCTATTGACTTAGCCAACACTTATCTCACAACATCACTCCTTTCCAAATTGCACCTGCCCCTAAAAACCTGACCCAATCCAATTCTGGAAGAACAAATAGACACAAAGCCATGCAAGGAGACACCGTGTTTGTTGTAAATATTAAGGCATTTTTGAAAGAATAGTATTTTCATTTTAGTTGGCTCTCAGCCTCCTGAGATTGCAGTTCTTCATGGATTAGGAGAACTTGGAATCTCACAGTGATTTATTCTTTATTTGACAATCGATAGTATGTCTCTGTCTCCTTGCTGCAGAGTCACCCTCCATAGAGAGAGAGAGAGAGACAGAATCAGGGAGCAGCCCAGTAGATAATACAAGCTTGGTCTAATTAATATTTACATATCGCAAGAGAATGGGAGATTGTAGGGGTGGGGGTGGGGGGACATGGAAGATGAGTTGAGGGGAGGGTAAATGGTGGGTGAGTCGGGGGAGTGGGGGAGTAACTGGGATGGCTGTGTATTGGAGGAGGATTGAATGTGAGTCAGGCAGTGAGGGAAAGTGTGCATGTGTGTGTGTGGGGAGGGGGTGGCGAGGGGGAGCCAGAGGGTCAGTGCTGAGGGAGTGCCGCACTGTCGGAGGGTCAGTGCTGAGGGAGTGCTGCACTGTCAGAGGGTCAGTGCTGAGGGAGCGCCGCACTGTCAGAGGGTCAGTGCTGAGGGAGTGCCGCACTGTCAGAGGGTCAGTGCTGAGGGAGCGCCGCACTGTCAGAGGGTCAGTGCTGAGGGAGCGCCGCACTGTCAGAGGGTCAGTGCTGAGGGAGCGCCGCACTGTCAGAGGGTCAGTGCTGAGGGAGCGCCGCACTGTCAGAGGGTCAGTGCTGAGGGAGCGCCACATTGTCAGAGGGTCAGTGCTGAGGGAGTGCTGCACTGTCAGAGGGTCAGTGCTGAGGGAGCGCTGCACTGTCAGAGGGTCAGTGCTGAGGGAGCGCCGCACTGTCAGAGGGTCAGTGCTGAGGGAGCGCCGCACTGTCAGAGGGTCAGTGCTGAGGCCCCATCTCTCCCCTTGACTGGATATTAAAGATCCTATGGTAGTGTTTAACAAAGCTGAAAAGGCCCTCACTTAACCCCACCTATCACAGGCTCTCTTTTTCCAAACAGTTTTCGCAATTCTGTCTCCAACCTTCCCAACCATCCTCGGATTTGAGTTTCTGTGAGTGGAAAAGATTCCCACTTCCTTCTCCAGGTTTGTGATGTTTAACTATTGGGAATTGCAGTGATTGTGAAGGTGAATTATTTGTATTTATTCCATAAATGTGTAACTAATCAAACCTAATCCCTCTCAGCGGTTACATTATCCCTCTGATTGGTGGTGGCATTTTGATCCCCATGGCTGTGTAGCGGAGGATCCAGACAATGTTCTCACCATGCTGTCTCTCTGATACAGGCCGTGTGGCTGGAACCGCGACAATGTTCCGTGAATGAAAGCAGAGTCATCAAGCAGACAGTGAACGCTGGATCTCAAACCTCGCCCCTCTTTCCAGAATGTGGGAACATTATCCTGGTTATTAATCAGAGATCAGTGCGGCTGACAGACCGAGATGGGGAAAATAGCAGAAACCAAGGATGAACAGAGAGGAGGGGAAAGAGCAGAAGAGGGTAGCGAGAGCGGTGCTGGACAACGGGATTGTGTGTAGGCTTTTCATCCCGTCAGCTCGCAGGTTGGGCGCTGCTTTGGGCAGGTTGTCAAACACGTTGCTAAGAATCAGCTGGCTGGCATGAGGCTTTCCATTTTCTCCCAGCAACACGGTGCCTCAATCAGCCAACAGCAACTTTCCACTGGCTTGGTTTCCATGACAACTCAGTCAGGTCTGTTGGTAATGGCTGCTTCCATGGCCTGATTCCCTGGAATAGCCAAACATTCCCATCATCCCTGCTCATATCCCAACTTACTGGAACGTTCGACACCTTTCAGTCACTGTTAGAGTAACACACACTATACCAGCCTGTCCTCATCAACACACTTTTGTAATTCATTTGTGGGACATGGGCGTTGCTGGCTAGACCAACATTTATTCCATCCCTAGTTGCCCTTGAGAAGAAGGTGGTGAGCTACCTTCTTGAATCGCTGCAGTCCATTTGCTGTGGGTTGACCCACAATGCCGTTAGGGAGGGAATCCCAGGATTTTGACCCAGCGATAGTGAAGGAATGGCTGGTATATTTCCAAGTCAAGATGGTGAGTGACTCGGAGGGGAACTTGCTGTTCCCAGGTATCTGCTGCCCTTGTCCTTCTAGATGGAAGTGGTTATAGGTTTGCAAGATGCTGTCTAAGGATCTTTGGTGAATTGCTGCAGTGCATCTTTTAGATAGTGCACACTGCTGCTACTGAGTGTCAGTGATGGATGGAGTGGATGTTTGTAGATGTGGTGCCAATCAAGCAGGGTGCTTTGTCCTGGATGCTGTCGAGCTTCCTGAGTGTTGTTGGAGCTGGACCCATCCAGGCAAGTGGAGAGTGTTCCATCACACTCCTGACTTGTGCCCTGTAGATGGTGGACAGGCTTTGGGGAGTCAGGAAGTCTGTGACCTGCTCTTGTAACCACAGTATTTATATGGTGGGTTCCGATCAGTTTCTGGTCATTGATAACCCCCAGGATGTTGATAGTGGGGGATTCAGTGATGTTGGTGCTACTGAATGTCGAGGAGTGATGATTAGATTCTATTGTCGGTGATAAGAACATAAGAAATAGGAGCAAGAGTAGGCCATCTAGCCCCTTGAGCCTGCTCTACCATTCAATAAGATCATGGCTGATCTGTCGTGTCTCAGTTCCACATTCCCGCCCCCTCCCCATAACCCTTAATCCCCTTGCCTATCAAAAACCTATCAACCCGCGTCTTAAAAATATTTAGCGAGGCAGCCTCCACCACTTCAACGGGCAGAGAATTCCAGAGATTCACCCTTCCAGAGATAGCACCCTTTGAGTGAAGAAGTTCCTCCTCAACTCCGTTCTAAACCGTCCCCCCTTTATCTTGAGGGTGTGCCCTCTAGTCCTACTGTCCTTTCTGAGCGGGAAGAGCCTCTCCACCTCTATCCTATCCATCCCATTCATCATCTAATATGTCTCAATGAGATCTCCCCTCATTCTTCTAAACTTTAATGAGTGTAAGCCTAGTTTGTTCAGCCTCTTCTCATAGTTCAACCCCCTCAACTCCGGTATCAGCCTAGTAAACCTCCTCTGCACTCCCTCCAAGGCCAAAATATCCTTGCGTAAGTGCGGCAACCAAAACTGCACACAGTACTCCAGCTGTGGCCTCACCAGTGCCCTATACAGCTGCAGCAAGACCTCCCTACTTTTATATTCAATCCCCCTCGCTATGAAGGCCAGCATCCCATTCGCCTTCCTGACCACCTGCTGCACCTGCAGGCTGGGTTTTTGCGACTCATGCACAAGGACCCCGAGGTCCCTCTGCACCGTCGCATGCTGCAGTTTTCGCCATGTAAGTAATAGTCCTTCCTACCATTATTCCTACCAAAGTGGACAACCTCACATTTGCCAACATTAAATTCCATTTGCCAGTCCCTGGCCCATTCGCTCAGCCTATCTAGATCCTTCTGCAGACTTTCCACACCCTCCGCACAATTTGCCGTTCCACCAATTTTGGTGTCATCAGCAAATTTCGACACCATACATGCGGTTCCCTCTTCCAGATCATCTATATAAATGGTAAAAAGCTGAGGCCCCAGCACCGACCCCTGGGGCACTCCACTAGTCACCAACCGCCAATCCGAATAGCACCCATTGACCCCCCCTCTCTGCCTCCTATTTGACAGCCAATCCTCTATCCACGCTAACACCTACCCCCTACTCCATGCCCCCTGACCTTCTGTAATAACCTCTTGTGAGGATGATCATTGCCTGGCACTTGTGTAGCGCGAATGTTACTTGCCACTTGTCAGCCCAAGCCTGGATACTGTCCAGATTTTGTTGCATTTGAAGAGGAACTACTTCAGTATCTGAGGAGTGGCGAATGGTGCTGAACATTGTGCAATGATCAGCGAACATCCCCACTTCTGACCTTATGATGGAGGGAAGGCCATTGATGGATCAGCTGAAGATGGTTGGGTCCAGGACACTCCCTTGAGGGACTCCTGCAGAGATGTCCTGGAGCTGGGATGACTGACCCTCCACAACCTCAACCATCTTCCTTTGTGTTGGGTATGACTTCAACCAGTGAGGGTAGTTTACCCTGACTGCCACTGATTCCAGTTTGGCGGGGGCTCCTTAATGCTACACTCAATCAAATGCTGCCTTGATGTCAAGGGCAGTCACTCTCAAGTCACAGTTACAGGGTGTAAGCACACTGGGTCAGCTTGCCCCAATCAACACACTGTTACAGGGAGTACACGGGATATATGTTCCATTGCACTGTCTTCAGCATGGTGTAATGATCCTTTGGCACTGGCCCTAGGAGGCTGCACTGGGGAGTCCACAGACATTGCCCCCTGTGGGCTGCACTGGAGAGGCACTGCCTCCAGTGGGCTGCACAGGGGAGGCATCCACTGGCACTGCCCCTCACTCACATTCTAATCAGTATTCTGTAAACTGAGTGTGTGTCTTTATATGCCGTCTGTGATCAGAACTCCCCACTCACCTGACAAAGGAGCAGCGTTCCAAAAGCTACTAGTGTTTGTTACCAAATAAACCTATTGGATTTTAACCTGGTGTTGTGAGACTTCTTATTGTGTTTACCCCAGTCCAACGCCGGCATCTCCACATCATGTCTAGTGGACTGCACAGGGGAGCCATCCACAGACACTGCTCCCAGTTGGGTACTGTGCTAACAGTACAGTTGAGTGCCAAGATTTGAAGGACATTTAGTTTAGTGTTTCTGTAAATCCAAGGATATAGCCTTTAACTTCAGATGGATAGAGGTGCTGGAAATTGATGAGTAAAAGCCTACCTATCAGTTAGTCGAATTTGCATTTAAATGAGGTGTAGGCAGATTTATTAATTATTATTTAATTCTTAATGACACAACAATTGCATTAAATATCTCCGAGATTAAACAATTTTGAGGTTGGAGAAGAAGGATTTAAGTGTCTAATTTGCATATGTAAATATGACTTGATTAGGATGCAGCGTAAATTTGCATAGATAATCTTTTGACCTTTTACTGTCCTATAGCTTTCAGCTGTAAATGAAAAAGTGTCTACGTGACTTCTTCCCGGTCTCCGGGTCAGGTGGTGGGGTGACCAACTCTAGTTGAAGACATTCCTGGAGATTGACGGAATAGTTACAGCAGAGAAGGAGGCCATTCAGCCCACCATGTCTGTCCTCTTAATCTTCTCTTCTCTAAGGTAAATAAGCCCAACTTCTTCAATTTAACTCAATTGCTGAAGTTCCTCATCCCTGGATTACCTTGTGGGATAATCTCTGCAGCCTCCTCAATCCCTTCACATCCTTCCGACAGTGATATCTGATCATGGGAAAATTGGTGATAGATTTTCTAGTGGAACACTTATTAAAAAATCCTTGGAGTTTGTTACAATGCTGCCAACTTCCTTTCTCTCACCAGCAAGCTATGGAGACACTGGGTCACCAAACCCAATCCAGATCTCAGCTAAATAAAGCCCTTCTTACAGCGACATTTCCAAAAAAGAAACCAAAATAACCAAATTGCATGATATTCTCACAAATGCCCAGTCTAGAAGGTCTCGGTGGATTTGGCAGACATCACGGGCCCTCTCGCTGTGAGTCACTCGGCTCTGAACAAAGTGGCGAGAGAGTACTGGGTTGATAGCCCAAACCTGCCCTAGTCTGGATGGACAGTGCAGTTGATTGGCGACATCACTAAGCAACTGATAGTGGAAGGTTTGTTAACGAACTGATGCATGGTGGCACGGTGGTTAGCATTACTGCCTCACAGTGCCTGGGATCGATTCCCGTTCGATTTCTGCCTCGGGTTACTGTCCACACAGAGTCTGCATGCTCTCCCCGTGTCTGGGTGGGTTTTCTCTGGGTGCTCTGGTTTCTTCCCACACTCCAAACATGTGCGGGTTAGGTAAATTGACCCTAGTATCAGGGGGATTAGCAGGGTAAATTTGTGGGGGTAGAGGGTTAGGGTCTGGGTAAGATGCTCTTTTGGAAAGTCGGTTGCAGGTTTGATGGGCCGAATGGCCTCCTTCTGCACTGTAGGGATTCTATGGATGACATGGATGAAAGGACAGTGAGGAACATGGGAAAAGGAGGAATGATTCAGCTTCTTGAGTTTGTTGAGTGAGATCCCTGATCTGTCACCTCATCCCATAGACCCACATTTACCCACTATCCTTTACATAAGAACATAAGAACATAAGAAATAGGAGCAGGAGTAGGCCATCTAGCCCTTCGAGCCTGCCCCGCCATTCAATAAAATCATGGCTGATCTGTCGCGGCTCAGTTCCACCTTCCCGCCCTCTCCCCATTACCCTTAATCCCCTCGCTTATCAAAAACCCATCAACCCGCGTCTTAAAAATATTTAGCGAGGCAGCCTCCACCACTTCAACGGGCAGAGAATTCCAGAGATTCACCACCCTTTGAGTGATAATACTCTCGATTAACAAAAAAATACATCAGTCACTCTCAGCTGTAAAATTAAGCTGATCTCACATCAATTGCCATTTGTGGAAGAGAATTGCAAACATCCAAGACTTTCTGTGAAGAAGCAACTCCTAATTTCACTCCCAGCTCTGACAAAGGGTCACCTAGACTCGAAACATTGGCTCAATTCACTCCCCACAGATGCTATTGGACCTGAGATTTTCCAGCATTTTCTGTTTTACTTTCTCATCCTAATCTCCCCAACCAAAGGGAAAAGCTTCTCGCTATAAACCAAATCAGTTCCTCTTAATATCTTAGAAACTTCAATCAAATGATCTGGCACAGTGGCACCGTGGTTAAGCACTGCTGCCTCACACCTCCAGGGACCTGGGTTTAATTCCCACCTTGGGTCACTGTCTGCGTGGAGTCTGCACATTCTCCCCGTGTAGGTTTCCTCTGGGTGCTCCGGTTTCCTCCTACCTTCCAAAGACGTGTGGGTTAGGTGGATTGGCCATGCTAGTATCGGGGGCTTTAGTTAGAGTAAATGTGTGTGGTTATGGGGATTAGGGCCTGGGTGGGATTATGGCCGGTGCAGAATCGATGGGCCAAATGGCCTCCTTCTGCACTATAAGGATTCTATGATTCACCCCTAACTTTTTAAACCCCAAGGATACCAGCCCTAGTTTTGAAAATCTCACTTTGCAGCAGTAGGAGATGATGGTATAGTGGTATTATCGTGAGAATATTAATCCAGAAACTGCTAATGCTCTGGGGACCTGGGTTCAAATCCCACCACGGCAGATGGTGGAATTTGAATTCAATAAAAAATAAATATCTGGAATTAAGAATCTACTGATGACCATGAAACCATTGTTGGAAAAACCCATCAGGTTCACTAATGTCCTTTAGAGAAGGAAATCTGCCGTTCTTACCTGGTCTGGCCTACATGTGACTCCAGAGCCACAGCAATGTGGTTGACTCTCAACTGCCCTTGGGGAACTAGGGATGGACAATAAATGCTGGCCCAGCCAGCAACACCCACGACTCATGAATGAATTTTTAAGGAAGTTGTCCGAGTCAGCTCAGTCACAGACAGTGAATAGATAGAGAGGTTGGTGCTGTGAAATTGGGGAACAGTCTGGGTAGTATTTGATCTGTCCAATGGTGTCGCTCACTATCGCTGGGTTGTTATTGGTTCACGCTGCTATTACAAACTCTTCATTCAAACAGAACAGATTTTCCTACTGTGTATCATTCTGGAGTCAATACTGCACAATGTCTGAATTCGCCCATCTGGATGATTGCGAGTCCATCTAACATTTCACTGCTCACTGAGTGATTCAGGAAGAATGAGTGTCAAACAGCTCTGCCACTCCAAATATTAATCAGTAATTACCCAAGCAATTCCACATCCTGGAACCACAGACTCGGAGAACCTGACCCGCTCCAAATCACCCATTCACATCACATCATCCAGCTGTTCTCAAAATAATTCCTGGCTTTCCATTTCCATTCTAATTGGAAATTTATTCCACAGGCTGTTCACTGTTTACATGTAATCTTTCTGATAGTGGCATCAGAATTAAACCTTTCCTGATTTCATTTGACACAGTTTGCTGAGGTTACATTTTACAATATCCCTTCTTCCGTTCAAGGGGGCAGAGTCCAAATTTCTCAATGATTGAGAAATAGAACGCCTTGTCCACCATCATTCCCCCACCAACCTCCCCAACTAACATGCTCCTGAGCTCCATCCCTCACTCCTGGGGTCCACCCCTCACTCCTGGGACCCCTTCCCCACCCTTGGAAGTCTTCCCCTGGCGTCTATTCCCTCTCACTCCTGGAGTCTTCCCCCACACATTCCTGGGAAACTTGTCTGTCTTTTGCTGGAGCTCTGTCATGTGTGAAGATGGAGTATGTGGCTGTCAGTGTATTTATGTATGCACTGTACTTGTTGCACACGTGACTGTGGGAAAGTGTGACCAGGATGGAGTGTGTGACTCCTCCATTATTTAACCCTCTGTTGGCACTCTCTGTTCAGTGTTACCCCTGTATTAGGGCAAAGGGAAAATCTCTGGACATGTAACCACTATCCTCGACAGAAAGAGGGAGTGATTGGGGTTAAGCCCCAGTAAAGTTTCATTACCCTGACTGCTGTCTCTGTATTCTGTCACTACTCCAGACACTACCTGTGCTTGAATTGTAAAATTAATTGTTTTAATTGCATGCTTTTAATTGGTAGATTGGTGGTTGTGGTTGGATTATTAGTGAATTTGCTGTCAACACTAATTAAAGCAATCAGATGCTTTGAAAAGCAGTAATTCGCATCAAACTACATCTGCCTTCTGTGCATTCCATCCCTGAGAATGGTTCAGTGTTGGTGAGTATCAGAGGCCGTGGCGTAAGGCATTGCCTCAACATGCTGTTAGAACATCACTGCTACTTGTTGACCTCACTAATTATTTAAACCAGGGAGTGAAATGGAGTTAGGAGAAAGCTTTAATCCTGGTAGGGAGGCAGCTGGCTCACACTGAGCTGCTGAGAGGCTAATCTTTCACCTGTTGGGTGTCAGCCCGTACCTGCACTCTGAGTCAAGCTAAGACTCCCACGCAGGAGTGGGGGGAGAGGTGACCAAGTGCGGGGAGGCAGGGTGGGTGACCCATTGCAGGGGAGTGGTGACGCAGTGCAGGGGTGACTCAATCTTCCAATAAAAACAAGATTATAGCTGGAATTTTCCAGTCATTCGTGCAAGTGGGATTCTTTTGTTCCACTGCAGTGAAAAGAGGTTTAGCTGCGTGCCAAACTATCCCTCCTTGCATGCACTGGGGAAGGCCAAAAACTTCCAGCCTCTTTCTGATGAGTCTGAGAAAGGATGTGTAGATAGTTTGAGTCATGTTGAGATCAAAAAGGAGGTATTGGGGTTCTTGACAAACATTAAGGTAGACAAGTCCCCAGGGCCTGATGGGATAGATCCCAGAATACTGAGAGAGGCAAGGGAGGAAATTGCTGGGACCTTGAGAGAAATCTTTGTATCCTCACTGGCTACAGGGGAGGTCCCAGAGGACTGGAGAATAGCCAATGTTGTTCCTTTGTTTAAGAAGGATAGTAACAATAATCCAGGTAATTACAGGCCAGTGAGCCTTACATCAGTGGTAGGGATATTATTGGAGAGGATTCTTCGAGGCAGGATTTATTCTCACTTGGAAATAAGTGGACATATTAGTGAGAGGCAACATGGTTTTGTGAAGGGGAAGTCATGTCTCATGAACTTGATCGAGTTTTTTGAGGAAGTGACGAAGATGATTGATGAGGATAGGGCAGTGGATGTTGTCTACATGGACTTCAGTAAGGCCTTTGAAAAGGTCCTTCATGACAGACTGGTACAGAAGGTGAAGTCACGTGGGATCAGAGGTGATCTGGCAAGGTGGATACAAAACTGGCTCGGTCAAAGAAAGCAGAGAGTAGCAGTGGAAGGGTGTGTTTCTGTATGGAGGGCTGTAACAAGTGGTGTTCCTCAAGGATCAATGCTGGGATCTTTGCTGTTTGTAATAAATATAAATGATTTGGAGGAAAATGTAACTGGATCGATTAGTAAGTTTGCGGATGACACAAAGCTTGGTGGATTTGCAGGTAGCGATGAGGACCATCAGAGGATACAGCAGGATATAGATCAGTTGGAGACTTGGATGGAGATTAATCCGGACAAATGTGAGGTAATGCGTTTTGGAAGGTCTAATACAGATAGGAAATATGCAGTAAGTGGCAGAACCCTTAGGACTATTACTTACGTGGCGAAAAACTGCAGCAGGCGACGGTGCAGAGGGACCTCGGGGTCCTTGTGCATGAGTCGCAAAAACCCAGCTTGCAGGTGCAGCAGGTGGTCAGGAAGGCGAATGGGATGCTGGCCTTCATAGCGAGGGGGATTGAATATAAAAGTAGGGAGGTCTTGCTGCAGCTGTATAGGGCATTGGTGAGGCCGCAGCTGGAGTACTGTGTGCAGTTTTGGGCGCCGCACCTGCGCAAGGATATTTTGGCCCTGGAGGGAGTGCAGAGGAGGTTTACTAGGCTGATACCGGAGTTGAGGGGATTGAGCTATGAGGAGAGGCTGAATAAACTAGGCTTGTACTCGTTAGAGTTTAGAAGAATGAGGGGAGATCTCATTGAGACGTATAAGATGATGAATGGGATGGATAGGATAGAGGTGGAGAGACTCTTCCCGCTCAAAAAAGACAGTAGGACTAGGGGGCACAGCCTCAAGATAAAGGGGAGGCGGTTTAGAACAGAGTTGAGGAGGAACTTCTTCACTCAAAGGGTGGTGAATCTCTGGAATTCTCTGCCCGTTGAAGTGGTGGAGGCTGCCTCGCTAAATGTTTTTAAGAAACGGGTTGATGGGTTTTTGATAAGAGAAGGGATTAAGGGTTATGGGGAGAGGGCGGGAAGGTGGAGCTGAGCCACGACAGATCAGCCATGATCTTATTGAATGGCGGGGCAGGCTCGAAGGGCCAGATGGCCTACTCCTGCTCCTATTTCTTATGTTCTTAAGAATATTGATAGGCAGAGGGACCTGGTATACAGGTACATGGGTCACTGAAAGTGGCAATGCAGGTGGAGAAGGTAGTCAAGAAGGCATACGGCATGCTTGCCTTCATCGGCAGGGGTACTGAGTTTAAAAATTGGAAAGTCATGTTGCAGCTTTATAGAACCTTAGTTAGGCTGCACTTGGAATATAGTGTTCAATTCTGGTCACCACACTAGCAGAAGGATGTGGAGACTCTGGAGAGGGTACAGAAAAGATTTACCAGGTTGTTGCCTGATATGGAGGGCATTAGCTATGAGGAGAGGTTGGGGAAACTTGGTTTGTTCTCACTGGAACGACAGAGGCTGAGGCGCAACCTGATAGAAGTCTATAAGATTATGAGAGGCATGGACAGAGTGAATAGTCAGAAGCTTTTTCCCAGGGTGGAGGAATCAATTACTAGGGGGCACAGGTTTAAGGTGCGAGGAGCAAGGTTTAAAAATGATGTACAAGGCAGATTTTTTTACACAGAGGGTGGTGGGTGCCTGGAACTCGTTGCCGGGTGAGGTAGTGTAAACAGATACAGTAGTGATTTTTAAGGGGCATCTTGATAAGTACATGAACAGGATGGGATTAGAGGGATCCGGTCCCCAGAAGGGTAGGGGGTTTAGTTCAGTCGGGCAGCATGGTCGGTGCAGGCTTGGAGGGCCAAAGGGCCTGTTTCTGTGCTGTAATTTTCTTTGCTGTTTCTCCAGCCAATTGCAGAGAGTGGAGGATAGTTGCATATGATAAATAATGAGATGTCAATCAAATCCAGTCAGTGTCAGCAGCGCAGACTCTGTGCATAACCAGCAGAACAATTATCCATTTTTTCCACTTTATCTTGAGAGGATGGTGTGTATACAGCCCAGTATAGGAGGAAAGATAGGGTGTGAGATATGTCGAGGGCATGCCCCTTTAAGAGAGTGGGTCAGGAGATCCAGGACGCAAGCTGCATCCTTGGTGGAGCTTGTCTGGCCAGCCTCATGCAGATTGCACTGGGATAAAGATGGGTTAATAAACTCTTCCAGTTAGTTTACTATCACTGACCTCCAGATCTATCATTAGTCTCCATATCAAACCACAGACATAACATCAGCTAATTAGGAAATTGTAGTTCGGGGGACATCAAACAGCTGGAATTCTCAATTCATCAATGAATGCAGCACAAAGGGAGCCGTTTGGCCCCTCTGATAGACAAAGGATTTCACAACGTGGGATCCTAAGGAAGATTCATTATAGTGGGAGAGACATTGATGATCTCAATTCCAACACCATGTGGAGAGGTGTTGGAGGAGACAGGATGGAAGATTTGGAGTTTAGGAGAATTGGTATTATTCCTAAAATAGCAGGACTCTTGATTTGCAGAATGAGAGAGCTGTGGATCAGTTCAGGAGAGGGCAGGATGGCAATGTGAGATTCTCCAGTATCAGCCTGTGGCCACTGGCTATTGAATTGAACCTGGGTCCCTGGCGCTGTGAGGAAGCAGTACTAACCACTGTGCCACCGTGCTACCCAGTTGGATAAATGATCCCAGTGGTTTGAAGATTCTACTGATGACACTGATGCCTCGACCAGGCTCTGGGCCTCTACAACAGAAGGGAGCTGGAATTCATGTCATTGCTGATTTGTGAACATGTATTGACTATTTGCACTATCCACAGATTTTAGTAGAACCTCCATCAGATTCTTCCTCCCTCAGGTTCCAGTTACATGTGATCTGGCACTCTAGCTCTTAACCCTTTGTCTACTGGAAATAGACTGAGCTGTGATTTCTCCTTAGAAATCTATTGCTTTAATTATCAGTTAACATCACTGTTGTTAATATTATGTCACAGCTATAATAGACAATAACTAAAAATCAGCATGAAAGCAGGAATGAAGGAATTTAATTATTAGTCAATCCCGCTTGACTCAACCTGGGCAAAAGTGCTGAGAAGCTGCCATATTTGATCTTCCCATATGAGAATGATGATCAGAGATAACGGGACAGAGTTGAGTATTCCAGCACGGATTTCCTGTTATGCAGCAGAATGAGTCTCCTGGCTCTCACCATTAACTCTCTTCATTTCTTTAGGAATTTTATCTCCAGTTTGCCTACACTACATTTCAATGGTACTGTTTCTCCGGAGTGTCCGGTTCCTCATTCTAAGCACTCCTCTTAGCTCGGTTTTCCCTGTGCTGAAATCATACACACAGCAACAGGACCATCTAGTCCACCTGTCCTGTCTGAATGCCAAACCCTTGTGATTCCTTGGGTATCAAACACAACTCTGTCATCTTGGAGAGGCAAGAAACCAGATTAAAAAAAAACACGGGCCAATTAGGGAAAAGACAACACTTTAGAAGCTTCCTTTTAGAGATCAAATTGGCTGGTTTGATTTACAACATACTTGATTTCTATTCCAACCAGAAACAAGCAGATTTAGGACTGAGTTGAGGAGGAACTTCTTCACACAAAGGGTTGTGAATCTGTGGAATTCCCTGCCCAGTGAAGCAGTTGAGGCTCCCTCATTGAATGTTTTTAAGGCAAGATAGATTTTTGAACAGTAAAGGAATTAAGGGTTATGGTGAGTGGGTGGATAAGTGGAGCTCAGTCCACAAAAAGATCAGCCATGATCTTATTGAATGGCGGAGCAGGCTCGAGGGGCCAGATGGCCTTCTCTTGCTCCTAGTTCTTATGTTCTTGCGTCCTTATGCTATGCAGGAATTCGGTGAATCAGAATTCACAGCACAAGATTGTTCTAAATCTTCTCCAAAGAGAAGTGGAAGGGGAGGTTGTGATGAGGATATTGTGATTTTGCCGCAGGATATAGATAGATAGGGTTCTGGGCAAAAACCTGGCAAATGGAGTTTAATGTGAGGAAGTGTGGGGTCATGCACTTTGGTAGGCAGAATCAAAAGGCAGAATATTATCCAAATAAAGAGTGACTGCAGATGAGTGAAGTACTGAGGGATCTGAGTGTTCGAGTGCATGAATCACAAAAAGCTAGCAGGCAGGTCCAACTAGTAGTTAAGAAGGGAAATGGCGTTTTGGCCTTTATTGCAAAGATGCTGGAGTTTAAAAATAGGAAGGTTTTGTTGCAATTGTGCAGGATGTTGGTGAGGGCTCACCTGGAACACTGTGTACAGTTTTGGTCCCCTTACCTAAAAAAGGATATAGTAACATTGGAGGCAATCCAAAGGAGACTCACCAGGTTAATTCCTAGAATGAGAGGGTTGTCCTATCAAGACAGACTATATAATCTGGGACTATAATCCTTGGAGTATAGAAGAGTGAGGGTTGACCTTATTCAGATCCTGAGGGGGTTTGACAGGGTAGATGCTGAGATGTTTTCACTAATGGGAGAGCCTCGAACAAGGGAACATTGCTACAAGATAAAGGGTCGGTCATTTAAAACTGATGTGTGTAGAAATTTCTTCTCGCAGAGGGTAATGAATCTCTGAAATTCTCTGTCCCAAAGGGTGGTGGAGATTGGATCATTAGAAGTATTTAAAGTGGAGGTGGATAAATATTAGCTTGAGAAATAAAGGGCGATGGGAAAGGGCAGAGTAAAGGAATTGAGGCTAATATAAATCAGCCATCATTAAACGGCGGGGCAGGCTGGAAGGACCTGGTGGCAACTCCTGCTTCTATTTCTTGTATAAATCCTCCCCATTCCCCAGGAAACCAGGAACCTGGACAACATTCACCTATCATTATCTACCTGACTCATTACATCATCTTCTTTAT
Organism: Prionace glauca; assembly: GCA_037974335.1. NCBI lineage: Eukaryota > Metazoa > Chordata > Chondrichthyes > Carcharhiniformes > Carcharhinidae > Prionace > Prionace glauca. Next base: position 6,473,672 of record CM075753.1, on the reverse strand, counting down.
TAATTCATTCATTCCCAGGACATCAGATCGAGGGATTCGTTCTTCTCTCTTACCTTTTGCATGCTACTGCCCTCAGTCTAGAGGCTTTCTGATCCCAGATTGTGGAATTAAATGGTCGCTCCCATGCTGTTTTCAATCTTGGTTCTGTTCTGCCTCGTGGCCCTCAGTTTTTCAATAGAAATCTTCCACTGCACAAGAAACATCTGTCCCAATTCTCATCTCATTTCAGTGTTTAATATTGCACACAATGCGGGAGGGATTTGATATTGGGAAGTATGATTTACTTGATGTCACCAGCAACTCATTTCCAACCAAAATTCAGTGATACAAAACATCAGTTTGCGCTCTCATCAAAAACTGCCCAACAGAATGATGCTCACAGCAACTCTACAAAGCTATTGGAATTCATCATTCTCAGCCACCTAGGTAACTATCTCCTTCAGTTGATTGTTTGACGCAAGGTCATGTCAAGGCCACCACATCAAGTTCGTCACAATTCCAGTTTCTAGTCTTCTATATGTAAACTGCCTGAACCCCTCAATTAGATTCCAGTCTGTAACTCACTCCCGGGTATCTGTTATTGTATATATAAACCACCACGAACCTCTCGATTAGATTCCAGTCTGTAACTCACTCCCGGGTATCTGTTATTCTATATATAAACCACCCCGACCCCCCCGATTAGATTCCAGTCTGTAACTCACTCCCAGGTATCTGTTATTCTATATATAAACCACCCCGAACTCCTCGATTAGATTCCAGTCTGTAACTTACTCCCAGGTATCTGTTATTCTATATATAAACCATCCTAAGCCCCTCAGTTAGATTCCAAATTATAACTCACACCCAGGTATCTATTATTCTATATATAAACCATACCTAACCCCTCTATTAGATTCCAATCTGTAACTCACTCCCGGGTATCTGTTATTGTATATATAAACCACCCCGAACCCCTCGATTAGATTCCACTCAGTAACTCATTCCCGGGTATCTGTTATTCTATATATAAACCACCCCGAACCCCTCGAATAGATTCCAGTCTGTAACTCACTCCCTGGTATCTGTTATTCTATATATAAACCACTCCGACCCCCCCGATTAGATTCCAGTCTGTAACTCACTCCCGGGTATCTGTTATTCTATATATAAACCACCCCGAACCCCTTGAATACATTCCAATCTGTAACTTACTCCCAGGTATCTGTTATTCTATATATAAACCATCCTAAGCCCCTCAGTTAGATTCCAAATTATAACTCACACCCAGGTATCTATTATTCTATATATAAACTATACCTAACCCCTCGATTAGATTCCAATCTGTAACTCACTCCTGGGTATCTGTTATTCTATATATAAATCATCCCGAACCCCTCGATTAGATTCCAATCTGTACCTCACACCCAGGTATCTATTATTCTATATATAAACCACCCTGAACCCCTCGATTAGATTCCAATCTTTACCTCACACCTAGGTATCTATTATTCTATATATAAACCACCCTGAACCCCTCGATTAGATTCCAGTCTGTAACTCGCTTCTGGATATCTGTTATTCTATATATAAACCATCCTAAACCCCTCGATTAGATTCTCTCTTGCGCTGTTTCTTCCCCCACCCCTCCCTCTTTTGCACATTGTCTTTCACCCTCTCTTTCTCTTGCACACTCTGTCTCTCCCCTTCTATTCTCTCTCCCTTGCATGCTCAGTCTCTCCCCCTCTATTCTCTCTCCCTCGCACACTCTGTCTCTCCCCCTCTATTCTCTCTCCCTTGCATGCTCAGTCTCTCCCCCTCTATTCTCTCTCCCTCGCACACTCTGTCTCTCCCCCTCTATTCTCTCAGGACTTTTCTTTTCCTGGCTGGTGTTTCTGTGTGCTGCGGCTAAAATAAATTGACTGAATCATGAGAAACACGGTGAAGGAATTCTTCCATTATTCATTCCAACATTTCCACAACTGTAGTAGAATTGAAAGCAGCGGGGTGTGCAGGAGGACAGTGATAATAGATTACTGCACTGTGCTCTGGGACAGGGGCACGGCTTGGCTGGAGCTGCCAGGTTCTGTGCTATCTGCTTGCCCTCTCAGGGCACCACACAAAGCAGCAATGGTGAAATGAACCCTATCCCAACGCGCAGCTCTTTGGAACAGACTCACTGTACGCTGCCCTCCTGACTCGCTTCAGCTCACATCTCTCCTCTCTGCCTCTTTCTTTTCTCCTTTGCCTTCTCTTCCCTTTTCTAACCACCCTGTCTGCTCTCTTTTCTTTTCTATTCTCTCTGGAAGGTTGGCTGCATCCTGACAGACGCCAGCAGCCTATTACCCTTCCACTTTGCCCCTTTCCAGCTGCCAGGAAATTGAATCACGGTAATATAATAAACTGTCGCCGTTAAGGCTGGTTCTTCGCCCCCAACCACACACACAGGCTGAAATTCTCCCACCATTCACATCCCACGGCTGCTGCCAGGGAGGATGGAGAATTTGGCGCTTAGCCAAAACTGCAGCAGGACGGGAGTTGATCCAGTGGCACAGTGGGTTAGCACTGCTGCCTCACAGCACCAGGGACCCGGGTTCGATTCCTGGCTTGGGTCACTGTCTGTGTGGAGTTTGCACATTCGCCCCATGTCTGCGTTGGTTTCCTCTGGGTGCTCCGGTTTCCTCCTAATGTCCAAAGATAGCTGGATTGGCCATACTAAATTGCTCCTTAGTGTCAGGGGGATTAACAGAGTAAATGCATGGGGTTACAGGGGATGGGGCCTGGGTGGGATTGTGGTCAGTGCAGAATGGATAAGCTGAAAGGCCTCCTTAGGCACTGTAGGGATTCTGTCATCCCGCTGGTGTGAACAGCTGGAGAATCCCACCCATGCAGTGTGCACAAATATACACACATACCCTCACACACACACACACACACACTTCTACCCTCACATACATACACACACACATACCCTCACACACACACACCTCTACCCTCACACACATACCCTCACACACACACACCTCTACCCTCACACACATATCCTCATACACACACACACACACACACCCCTGTACCCTCTCTCTCACTCACACACACACATATACCCTCACTCACACACACACATATATCCTCACACACACACACACACATATATCCTCACACACACACACACACACATATACCCTCACACACACACACATCTATACCCTCACACACACACACACATATATCCACACACACACACACATATACCCTCACACACACACACATCTATACCCTCACACACACACACATATATCCACACACACACACACACATATACCCTCACACACACACACATCTATACCCTCACACACACACACACATATCCACACACACACACACACACACACACACACCTATACCCTCACTCACACACACACATATACCCTCATTCACTCACACACCTCTACCCTCACACACACATACCCTCACACACACACACACCCCTATACCCTCTCTCTCACACACACACACATATACCCTCACTCACACACACATTCTCCATAGAATCCCTACAATGCAGAAAGAGACCACTCGGCCCATCGAGTCTGCACTGATGCTCCAAAACAGCATCTTATGAAAGTCCCTAACTCCATCCTATCCCTGTGCTCCTCGTATTTAGCACGGCCAATCCACCCAACCTGCACATCTTTGGAGTGTGGGAGGAAACCAGAGCATCCGGAAGAAACCCAAGCAGACACGTTGCCCCAATACTCAGGCTCAGAGGGGTAGGTGGAGGAGAATGGGGTAGGGGGAGATAAGGAGAGGGGGGAAGGGGGAGAGGGGGGAGACAGACAATCCTGCAGAGAGGGTAGGGAGGATTAGGGGAACAGGCTATCTGTAATATACTGAATCTGACAGTGAGTATTTTGAACGCTAACTCCGCATAGTAAATGATGCCAGGCTCCTCAATCACAAACTGTAACAGTGAGAGTAGCATTTGATTAATAGAATGCGGAGCACGAGTAATGACAAGTATTTGCTATAAAACTGGAGGAATAATTAAATTAGCACCTTATTATTCTGCAGTGATGTTACAGCGAAGCGCGGCAGCAGTGAGCAGATGCAGATCCTATTTTAATCATTGCACTCAGACAGCACTTCCCTGTCAGTGAAAGAAATTTCACCTTCAGGCTCAGAACCTTGTGGAAATGGCTACGAAACAGACAGAAAAACAGCGAACTGCAAACCCCAGTGCTCTGAGCTGTAACTAGATGAAGAAAACAGCATCAGGAATACAAAGGATAGGGAGCTGACAAAGAACATTGGATATTATGCCCCATGGCCCTGTAAACCCCTTCCCGCCCCGTAAACCCCCCTCCACCCTCTGTTAAACCCCCTCCCTGCCCTCTGTTAAACCCCCTCCCTGCCCTCTGTTAAACCCCCTCCCTGCCCTCTATTAAACCTCCCCCTCCGCCCTCTGTTAAACCCTCCCCCCCCTTCCTGCGCTCTGTAAAACCCCCCTTCCTGCGCTCTGTAAACCCCCTCTCCCTGCCCTCTGTAAACCCCCATCCCGCCCTCTTTATACCCCTCATCCCGCTCTCTGTAAACTGTGCCCCCCCCCCCTGAAACCCCCTCCCCGCCCTCTGTAAACCCCCCTTCCTGAAACCTCCGCTCTGCCCTCTGTAAACCCCTCCTCACCCCACACCATCTGGTTTCCCCCCCCCTACCAGTCTAGCCACCTATTTAACCCCCTCCCACAGCCCATGTACATACTGAATCCCCCCACCCCACTCTCCACATTCTGAGAGTAGTATTTATCAGAAACTGGACCAGTCACAGTGGCCAGGATTTCTCCAGTGAGTAACCCACCTGCTTCCTCCCTGAAGCATGTCCACTATTGACACGAAGAAGACTCATCAATGTCTTCTTGTGGGCAGAGAGCGATTGGCAATAATTGCTGGCCCAGCCAGCGACACAGCTCACAAAAACAGAGGAAAGAGTGAAGCTGGTCGACATGTTGGGAGTGAGTCAGGGAGCAGATGAAGAAAGGAATCGATTGTGTTCCTGTATTCTGCTTCTGCCTGAGCCCAGACTCCAGCTACTTGTTTGAAAGCAGGCAGATTTTAGAGGTCTGCATTAGCCAGCGATTGAAATATAAGCAATGAATTGAATCTGTTCCCAACAAATGGTCATTCATTGCAGTTTTATTTAATTAGTACTTCAAGAAAATCCCCAAGCCTCTTTCATAAAAACATTTTGAATTAAGTGGATAAGGTTATGCATTTTCAACAATTAAGACCTTAAAATACTCCCGCCACTCCCCTTCCTCCCCACGCTTCCTCTTCCTGCTCTCCCTATACCTCTCTCCATCCTTACATCCATATACTCCCTCCCCGTCCTCTCCCCATGCTCCCACTTCCTCCTCTCTCTATACTTCTCTCCCTCCTTACACCCACACACCCATCCCCTCCTCTCCCTACACCTACTCTCTCCCCCTCCTTATTCCCTTCCCTCTCCTTTCCCCATCATCTGCCCTCCCCAAAACCACCCTCTCTCTCCTTTCCCCATACCCCTGCCCTCTCTCTCCACACCACCCTCCTCCCTACTCCCCTCTTCCTGCCCTCCCACTATCCCTATTCCCCCTTCCCCAGTGATATTCCTCATTCGATGGAGCTGCTTTGTAATTGGACCTTTCACTTTTTCCCTTGTTTTCACAGTTGGTTATTAAGGCGGATAGATTCCTTGTGGAAAGGGTTCCCTGCGGCATCCTGCAGAGCATGGATGTAAAGGAGATTGTGATGTTTGAGGGGGAGATTAGTTCTGAAACGAGAGATTTAATCGCAAATGAGGAAAAGGCCATGAATTGTGATTGAAATGATCAAATAGCATCAATGAACTGCCTAACAGCCAATGTTGAATGTTAATAAGAGGGAGGGAAAGGTAAATTACTCCTTCCGCAGCCCATTCTGCACCTTCCCCAACTGGCTGCTCTAACTCCCATCGATGCCCTTCACCAGCCCCCGATTCACACTACTCCCTGGAATGTCTAGCAATGTCCCAATTTTAAAATTCCCATTCCCCATGCTTCTCCCTTCCCTGTCTCCGAAACCGGAACCCTCAGAAACCTCTGCACTCTTGTCATAGCAGCCTCTTGCAAATCCCCAATTTCAATCTCCCCATCATTTGGTGTCTAATCTTTTGGCTGCCTGGCTCCTGAGCTCAGGAATTCCCTCTCTAAACTTCCCAGCCTCTTTATCCAATCAGAGGGAGATTCTCAGTTAGAATCATAGGTTTCCTACAGTGCAGAGGGAGGCCATTCGGCCTATCAAATCTGCACCGACCACAATCCCCCCCAGGCCCGATCCCTGTGACCCTACATATTTGCCCTGCTTATCCTCCTGACGCTAGGGTAAATTTAACATGGCCAATCCACCTAACCCGCACATCTTTCATATTGTGGGAGGAAACTGGAGCACTTGGAGGGTGGGGGGGGGGGGGCGGGGAACCGAGACAGGGAAGGTGGGAGTCGAGAGAGAGAGGGTGGACTGAAAAGGGGGCCGGGGGAGGAGTGGAGACAGAGAGATTAAGGGGGGTGTGGGACGCCAAGTGAAAGGAGAAGGGACCAAGCGAAAGAAGGGGGAGCCGAGCAAGAGGGGAAGGGAACCTAGTGAGAGAGAGAGAGATGGAGGAGACAGAGAGACAAATGGATAGACAGGATTGATAGCTAGAAATAGATACAGAGCAAAACACAGAGAATGAACTGAACTATAAATAGAGGGAGAAGGGGGACAGAGAGACAGGTAGAAAAGATACTGGGTAGAACATTGTGCTCTGGCCAATTCCTGTCCAAAGTTGGTGGACTTTCGATTGCTCTGCACGCCGATTCCCACTATGGGCAGGACAGGAAAACAACAAAAACAGTGTCAGAGAGACAGTAAAAATAGAAAGAGATTAAGAGAGATACTGAGAAGGAGATTTAACAAGAGATGCAGACAAGAAGAGAAAGGGAGCAGGAAATGTATAGGGAGAGATAGATATTCTGTCTCCCTGTCCCTCTCTCTCTATTTATAGCTGTTCAGTTCATTCTCTATGTTTTGCTCTGTATCTGTTTCTATCAATCCTGTCTATCCGTTTGTCTCTCTGTCTCCTCCATCTCTCTCTCTCGCTCTCACTCGGTTCTCCCTCCCCTCCAGGGTCCCTGGCGCTGTGAGACAGCAGTTCTAACAACTGTGTTACCGTGAGAAAGACGTATATTGAAAGCGGGAGAGAGGGAGACATATAGAGAGAGGGAGAGAGGTGTACAGGAGAGATTGAGAGGGAAAGATGGACAGGTGAGAAACTACACTAAAAGGAAAAGTAGCAACTGCCAGATTGAGACATTGATACAGAACTCAGACACACTGACATGGTGAGAAATAGAAAGATAAACAGATATAAGAATACAACAGACAGACACTAACACATCCTGATCACATTGATTCAGACAGAGTAAGACAGACAGGAGTGCATGCAAAATGCCACAAGTTACTGGTGAAACTGAGAGTCAGAAATGGCTGCTAGGTGCTCAGTTACAGAAACTGTACTCATTGGATAGGGAGGAATGGAGAACAATATGGATCACTGTCTGAGTGCAGGACCCTCACTCGCTGTGTGTGTGGCTGCAGGACCATCACTCGCTGTGTGTGAGGCTGCAGGACCCTCACTCACTGCAGGACCATCACTTGCTGTGTGTGAGGCTGCAGGACCCTCACTCGCTGTGTGTGAGGCTGCAGGACCCTCACTCGCTGTATTTGAGGCTGCAGGACCCTCACTCACTGCAGGACCCTCACTCGCTGCGGGACCCTCACTCGCTGTATTTGAGGCTGCAGGACCCTCACTCACTACAGGACCCTCACTCGCTGCGTGTGAGGCTACAGGACCCTCACTCGCTGCGGGACCCTCACTCGCTGCAGGACCCTCACTCGCTGCAGGACCCTCACTCGCTGCGGGACCCTCACTCGCTGCAGGACCCTCACTCGCTGCGGGACCCTCACTCGCTGCGTGTGAGGCTGCAGGACCCTCACTCGCTGCAGGACCCTCACTCGCTGCAGGACCCTCACTCGCTGCAGGACCCTCACTCGCTGCGGGACCCTCACTCGCTGCGTGTGAGGCTGCAGGACCCTCACTCGCTGCAGGACCCTCACTCGCTGCAGGACCCTCACTCGCTGCGTGTGAGGCTGCAGGACCCTCACTCGCTGCAGGACCCTCACTCGCTGCAGGACCCTCACTCGCTGCGGGACCCTCACTCGCTGCGTGAGGCTGCAGGACCCTCACTCGCTGCAGGACCCTCACTCGCTGCGGGACCCTCACTCGCTGCGTGTGAGGCTGCAGGACCCTCACTCGCTGCAGGACCCTCACTCGCTGCAGGACCCTCACTCGCTGCGTGTGAGGCTGCAGGACCCTCACTCGCTGCAGGACCCTCACTCGCTGCAGGACCCTCACTCGCTGCGTGTGAGGCTGCAGGACCCTCACTCGCTGCAGGACCCTCACTCGCTGCAGGACCCTCACTTGCTGCAGGACCCTCACTCGCTGCGTGTGAGGCTGCAGGATTCTCACTCATGTCTCACAAATTTGATTGAGTTTTTTGAAGGGGTAACCAAGAAGGTAGATGAGGGCAGTGCAGTTACGCATGAAGATGGTTGCATAAAGTTAAATCTCACGGGATCCAGGGTGAGGTATCTAAATGGATACAAAATTGGCTTCTTGACAGAAGCCAGATGGTGGTTGTTTTTCAAACTGGAGGCCTGTGACCAGTAGTGTGCCTCAAAGATCAGTGCTGGGTCCACTGTTATTTCTCATTTATATTAATGATTTGGATGAGAATATAGGGGCATGGTTAATAAGTTTGCAGATTGGTGGCATAGTGGGCAGTGAAGAAAGTTATCTCCAATTGCAACGGGATCTTGATCAATTGGGCCAGTGGGCTGACAAATGGCAGATGGAGTTTAATTTAGACGAATACGAGATGATGCATTTGGTAGACTGAACCAGGGCAGGACTTACTCAGTTAATGATGAGTGTTGGGGAGAGTTACAGAACAAAGAGATCGAGGGGTACATGTTCATAGCACCTTAAAAGTGGAGTCACAGGTGGACAGGGTGGTGAAGAAGGCATTCGGCATGCTTGGTTTCATCAGTCAGAACACTGAATACAGGAGTTGGAATGTCTTGTTGAAATTGTACAAGACATTGGTAAGGCCACACTTGGAATATTGTGTGCAGTTCTGGTCACCCTATTATAGAAAGGATATTATTAAACTAGAAAGAGTGCAGAAAGGATTTACTAGGATGCTACTGGGACTTGATGGATTGAGTTATAAGGAGAGGCTGGATAGACTGCGACTTCTTTCTCTGGAGCGTAGGAGGCTGAGGGGTGATCTTATAGAAGTCTATAAAATAATGAGGGGCACAGATCAGCTAGATAGTCAATATCTTTTCCCAAAGGTAGGGGAGTCTAAAACTAGAGGGCATAGGTTTAAGGTGAGAGGGGAGAGATACAAAAGTGTGCAGAGGGGCAATCTTTTCACACAGAAGGTGGTGAGTGAATGGAACAAGCTGCCAGAGGTAGTAGTAAAGGCAGGTACAATTTTGTCTTCTAAAAAGTATTTAGACAGTTACATGGGTACAATGTGTATTGAGGGATATGAGCCAAATGCGGGCAATTGGGATTAGCTTAGGGGTTTAAAAAAAAAGGCTGCATGGATAAGTTGAAGGGCCTGTTTCCATGTTGTAAACCCTCTATGACTCTCTGACCTCCTCCAGCAGCGCATTCCAAGCACCCACCACTCTCTGTGTGAAAAACTCCCGGCACGGTAGCACAGTGGTTAGCACTGCTGCTTCACAGCTCCAGGGTCCTGGGTTCGATTCCTGGCTCGGGTCACTGCCTGTGTGGAGTTTGCACATTTTCCTCGTGTCTGCGTGGGTTTTCTCCGGGTGCTCCGGTTTCCTCCCACAGTCCAAAGATGTGCGGGTTAGGTTCATTGGCTATGCTAAAATTGCCCCTTAGTATCCTGGGATGTGTAGGTTAGAGGGATTAGCAGGTAAAATTTGTAGGGATATGGGGATAGGGTCTGGGTGGGATTGTGTTCGGTGCAGACTCGATGGGCCGAAGGGCCTGTTTCTGCACTGTAGGGGTTCTATGGTTCTATGCACATCTCCTTAAACTTTCCCCCTCTCACCTTGAGCCTGTGCCCCCTTGTAATTGACACTTCCACCCTTGGAAAAAGCCTTTGACTATCCACCCTGTCTGTGCCTCTCATCATTTTGTAGACTCTATCAGGTCTCCCCTCAGCCTCCGTCTAGCCAGTGAAAATAATTCTAGCTTATTCAATCTCTCTTCATAGCCAACACCCTCGAGACCAGGCAACATCCTGGTGAACCTTCTTTGCACTCTCTCCAAAGCTTCTATGTCATCCTGGTGGTGACCAGAACTGCACGCAATAGGGCATAGGTTTAAGGTGAGAGGGGAGAGATACAAAAGTGTCAAGAGGGGCAATTTTTTTCACACAGAGGGTGGTGAGTGTCTGGAACATGTTTCCAGAGGTAGTAGTAGAGGTGGGTACAATTTTGTCTTTTAAAAAGCATTTAGATAGTTACATGGATAAAATGGGTATAGACGGATATGGGCCAAATGTAGGCAATTGGGATTAGCTTAGGGGCTTAAAAAAAGAAAGGGCGGCATGGACGAGTTGATCCGAAGGGCCTGTTTCCAAGCTGTAAACCTCTGTGACTATGGCACTCACTGTGGGACCCTCACTCGCAATGGAACCTCCTGCGTGTGAGGTTACGGGATCCTACTCACTGCAGGATGCTCATCGGCTGCGGGACCCTCACTCGTTGCGGGACCCTCACCCACTGCGTGTGGGATTGAATCTCACCTTTTATTAGTATTAACTCTAAAATATCTAAAATAAAGTTTATTTTTTAGTGTCACAACTAGGCTTGCATTCACACTGCAATGAAGTTACTATGAAAATCCCCTAGTCGTCATACTCCGATGCCTGTTTGGGTACACTGAGGGAGAATTTAGCACGGCTAATGCACCCTAACCAGCACGTCATTCGGACTGTAGGAGGAAACCGGAGCACCCGGAGCAAATCCATGCAGACATGGGTAGAATGTACAGACTCCACACAGACAGTGACCCAAGCCGGGAATTGAACCCGAGTCCCTGGCACTGTGAGGCAGCAGTGCTTGTCACTGTGGCACTCCCTGTGTCTGTTAGGCCACATGCAGTACCTGTGCTCAGTAACTCTTGAGATAGTTCAATCTCACCTTGTCCACACATCTCCTTCAGCACTGGCCTCACTGCGGAGATATCCAGGGATCAGGATGATTCCCAACACATGGAGGGAGCCCAGTGTTAGGTACATTTCAATGTAAGGTAAAAAAATATGATTAGCATGGTCCATTTTGCACAGAATCTGGCCTCTCTGCTATGAGGAGTTTAGTGAAAAGTTCCTTGTTGTGCATGATTAAAGAAGATAAAAAGATTACATCCTTATCAGCATCATTGCATAGGCCAGTGCTCCTAATAATACATCCGAATCACTGAATTGCTGCTTCATTTAAAACTAGAGAACTGAACTGAGCAGCAGTGGGTTTGAAGAGATTCTATCAGATTTTAATTCAGTTTCTAACAATAAATCAATTATTAATTTGTTGCCTGCTCCTTAATCAAAGTGAAACTAATTGAATCAGTTGCAATTACTCATTTTCTGATCTGCTTATTTCTTGATGTGTATTTGTCTGGTTGAAAAGTCACAGGTTGTGTGTTATTTGGCACTCAGCCAAAGGGAATTGGTAATGATGTCACTCTCCCTCAGACAGCTACTGTCCAAATAAGAGGCCATTCAGCCCCTCAAACTCAGTTTAGTGAGGTTTTGGTTTAATCTGATATACAGGGGAAGCTATGGTCTATTGGTATTATTGCTAGACTTTAATCCAGAAACTCAGCTAATGTTCTGGGGACGCAGGTTCGAATCCTGTCATGACAGATGGTGGAATTTGAATTCAATAAAAAAAATCTGAAATTAAGAATCTACTAATGACCATGAAACCACTGTCGATTGTTGGAAAAACCCATCTGGTTCACTAATGTCCTTTAGGAAGGAAATTGGCCATCCTTACTTGGTCTGGCCTACATGTGACAGTGATGTGGATATGCCAATGTTGGACTGGCGTAAGCACAGTGAGAAGTCTCACAACACCAGGTTAAAATCCAAAAGGTTTATTTGGGAGTACTGGAGGACTACCCCTTGGAGTGTTCCAAAAGCTTGTGCTACCAAATAAACCTGTTGGACTTTAACCTGGTGTTGTGAGACTTCTTATTCTACATGTGACTCCAAAGCCACAACAATGTGGTTAACTCTCAACTGCCTGCCAAGGGTAACTAGGAATCGGCAATAAATGCTGGCCAGCCAGTGACACCCATGTCCCACGAGTGAATAAAAAAAAAATCTGAACCCTCACCTTTAACCCTGATACCTGAACGAACAAAGATCTGGCAGTCTCAGTCTTGAAAGCTCAGACTGTCCTCCAGCACCTACAGCTTTTGATTTCAGCGTGGATGGGGGTGTTCTAGATTTCCACTCCGGCTTCCACCATCGCCGCTTAACATCTTGCTGGAATTCTGATGTACCTTCTCCCAGAGACAACTATCTATGTCTAATAAGAACATAAGAACTAGGAGCAGGAGTGGGCCATCTGGCCCCTCGAGCCTGCTCCACCATTCAATAAGATCATGACTGATCTTTTTGTGGACTCAGCTCCACTTACCCGCCCACTCACCATAACCCTTAATTCCTTTACTGTTCAAAAATCTATCTATCCTTGCCTTAAAAATATTCAATGAGGTAGCCTCAACTGCTTCACTGGGCAGGGAATTTCACAGATTCACAACCCTTTATGTGAAGAAGTTCCTCCTCAACTCAGTCCTAAATCTGCTCCCCCTTATTTTGAGGCTATGCCCCCATGTTCTAATTTCACCTGCCAGTGGAAACAACTTCCCTGCTTCTATCTTATCTATTCCCTTCATAATATTATATGTTTCTGTAAGATCCCTCTTCATTCATAGATCATAGAATCCTACAATGCAGAAGGAGGCCATTCAGCCCATCAAGTCTGCACTGACCACAATCCCATCCAGGCCGTATTCCCATAGCCCCATGCATTTACCCCAGCTAGTGTCCTTGACACTAAGGGGTAATTTAGCATGGCCAATCCACCTAATCTACACATTGTTGTAGGAGTGTGGGAGGAAACCGGAGCACTCGGAGGAAACCCACACAGACACGGGGAGAACTTGCAGACTCCACACAGACAGTGACCCAAGCCGGGAATCAAACCTGGTCCTTAGTGCTGTGAGGCAGCAGTGCTAACGACTGTGCCACCCTAATATTCTTCTGACCTATTGACTCCCTTTAACATTGCAAACATCTCACTGAGATCATCTCCAGTCTCTGTTACACAGTGGAAAACAAGCTAATTTTTAAGCCTCTAAATCAGTGAGTGTTTGTGGCATCATCAGGAAGGTTCTGGAATCCAGGCAATGCTGAGATAGCCAATCTGTAAAGGCAGCAATTAATTTCAAATATTATACAGGTGTACAAAATGATGAGAGGAAGAAATAGGGCATCCAGTATATAATTGTTTTCTCTAGGTGCAGAACCAGGGAACATCGATTCAAGATAAGTGACAGTAGTGTAGAGGGGACAGGAGGAAGAACATTCTTTACACAGAGGGTGCTGGGTGTCTGGAATTCGCTGCCTGAGTTGGTGGGGGAGGCAGAGACCCTAAACTCTTTTAAAACATACCTGGGTATGCATCTTGAGTGCTGTAAGCTACAGGGCTCTGGACCGGGTGCAGGAAGGTGTGATTAGAAAAGGCGCCTGGGTGTCCTTGGGCTGGCATGACAAGATGGGCCAAATGGCCTCCTTCTGTGCTGTAACTTTTTTATGGACCTATCTCTCATCTGCTGAGAATGGAAGACAGACAGGGGGTGTTGGGAAGGGGGGGAGGGATGAAGGAGAGGGGCAGATGAGGTGGGGACGAAAGAAGGGATGGCGGGAATGGGGGATAATCTGCTCCCAATGCTTTGGCCATTGTGGTGTGGGTCAGGTTTGATGGGCCGCGTGATCTTCTCAATTTGGAATGTACAGTCTGTGCGATGCTGGGACACGGGAATGAAATCCAGCCTGAGACATGGCATTTTGGGGTGGGGTGGGTGGTGGTGGAATCCAGCCTGGGACATGGGGTGTGTGTTGGGGGGAGGGAGGGCAGAATCCAGCCTGGGACATGGGGTGTGTGTCGGGGGGAGGGGGGTGCAGAATCCAGCCTGGGACATGGGGTGTGTGTCGGGGGGACAGAATCCAGCCTGGGACATGGGGTGTCGGGTGGGGGGGGGGGGGAATCCAGCCTGGGACATGGAGTGTGTGTGGGGGTGGGGGGGGTGCAGAATCCAGCCTGGGACATGGAGTGTGTGGGGTGGGGGTGGGGGGGGGTGGCGGTGCAGAATCCAGCCTGGGACATGGGGTGTCGGGGGAACAGAATCCAGCCTGGGACATGGGGTGTCGGGTGGGGGCGGAATCCAGCCTGGGACATGGGGTGTCGGGGGCGGGGTGCGGAATCCAGCCTGGGACATGGGGTGTCGGGAGGGGAATCCAGCCTGGGACATGGGGTGTCGGGTGGGGGGGGCGGAATCCAGCCTGGAACATGGGGTGTCGGGGGGGCAGGGGGGTGCGGAATCCAACCTAGGACATGGGGTGTCGGGAGGGGAATCCAGCCTGGGACATGGGGTGTCGGGAGGGGAATCCAGCCTGGGACATGGGGTGTCGGGAGGGGAATCCAGCCTGGGACATGGGGTGTGGGAATCCAGCCTGGGACATTAACAGCTTCCACTGAGATCTGTGCAAAATCCAATATTCATTTATAAGAGGTAAACTCCTCACAGGGACTCAGGGACCAAAAGCAGGAAAGGCTCAAAATCCCAGTCGGAAAAGCCTCCAAGATGTACACCAGCGATCGTCAGGAAAAGATCCTTGAAGGAAGCAACAAACTCGCACAAATTGGCCTGAGTCTTAATCTTGTTTCCTTGGCTCCAATTTGCTCACTCACTCCTCACCATCCTGACAGTTGTGTGGCTTTGACAGCAACAAGTTCTGAGTATATTCCTGATAATAAACTTGCAGTACTGCATTTCTCTTACAATATTCCTAATCTGATATTCCTTGTAGGGAATACCAATACACATTCCCAGTACTCCAAAGTCCAAATCTAAATTGCCCATTAGTGTCAGGGGGACCAGCTGGGGTACATGCATAGGGATAGAGCCTGGGTGGGATTGTGGCCTGTGCAGACTCAATGGGCTGAATGACCTCCTGCACTGTAGGATTCCATGATACTCACCGTAGTATATTTCCAATAGTATATTCCAGGTACAGTACACTTGGTCAGAAAGTACAGGCGTCCCTGTATGATATTTGCAGTCTATCAGAGGGACAGGTTTTGATGGGCAGAATGGCCATTCTAACCTGGATTTGTGTGTCCCCATCCTGAGACAGATGGAGTTGCTGCTGTGGTTTGCACTGTGGCAGCAAGTTGCTGATTAAGATTCAGCATGTTTAATGCGACATGCTGCAGGTTCTGCTCTGCGAGCAAAATTAATTCTGGTCTGCCTCTGTTTGTACATAATTGAGTGTTTTGTGTAGCACAGTCCCATCTCATCGGAAGCTAATTTACTCAGAAACAAACCAGCTCAGGCTTTGAATGAATATTCCGCTATTGTCGGACTTGCCATGTCAGGCTTTCTCACTCCCCTTCCTAATTATTAATAAAGGTTCAAACAATCTCTCAATTTATTGTCCAATTTCTTTCGCTTCTCCTGGAGATTCTGACTCTCTGCTGACTATCTGCTGGACACCAGCAGATGTGTTCTTAAGTTCTTAGTAAACCAGCTGCCAGTGGTTCCCTCAGCCAAGACATGTTGGTACAGTTGCAGTCCCCCCTCCTCCCACCCCCCCACACCTCTACCCCATAGGGTGAAGCTAGCCAGCCCCTCTCCTTGACAAACATCCACTCACATACAGTCACCAACAGCAGAGAGAATGCAGACCAATCGACTGCCTCTGTTGTAACCCAGCTTTGGGGTTAGAGCTGGGATCTTACTGTGCCGTGTGCGAGATGTCAGTAAGATGCTATTGTGCACAATGAGCTCAGGGTAGGAGTGGCTTATTCTGGGATATATTAAAATACACAGAAACGGGCCATTCAGCCTAGCCTCACTCTGCCAGCATTTACTCTCCCACTGAGCAAACAGTCTTACCATTCTTTACCTGTTCTTCTTTTAGGTCCCTTAAAGGTCCCACCCTGTCCATTCCCTTCCCACCCCCCACCCCCCCGACTCTTCATCCATCCCCCATTCCCCTCCCACCCCCTAATCCCACATTCCCCTCCCAACCCCCTCATCCCCCCCATCCATCCCCCATTCCCCTCCCAACCCCCTAATCCCCCCATCCATCCCCCATTCCTCTCCCAACCTCCTCATCCCCCCCATCCATCCCCCATCCCCCTCCCAACCCCCTAATCCCCCCATCCATCCCCCATTCTCCTCCCAAGCCCTAATCCCCCCATCCATCCCCCAATCCCCTCGCATTCCCTGACACCCCATCAAGGGTCATGGGTGGAAGAGGGAACTCACAATGTTAAAATGGCGGCGTGGGCTCGTTAGGCCGAAGGGCCTGTTTCCCATGCTGTGTTGTTCTTTGTTCTAATCCCACCCCATTCCCTTCCCACCCCCGATTCCCCATCCACCTCCCCAGTCCCCTCCCACCCCCCAGTCCAGTTTTAAACGCCAACACAGTTTCTGCCTCAGTCGCTAACCTTGCAGCCTCTTCTGCGTGGACGAAATCTCTCATATCTCATCTGTTATCGATGGCCCCTTGTTCTGGACCAGTGGGGGTGGGGGGGGGGAGCCATGTGCGGCCCACAAGACATTTGGTTGACTGTTGGAGTTGCTGGTTTCCATCCATGTAGATTTTTCCCTCCCAGTGTGACTGAAGTGACTGGCCCATTAAACAAGGGCAAGCGAAATAAGGTGTGTGCTGATCGCTCTCAACATTGAGTGTGAGAGCCGTGCGCTCCCTCTGTGTCCAATCATGTGTAAATATTTCTTGTGTTTTTACCATGTAAAGTTGCTGAAAATGTGATTAATTTATGAATGATGAAGCATTTTCTAAAAGTTATGAAATAGTTGGTGTCTTATTTAGGGATCACAATTAGTGAACAAACTCGATTTTAACCTCGTGACCCCTTGAGGTGAGGGAGGGCCACTCACTGGCCTAGGTTGCCATCACTGAGCTAGACCCTCATCCAATGGGCACTGTCAATAGTTGATCCATCCTGTTCCATCCAACTATGAAGACAGTTGCAGCCCAGAGCAACAAGAAGCTGCCTTTGGATTTGAGACTATTATCCTGCCTGTTCTTGGGATGGACAAGCCCATCAGGTCAAGCCAGTTCTGCTCATTATATCATAGAGAAAAGGATCCATACACAGTGCACGGAGGAATGACATGGATAACACCAGGGGCAAATCAGAAAAAGACTGACAGACTGGAACTCCTCTCTCACTGAGGGTTGACCTGACAGAGGTTCTTTAAAATGATGGAAGGATTTTGACAGAGTTGATACAGGGAGAATGCTTCCTCTTGTGGGGGACAACAGAACTGGAGGCTGTTGATATAAGATTACAGAATCTCTACAATGCAGGAGGAGGCCATTCGGCCCATTGAGTCTGCACCGACAAGATAGCCACCAGCAAATTCAGTCAGTAACTGAGGGGAAACTTCTTTATCTAAAGAGTGGTGAGAACTTCACCATGGGGAGTGGTTAAGTGTACAGTATAGTGTGCTTAAGGGGAAATTAGACAAGCAGGTGAAGGAGAAGGGAATATGATAGAATTGCTGAGACAGGATGGGAGGAGACTGCAATGGGGATAAACAACAGCGTGAGGTGTTTGTGCCTCTGCTGTGTAGCCTATAAGACCATAAGACATAGGAGCAGAATTAGGCCACTCAGCCCATCAAGTCTGCTCCTCGTTGTATCATGGCTGATATTTTTCTCATCCCCATTCTCTTGCCTTTTCCCTGTAACCCCTGATCCCCTTATTAAGCAAGAACCTATCTTTCTGTGTCTGAAAGACACTCAATGACCTGGCCTCCACAGCTTTCTGTGGCAAAGATTCACCACTCTCTGGCTGAAGAAATTCCTCCTCATCTCCGTTTTAAAGGATCGTCCCTTTAGCCTGAGGTTGTGCCCTCTGGTTCAAGTTTTTCTAGTGGAAACATCCTCTCCATGTCCACTCTATCCAGGCCTCGCAGTATCTTGTAAGTTTCAATAAGATCCCTCCTCATCCTTCTAAACTCCAACAAGTACAGACCCAAAATCCTCAGCTGTTCCTTATATGACAAACTGATCATTCCCAGGATCATTCTTGCGAACCTCCTCTGGCCCCTTTCCAAGGCCAGCACATCCTTCCTTAGATACAGAGCCCAAAACTGCTTACAATACTCCAAATGGGGTCTGACCAGAGCCTCAGAAGTACATCCCTGCTCTTGTATTATAGCCCTCTCGGTATGAATGCCTGTGTAGTCCTTTGTAATGATCATCACGTGTAGTGGAAATTTCAACCCCACGTCGCAGAAACCCGGCCAAACCGCCAAGCTGGGCACATCTTCACCTCCTCACCGACCAATGGCCATGCAGGATTGTCTAACTTCAGGACAGAGCGAGTCGGTACAGCTCCCCTGGGAGGGAATTATCCTCCTGTTCCTTGCTAACAACTGTCTGAGAAAACTGAGAAAAGAACCAGGGCAGGGATGAAGAGAATATTCTCATGTAGCAAGTGATGAGTTAGCGAGATTGCTCAGGGAATGAAATACCGGGGTTTGGTGGGGTTTGTGGGGGGTATGGTCTCAGGATATGGGCTGCGGTGAGGAGAAATTACTTCACTCAGAGGATTGTGAATCTTTGGAATTCCCCATCCCAGAGGGTTCTGGAAGCTCCATCACTGAATAGATCGATGGCTAGGTTAGACAGATTTTTGGAGAATGGGTGGATAAGTGGGAGGTGAGTGGATACGGGGGAGATAGTGGAAGCAGATACGCGGGGCGTCTTGACAAATACATGAACAGGATGGGAATAGAGGGATACAGTTCCTGGAAGGGTAGGGGATTTTAGTTCAGTCAGGGCAGCATTGTTGGTGCGGGCTTGGAGGGGCCGAAGGGCCTGTTCCTGTGCTGTAGGTTTATTTGTTCTTTGTGGAGCAGAGAGCAAAGAACAGCCATAATCATATTGAATGGTAGAGCAGGCTTGAGGGGCCGAATGGCATATACTTTCTGAATCTGCTACTGACCAGGCTCCAGAAAATGATCCAATAGTAAGAACCAAAAAAGACACACACACACGATTACTGCACACACATGCGCGCCCGTACACACACGGGGACACGCATGCACACATGCACGTGAGTGCACACACCCCGACCCCAATCCCTGTCCAAGCCTTGTTTCTTGTCTGGAATTAAGATGAGAGGTCGGGACTAATGACTGCTCCGGATTGGCCATTTCATCCTGACTAACCCTCCCAGGCCCCTCTGACTGTAAGATCACCGGTTATTACATTATTTACCAGTTATTATATGCTTCTCAGTTCCCAGTCTACAAGGATCTGTTAGATCCACAACACAAAGCTGCATTTGCTTTGATGGTCTTGTACATAAAAGGCCAAAATCAGATTTGAGCAGAGAGTGAAGATTAAGGGATGGTGCGGGGCATCCTGGGAGCTAAACACAGTCCACAAAATCAGAGTTACAGTCCTGCGGAACTCGATTTTTAAAGTAAATTTCAAGGCTGCTTTGAAGAGGAATGCGTGTGTGCACAGAGACTCCCCTCAGATCTGACAATGTATTGAAAGTGAAACATTAAAGCATTGGCTCTGTTCAAGTGAATGATAAAAGTTAGTCAGAGCCACAGAACATTCCCTCTTGATAAAGAGTTCAAGGTTTATGTTCTAGATTTAACAAAATTAACTTCATAAAGGAAATTAATTAAGATGCCATAAGTAAAGACAAACTCCAAACCGTGGCCTACATCCTCAGTGTATTACAATCCAGCCTCCCTTTGCTCTTTCTGCTGATCAGCCTCAGAATATCAAACCTGTGGAACTCCTTGCCCCTAGTTCCCACAGTCACCAGCTTCTCATTCAACCTTGTCTGATCTTACAGCTGGCCCTCGCCCTGGTGTCCCCGCACCGTTGGGCTATCGAACACGTTCCTGATAACAGAAGGGACAGTAGGACTGAGGGCCCAGGGTGACAGAATTCTGAAACATTGAGAGAAACTGAACATTTAACTGGTCTAATGACGGAATACAAAATAACACCAAGTCCTGATAGATTCTTCCATTCAGTTTACTGAATAGATAGGATGGCACAGTTGGCACTGCTGCCTCATGACGCCAGGGATCCAGGTTCGATTTCTGGCTTGGGTGACTGTGTGGAGTCTGCACGTTCTCCCCATGTCTGTGTGGATTTCCTCTGGGTGTTCCACTTCCCTCCCACAGACCAAAAGACATGCTGGTTAGGTGCATCTGCCATGCTAAATTCTCCCTCAATGTACCTGAACAGGTGCCAGAATGTGGCGACTAGGAGATTTTCACAGTAACTTAATTGCAATGTTAACGTAAGCCTATTTGTGACAATAATAAATAAACCTAAACTTAAAAACTTACTATTTCCTTGTTTCCATATTGCCTTGCTGTCAGAGATTCATTGAGGTGTTTTTAGGAAACTCTGTTCAAATAGAAATTTGTTGCATTCTTTTAAATCTCTCAATAAATGTGACACAATATCCAAATTAATATCAATGTATCTTCAATGTGTCTCTCACCAACTTTTACAGATGCACCACAGAAAGTATTCTTTCTGGTTGTGTCACAGCTTGGTATGGGCTCCTGCTCTGCCCAAGATGGCAATGAATTACAAAAGGTTGTGAATGTAGCTCAATCCATCACGCAAACCAGCCTCCCATCCATTGACTCTGTCTACACTTCCCGCTGCTTCGGGAAAGCAGCCCAGCATAATCAAGGACCCCAAGCACCCTGGGCATACAAATGTACAAAAGTCTGAGGTCACATACCAACTGACTCAAGAACAGCTTTTTCCCTGCTGCCATCAGACTTTTGAATGGACCTACCATATATTAAGTTGATCTTTCTCTACACCCTAGCTATGACTGTAACACTACATTCTGCACTCTCTCCTTTCCTTTTCTATAAACGGTATGCTTCTTACAGCGTGAGAAACAATACTTTTCACTGTATAGTAATACATGTGACAACAATAAATCAAAGTCAAATAAAAGTCTTCTGACTTGTCTTTACACAGACAACTGATATCTAGATTTTCAGTGACTCTGTTATCTATACATTACAGAAGCACTTTGGCTCAATATTGTTCATATATTATCTGAATTGAGGAGGTGGTTCTTTCAACAACAATCTTGTTCAAACTCAATATAGTTTTTGTGGACAATTTCATACAGTCATAGAGGTTTGCAGCATGGAAACAGGCCCTTCGGCCCAACCTGTCCATGCCATTTTTTTTTAAACCCCTAAGCTAATCCCAATTGCTTGCATTTGGCCCATATACCCATCTCACTCATGTAACTGTCTAAATGCTTTTTAAAAGATAAAATTGCACCTGCCTCTACTACTACCTCTGACAGCTTATTCCAGACACTCACCATCCTCTGTGTGAAAAAAATTACCCTCGGTACATTTTTGTATCTCTCCCCTCTCACCTTAAACCTATGCCCTCTAGTTTTAGATTCCTCTACCTTTGAGGGAAGATATTGACTTTCTAATTGATCTGTGCCCCTCATTATTTTATAGATCTCTATAAGATCACCCCTCAGCCTTCTACGTTCCAGAATCATAGAACAGTACAGCACAGAAACAGGCCTTTTGGCCCTTCTTGTCTGTGCCGAACCATTTTTCTGCCTATTCCCACTGGACACCTGGACTATATCCCTCCACACCCCTCTCATCCATGTACCTGTCCAAGTTTTTCTTAAATGTTTAAAGTAAGCCCGCATTTATCACTTCATCTGGCAGCTCATTCCTCACTCCCACCACTCTGTGTGAAGAATCCCCCCAGAAAATAACCCCAGTCTATCAAGCTTCTCCTTATAACTCTTTCTAGTTTGGTAATATCCTTTCTATAATAGGGTGACCAGAATAGTACACGGTATTTCAAGTGTGGCCTTACCAATGTCTTAGTTTGATTCCTAAGAACATTCAACAGAATCCCATCCTGGCTGCTGTTTCCAATGGGTAGTTCCCAGATAGATTACGATTGGGCTGCTTTGACCTGGGTGGTGTTGAGCTTCTTGAGTGTTGTTGGAGCTGCACCCATCCAGGCAAGTGGGGAGTATTCCATCACACTCCTGACTTGTGCCTTGTAGATGACAAATAGATTTTCAGGAGTCAGAAGGTGAGTTACTAACTGCAAGATTCCCAGCCTCTGATCTGCTTTTGTACATGATGTGGAGATGCCAGTGTTGGACTGGGGTAAACACAGTAAGAAGTGTCACAACACCAGGTTAAAGTCCAACAGATTTATTTGGTTGCAAAAGCCGCTAGGTTTTGGAGCGCTGCTTCTTCGTCAGGCGATTGGAGAATTCTGATCTCTCCACTCAGAAATTTCCACTCACCTGACGAAGGGGCAGAGGCCCGAAAGCTAGTGGCTTTTGCTACCAAATAAACCTGTTGGACTTTAACCTGGTGTTGTGAGACTTCTTACTGCTTTTGTACATGGTTGGTCCAATTCAGTTTCTGGTCAATGGTAACCCCCAAGACAATCTGTCCTGGACCGCCCCATGCCGATGCAATGATTAAGAAAGCCACTCCCCCATGCCTCTACTTTCTTAGAAGACTAAGGAAATTTGGCTATGACACTCACCAACTTTTACAGATGCACCATAGAAAGCATTCCTTCTGGTTGTATCACAGCTTGGTATGGCTCCTGCTCTGCCCAAGACTGCAAGAAACTTCAAAGGGTTGTGAATGTAGCCCAATCCATCATACAAACCAGCCTCCCATCCATTGACTCTGTCTATATTTCCCACTGCTCGGCAAAGGAGTTAGCATAATTAAGGACCCCATGCACCCCGGACATTCTGTCTTCCACCTTCTTCCGTTGGGAAAAAGATACAAAAGTCTGAGGTCACGTACCAACCGACTCAAGAACAGCTTCTTCCCTGCTGCTGTCAGGCTTTTGAATGGACCTATCTTGCATTAAGTTGCTCTTTCTCTACACCCTAGCTACCACTGTAACACTACATTCTGCACTCTCTCCTTTCCTTCTCTGTGAATGGTATGCTTTGTCTCTATAGTGCAGAAGAAACAATACTTTTCACTGTATGTTAATACATGTGACAATAATAAATCAAATCAAAATCAAAAATGGTGTTGAGAGCAGAGGATTCTCGATGCTGTAACGATGGTTTAACGACTGAATCTTAAGTTCAATTGTTTGATTCTCTCACACTGGAGATGGGCATTGCCTGGCATTTGCGTGGCACGAATGTTACTTGCCACTTGTCAGCCCAAGACTATTGTCCAGGTCTTGCTGCATTTGGACACGGACTGCTTCAATACCTGAGGAGTGATGAACATTGCGCAGTCGTCAATGACCATCCCCACTTCTGACTTTACGAGGGAAGGAAGGTTATTGATGAAGCAGCTGAAGATGGTATTGGCCGATGCCGAGTTTGTTTTCTGTTTCTCTTGTGTGGTTAAATGTGTTTGTGTATTTGTTAGACTCATCTCTGGTTTAGCTCAGAGTGAGAACTGTTCTGGGGCTGTTTTGGGTTTTTTTTGGTTTGTGCATGATGGACAGTCAACACAGATTAGAGTTATTTATGTAAATGTCCTGTAACATTCTCACCTCAGTCTGTCTCCAATAGCCATACAAAGTCATGCCAGTTTGTGAACAGATGCCCCCTCTCTTGCCCTGTCCTTGTACCTCATGTGAAGATAACACACACACCAGATTAAACACATTGGCAAAGTGACCCTGGCTAATGACTGAAGGGAAGGCACAGAGAGTTCAGGCCTGGCAATGGTATCACTGAGGGAAACAGTGTTGGAAGCAGTGTGCCTTCGGAAGAGAATGAAAGATTAATGGCTTGCGTTTTACTCAACCGCAGTCCTTTGGGTTCTGAATTATTAATGACAATTAATATGTGGAGAGGCAGGAGAGAGAGGGTAATTTTCAATGACAGGTGGGTGCAGCCCTGTCAACAGAAGTGACCAAATAAACAAGAAATATTCCTGAATATTTGACAAAATGGGGTTTGTTATAAAGAGCAACTTGTCTCCCGGGAGTTGGGGAACACAGGAACTGCTGCTGCTGCTGCTGCTGAGACCTTACAGGGGACACACTCAGCCACGCTGGTCTGAGCTGAGACTGCAGAGCTGGTCAGGAGCAAAAAATGGCACTAACATCTACTTTAAAGTTTATTTATTTATGTCACACATTGCATTAACACTGCAATGAAGTTACTGTGAAAATCCTCTAGTCGCCACACTCTGGCACTTGTACGGGTACAGCGAGGGAGAATTTAGCACAGCCAGTCCACCCTAACCAGCATGTCTTTCAGACTGTGGGAGGAAACCGGAGCACCCGGAGGAAACCCACACAGACATGGGGAGAACGTGCAAACTCCGCACAGACAGTGATCCAAGCCGGGAATCGAACCCGGGTCCCTGGTGCTGGGAGGCAGCAGTGCTAACCCACTGTGCCGCCGTGCTGCCTGACTGTTTCCCATTCAGTGAAAAAAGGCCAAAGTTTGCATTTCCGCACCCTCACTATACATCACTCATAGATCTGACAGCTGACTCCTGAAGCAACTGTTCTACTCTGAATCAGTCAGCGGTTGCCAGGATGTCCTCAAAGCATCCCTGACAAGGTCAAACACTCCCTCCCCCACAACCCCAGCAACTGGCTTGTGACCAACCAAAATGGAGGAGGTTTATTTTGTAAGGCACCAAACACGAGAGGCTTGGGCCTGAGTTTACCATTGCGTTGTGCTGTGTTTGAGTGTGAAAACTTGGTTTGGCGCGATCCATGCCCACATTTCAGCAGATTCTCACTTTACCAAGGCCCAAAAGTGGCCATGTTCTGAACTGCGCCCAAAACAGGTGCAATGTCAATTTAAATGCATTTGAACTTTACCGGCATTTCCCCCTTAACCATCGCGTTTGCCCATCCAGATTCAGTGCGAAACACTCCTGCCCGGCTTCTGAAGAAGTGAGTTCAGAGCTTCCAACGCCTGATTAGATTGGTGTGGGGGGCAGGGAGGGGGCGGGGATCATTCTTGGTGGGGGAATGCGGGGGGTTAGGGGAGGGAGACTAGATGGTTCTCTAGTGGGTGGGGAGGGGAGGAGGGAGGCCAGATAATTCTCGGGGTGGGGGGGGGCGTCTGCAGGAGATTGGTGGGGCAGGGTGGAATGGGGGCAGGAGGTCGCATTCGGCCTGGATAGTGGGGGGAGGAGTGTAAGAACATAAGAACATAAGAAATAGGAGCAGGAGTAGGCCATCTGGCCCTTCGAGCCTGCCCCGCCATTCAATAAGATCATGGCTGATCTGTCGTGACTCAGCTCCACCTTCCCGCCCTCTCCCCATAACCCTTAATCCCCTCTCTTATCAAAAACCCATCAACCCGTTTCTTAAAAATATTTAGCGAGGCAGCCTCCACCACTTCAACGGGCAGAGAATTCCAGAGATTCACCACCCTTTGAGTGAAGAAGTTCCTCCTCAACTCTGTTCTAAACCGCCTCCCCTTTATCTTGAGGCTGTGCCCCCTAGTCCTACTGTCTTTTTTGAGCGGGAACAGTCTCTCCACCTCTATCCTATCCATCCCATTCATCATCTTATACGTCTCAATGAGATCTCCCCTCATTCTTCTAAACTCTAACGAGTACAAGCCTAGTTTATTCAGCCTCTCCTCATAGCTCAATCCCCTCAACTCCGGTATCAGCCGAGTAAACCTCCTCTGCACTCCCCAGACCCACATCCAGTGTGGGTGGATAAGGGGGACAGTTATGTTGTGGGGATAGGGTGATATCTGTGGGGGTCATTGCTCCTGAGAGCGATGTGACAGGGGTGTGTTTTTCTATTTTTTTACACTGTGCATGCGCAGTTGAAGCTCCAATCGGAGCTGCAGGTTTCGGATCTGATAAGCCCCGCCCATAGCACGGTTCAGAGCCATGTTTTTTTCAGGTTGAGTGCGTATGGAGGCACCTGAGAACAGATTTCCCAGTCAGATCTGAATCACTCAGATTCAGCACTTAGAATCAAAATGGTAAAATCAGGCCCTTTGTCAGGAACATGTAGAGGTGAAGGCAAAGCATCCAAACTTCCAAACAGCCCATCCAGCCAACACCTCAGCACCACCTACCCTGCATTTGGAACACTGTGAGCAGTTTTGGGCCCCGTATCTAAGGAAGGATGTGCTGGCCTTGGAAAGGGTCCAGAGGAGGTTCACAAGAATGATCCCTGGAAGGAAGAGCTTGTCGTATGAGGAACGGTTGAGGATTTTGGGTCTGTACTCGCTGGAGTTTAGAAGGATGAGGGGGGGATCTTATTGAAACTTAGAGGATTACTGTGATGCCCGGATAGAGTGGACATGGAGAGGATGTTTCCACTAGTAGGAAAAACTCGAACCAGAGGGCACAACCTCAGGCTAAAGGGACGATCCTTTAAAACAGAGATGAGGAGGAATTTCTTCAGCCAGAGAGTGGGGAATCTGTGGAACTCTTTGCCACTGAAGGCTGTGGAGGCCAGATCATTGAATGTCTTTAAGATAGAGATAGATAGGTTCTTGATTAATAAGGGGATCAGGGGTTATGGGGAAAAGGCAGGAGAATGGGAATGAGAAAAATATCAGCCATAATTGAATGATGGAGCAGACTCGATGGGCCGAGTGGCCTAATTCTGCTCCTATGTCTTATGGTCTTATGTGACAGAGTCTCCAGATCACACACCGGACACCAGCCATTACACAACCCAGCAAACCAGATTGGAAAGCAGTCAGCCTCAACTCATACAGACATCCGAATAAGACAGGGAAATACAAATGTTCTCTCTATCCCCTTCCTCTTTTATCTCGGCCTTCCTCCTTTGCCTTCCCACTTTGCTTTAACATTCAGCTTAGCAACTGTACCCTCACCTTGCACCTTCCAACATCAAAACTTACTGGACACCCTCCTGACCAGTCTGTGTGCTCTGAGTGATGGGGAAAAAGGCAGGGAAATGGAAGGCAGATAGCTGGCTTCAACACAATGGGCCGAATGGCCTTCTGCATTCTGATACAAAGTCACTTCGACATGAGCAAGACTCCCTAGTTCTGGATGTTGGGGAAATGGTTGCTACATTGGAAGTCTGCACTAAGATGGGAATTCTATGAGGGAGATGTGAGGAAAAAGCTTTTTATCCAGATGTCTGGAATGTGCTGCCTGGGAGGGCGGTGGAGGGGGGGGATGCCTCACATCCTTTAAAAAATACCTGGATGAGTACTTGACACCCCATAACATTCAGGGCTATGGGCCAAGTGCTGACAGGTGGAGTTTGGTGGGAGTTCAGGTGTTTCTAATGTGTTGGTGTGGACTCAATGGGCCAAAAGACCTTTTCTGCACTGTATGATTTGGTGACTAGATGTGTACAATGCAACACTAAAGATGCAAACTATTTAAGTCTTACTTCGGACCTCACTCCAACAATTGCAAGACTCTAACACTTCGAGTGTTAGATTATCGGGAATATTTTCATTCTGTTTTGTAATATTCCTGATTGGAAAGTTGCTCATTCTAATTTGCATGAATTACTGTGATTCTGGGAATCTATACGGAGACAATTCTCAATCTTCCGGTAAACTGGAATCTTCATGGTGACCCAGAAGTTATTGTGAAAAACAGTGAAGTATGGGTCTCAGATAACCAATCACAATTAGTGGTGACATATTTGAACTAATAGGCTGCATAAAATTGACTGGCTCAAACTGTAGACCAATTAAGAGAAATGTTTCTCACTAACTGGGTCCAGGGTAGGTTTAGCTAGCTCATGTACAATTTGCCTTGAGTAAACAGTGTGCACCTTGCCTGGTTTGGGTTGAATTCTCTCCTCTCCTGAGAAGACAGAATTCAACCCTAACCGGGTAGGCAGGGGGTGGCACGGTGGTTAGCACTGCTGCCTCACAGTGCCAGGGACCCAGGTTCAACTCCCAGCTTGGGTCACTGTTTGTGGAGTTTGCACGTTCTCCCTGTGTCTGCATTGGTTTCCTCTGGATGCTCCAGTTCCCTCCCACAGTCCAAAGATGTGCAGGTTAGATTGATTGCCCCTGAGTGTCCTGAGATTGTGTAGGTTAGGGGGATAAATACATACGGTGATGGGGATAGGGCCTGGCTGGGGTTGTTGTTGATGCAGGCTCGATGGGCTGAATGGACTCCTTCTGCACTGTAGGGATTCTGTTCTATATTTACAACTATACGTCTCAAGGCAGATACTCGGGGTCTGGGCTCCGCATTAGCAATCAGCAGAAGTGTAGAATTGTTACAGCAGCACACAAAGCCAACTCAGCCTTTCATATTGGCACTGGGTCACTGAACGAGCAATTCTCCTGCTGACATCCCACACATTCTCCCTTTTCAGGTAATAATCCAATTCTGTCTTGAAAGTTTCGATTGACCCTCTGCCCACCTCATCCTCAGGATGCTGGATCCAAACCACTCGCTGTGGGAAAAGGTTTCCCCTCGTGTTGCCAATCATCTTAAATCAGTAGCCTCTGGTTCTCCATCCTCCCACCAATGGGAACAGTTTCTCCCCTGTCCCTCTGCTCAGATTTTAAACACCTCCGTCAAATCTCCTCTCGGCCTCTCCTTCTCCAAGGAAAACAATCCGAACTTCTCCAATCTGTCTCTGGAACTGAAGTTCCTCATTCCTGGAACCATTCTCGTGAATCTTTTCTGCACTCAAAGCCTTCACATCCTTCCTATAAACGGGATACAACTCTGCAGTTGAGGCTGAATCAGTGTTTTAAACAAGTTTAACATAACCTCCTTGCTCTTGTACTCTATTCATAATACCGTATAATACCCTATGAATATCCTCTTTGCTTTAACTATTTATACATTATACTTCAACTTAGGCAGCACGGTGGCACAGTAGTTAGCACTGCTGCCTCACAGCACCAAGGACCCGGGTTCAATAGCCAGCTTGGATCACTCGCTGCGTGGAGTTTGCATGTTCTCCCCGTGTCTGTTTGGGTTTCCTCCGGGTGCTCCAGTTTCTTCCCACAGTCCGAAAGACGTGTTGGTTAAATAGATTGGCTGTGCTCAATTGCCCCTTAGTGACGGGGGACTAGAAGAGTAAAAGGGGTTGCAGGATAGGGCCTGGATGGGATTCTTGGTCAGTGTAGACTTGATGGGCCGAATGGCCTCCTTTTGCAGTGTAGGGATTCTATTCTATGAAATTCTCTCAGACTGTCCTGCCAGCTACAATGATTTATGCACATGCACACTCTACCCAGTGCTCTGCACTCTGTTTAGAATTATATCCCATGTTCTTCCTACCAAAATGCATCACTTCACACATATCTGCATTGAGATTCACTCACTTGACGAAGGGGAAAAGCCCCGAAAGCTAGTGGCGTTTACTAACAAATAACCTGCTGGACTTTAACCTAGTGTTGTGAGACTTCTTATTGAGATTCATCTGCCAGTTGCTTGCCATTTGCACCAACTTGTCGTTTTGACATTCTACACGATCCTCCTCACAATTCACAATGCTTCAAAGCTTCATCCACAAATTTTGAAATTATTTCCTGCACATCAGAGTCAGATCATTAATATGTATTTGGAACCATAGAATCCCTGCAGTCCTGAAAGAGGCCATTTGGCCCATTCAGTCTGCATCAACTGTCCAAAAGAGCATCTGACCCATGTCCTCCCCTTTTCCCTATCCTCTTAACCCCATGCATTTCCCATGGGCAATCCACCTAACCGACACATTGTTAGACTGTGGGAGGAAACCGGAGCACCCAGAGAAAACCATGCAGACATGGGGAGACCGTACAGACTCTACACAGAGTGACCTGAGGCTGGGAATTGAACTTGGGTCCCTGGTGCTGTGAGGCAGCAGTGCTAACCACTTGCTGGCTGGAACTTCACTACAAACATTCTTTGAGTTTGAGAAACATCGATTAACCCTGACTTTCTGATTCCTGTCACTCAGCCTATTCTGTATCCACATTGCTGCTACCCCTTTCATTCCACCAGCTGTAACTTTGCTTAGGGGTCTGTTGTGTGGTACTGTATCGAATGTCTTTAGGAAGCCTATGTACATCACATCAACCGTATTACCCTCATTAATCCTCACTGTTACCTCTTCAAAAACATTCCAACAAGTTAATCAAACATAATTTTCTCAAAAACATTCATGTTTGACTCTCCTCAATCAACCCACATGATTGACTACTAATTTTGTTCCAAATGAATCTTCCCCACGTTAAGCTGGCTGGCCTGTAGTTGTTGGGCTTATCGTTTCATCTTTAAAAATAAGGATGTAACGCTTGCAATTCTCTGGCCGTCTGATATCAGCCCAGAGTCTCCGGAAGATAAGGATTACGGCCAGCACCTCTGCAATTTCCACTCTCACTTTCCTTAATATCCCTGGATATATCTCATCCTATCCTGGCACCTTATCAGCTTTTATGTAGAGGCAGATTATCCTATATCACTTTTTTCTCAAATTTAATCCCTTCCAGTGTCTGAACCATCTCCTCTTTCACAACAATCTGGGTAGTATCTTTTCTTTTGTGAGAACAGATGCAAAGTATTCAGTTAATACCTCAGTCACACCCCCTGCTTCCCTGTGTAAATTGCTTTTATGGTCCCTAATCAGGCCTACTCCTCTATTTACCACCCTCTATTATTTGTTTGCCCATGGACTCCCTTTTCTGTTCATTCCCTGTGCAGAGACTAGGATTGATCAAGCAGCAAACCCACAACAGCACCTGAGGCCTGGAATCAGGCTTTATCTAGATCTCAGCACCCGAAGCCTAGAGTCAGGCTTTACCATTTAAATTTATTACCAAGTGTTACAAGTCAGGGCAGACACTTCAAGGTGTTCTGTGAAGCTTGCCTGCTCTGTGACATTTTACACTGAGTTTGGCTAGGATGAGCATGAGAGGTTTCACTCCAGGTGTGAGTCAGTTGACCCACAAGGAGCTTTTATCAAAAACACAGTTTAATTAAGAATATTGTTGACATGTATAGTAAGACAATTAGCAAGAACTTTTAACAGCCACTATAATGTATAGCTCTGAAGGAAATATTTCTGATGTGTTCCAACCCTTTCAGTCAGTGCAGGCTCGATGGGCCGAATGGCCTCCTTCTGCAGTGCAAGATTCTAGGATTCAACAAAATACTTAGATAGCAAACCTGCTCTGGCAAAGCTTCGAATTCGAAAATTCATTTCCTTGTTTTCAAATCCCTCCATGGCCTTGTCCCACCTGTGATGGCTGCACCTACTGACTAACCTCAGATCATATAAAAATCTGAGGTCACGTACCAACCGACTCAAGAACAGCTTCTTCCCTGAAGCCATCAGAATTTTGAATGGACTTACCTTAAGTTGATCGTTCTCTACACCCTAGCTATGACTGTAACACTACATTCTGCACCTTTCCTTCTCTACGAACGGTATGCTTTGTCTATATAACAATGCACAAGAAACAATGCTTTTCACTGTAAATACATGTGACAATAATAAATCAAATCAAATCAAAAGGCCATACCAATGGCACCATCCTGGATGGGCGGCACGGTAGCACAGTGGTTAGCACTGCTGCTTCACAGCTCCAGGGTCCTGGGTTCGATTCCCGGCTCGGGTCACTGCCTGTGTGGAGTTTGCACATTCTCCTCGTGTCTGCGTGGGTTTTCTCCGGGTGCTCCGGTTTCCTCCCACAGTCCAAAGATGTGCGGGTTAGGTTCATTGGCTATGCTAAAATTGCCCCTTAGTGTCCTGGGATGTGTAGATTAGCAGGTAAAATGTGTAGGGATATGGGGATAGGGTCTGGGTGGGATTGTGTTCGGTGCAGACTCGATGGGCCGAAGGGCCTGTTTCTGCACTGTAGGGTTCTAGGGTTCTATGCTGGATGGTTCTGTGGTTTATGGGGCTTCTCACCTTTGATGCAGTGCTGTGACCAACTGGTCAGGATGTCTCCTCTAAACCAACTCATCCTGCTGTGTACTGTGTCGGACAAGGATCCCGTTTGGTAGCTGGTGTTCACTCCTCCCCAGAACCGTGGTTTCTGGCCAGAATCAACTCCTCTTTCTGGAAAATACTCAGCTTTGTGTTTCCTGTTCTTCTGGCCAGCTGTCACTCTTGGTTCCGTTTGGTTCTCCTCCGAGTGCAGCAGGTCCATCAAGGTCTCAATTTCTGGTTGAACATCAACAAGGGCACTGAACTCTGGGTTGTCGCATGTGGCATGTGTGGTACGTACTCAGAAATGTTCTTACCCACTGCCCGAGTGATCCCTCCCCTCGTGAGGCCTTCAGAGACTGTTTCAGGGTCTGGACAAGTTGTTCGACCTGATCATTTGTGATAGGGTGCTGACCTCACATGTCTGATTCCAGGCTGTTCCATGTACTTTGCGAGATCATTTGCCACAAACATGGTCCATTGTCACTGAGCACTTGTTCCGGATTACCAAGTCAGGCAAATATCTCATCGAGTTTGCTCAGTGTTGACTCCACCAATGTGGACTTCACAGGCACAGTCTCTGGCCACTTGGAGTGGGCACCCGCTATCACTAACAGCCCTCCCAGTGGGCCAGCAAAGTCAACATGGATTTGCTGCCATGGCGATTGGGAACATTGCCACGGATGAAGAGGTGACAAAGGCAGCAACTTCCGTACCAAAGCCCAGGTTTCGCACAAACCTGCTTTTTCTTCAAATTGTGCATCAACGTTCGGCCAACCATCCAACCAATACAAACAGCTCCCATCTTCGGGACATATCCATCCATAACTCCAGGTGGTTTCTACTACTTGACCTCTCCCTCAGGATAAGGTCTACGACTGGACTCACACTCAGATCATTCTGAGTTCCTCAGTACCTGGTTAGCGGTAACTGAAACTTTATCTTCTTGTGTGAAGTACGTTATCTTCAGATTCCAGCTGGGAGAATCTTTATCTCCAGGAGAAAGCAGCCTTGACAGAGCATCCGCATTGCCGTGTTTCTCTGACTGATGGTACTAGATCTTGTATGAGTCAACTGACAGCCCCAAGGCCCACCGCTGCAATGGATGGAGTGTATGGTCTAACGATGGATGTGAAAGGCTTATGATCTGCCAGAAGCAGAAAGTGTCTGCAATATAGAAAGTGATAAAACTTCTTGACACCAAAGTCGATGGCAAAGCCTTTTTTTCCAATTGAGCATCCTGTTCCTCGGTCTTTGTCAGTGAGCTGGAAGTGAATGCGATGGGCCTTCCCTCTTTTGGGGACAGCCCCAAGCCCATAGGGAGGGGCGTTGCACACACATTGCAGCAATAACTTTGTGCTAAAATGGACTAACTCTTCTGATATCTCAAGGCCAGCTTTACTTCCAGGGAGGCCTCCTCACATTCCCTGGTCCACTTCCACAGCTGCCCTTTTTCCAGCAACGGATGCATCAATTTCAAGAGCACCGCCCAATCCAATGTGAACTTGCTTTAATAGGTAATCAGTCCCAAAAGTGATCTCAATTGGATCACATTTGTTGGTCTTGGATCCTTCCTGATGGCCTCCATCATTCTGGATGCCTTGTGTAAGCCATCGCCATCAATTACACTTAACTGAGTCCTTAAAGAACTCCTATTTCTCTCTCTTGATTTGGAGACAATGTACCTCTTTAAGGTTTCCTGCAGATTCTCTAACTACTCCTCCTCTGTCGAACCCGTGATCAAAATATCGTCCAGGTAACACTGGACTTCTGTCAAGATTGCCCATATTTAGCCCATATCCTCTAATCCTTTCCCATCCACATACTTATCCAAATGCTGTTTAAATGTTGCTACTGTACCTGCCTCAACCACTTTCTCTGGCAGCTCATTCCATATACACACTACCCTCTGCATGAAGACACTCCTCCTCAAGCCTTTTAAATCTTTCTCCTCTCACCTTAAATCTATGCAATCTAGTTTTCAATTCACCTTCCTGGGGAAAAGATTATGTGCTTTCAACCTATCTCTGCCTCTCATGATTTTATACATCTCAATATAAGGTCACCCCTTCATTCTCCGACATTCCACGGAACAAAGTCCCAGCCTGGCCAATCGCTCCCTATAACTCAGGCCCAATAGAATCACAGAGGTTTCCAGCATGGAAACAGGCCCTTTGGCCCAACTTGTCCATGCTGCCTTTTCTTTTCAATCCCCTAAACTAATCCCAATTGCCTGTGTTTGGCCCGTATTCCTCTATACCCATCGTACTCATATAACTGTCTAAATGCTTTTTAAGAGACAAAATTGTACCCGCTTCTACTACTACCTCTGGCAACTTGTTCCAGACACTCACCACCCTCTGTGTGAAAAAATTGCCCTTCTTGACTCTTTTGTATCTCTCCCCTCTCACCTTAAACCTATGCCCTCTAGTTTTAGACTCCCCTACCTTTGGGAAAAGATATTGACTAACTGATCTGTGCCCTTCATTATTTTATAGACCTCTGTAAGATCACTCCTCAGCCTCCTACGCTCCAGAGAAAAAGTCCCACTCTATCCAGCCTCTCCTTATAACTCAAACCATCAGGTCCCGATAGCATCCTAGTAAATCTTTTCTGCACCCTTTCTAGTTTAATAATATCCCTTCTATAATAGGGTGACCAACATCCTTATAAATCTTCTTTACACTCTTACCAACTCAGTGTCTTTCCTAAACACAGGGTGACCAAAACTCTACACAATACTCCAAGTGTAGCCTCACCAATGACTTATACAACTGTAACCTAATGTCCCAACTCCTATCCACACTCCTTTGGCTGATGAAGGCCAGTGTGTTAAAAGCCTACTTTACCACCCTTTAATGTCACTTTCAATGAACTATGTCCTTGTACTCCCAGGTCCCTCTGTTCCTCAATACTCCCCAGGATCCTACCATTCACTGTGTAAATCCTACCCTGGTTTGACTTTCCAAAATGCAACACCTCACACTGATCTGTACTGAAATCCTCAGCCCAACTGGTCAAGATCCCCTTGTAATTTTTGATACTTTCTTCATGATCAACAATATCTCTGAATTTACTATATAGTGGCAAGGGCAGCATGGTGGCACAGTGGTTAGCACTGCTGTCTCACAGCGCCAGGGACCTGGGTTTGATTCTTGGCTCGGGTCACTGCCTGTGCGGAGTTTGCATGTTCTTCTCGTGCCTGCGTGGGTTTCCTCCAGGTGCTCCAGTTTCCTCCCACAGTCTGAAGACATGTTGGTTAGGTGTATTCGCCATGCTAAATTCTCCCTTAGTGTAACCGAACAGGCGCTGGAACGTGGCGACTAGGGGAATTTCACAGTAACTTTATTGCAGCGTTAATGTATGCCTTGTGACACTAATAAATAAACTGTAAACATGTCTTGTGTGTTCCCATCCAAATCATTTATATAAATAACCAATAATAAGGATCCCAACACTGACTCCTGAGGCACATCACTAGTCACAGGCCTCCAGTCCAAGAAGTAACCTTAAAACATCACACTCTGCTTCCTACCATTGAGCCAATTTTAAATCTATTCATTTAGCTCTCCCTGGATCCCATGCGACCTTACCTTCCAGACTAGCCTATCACATGGGACCTTGACAAAGTCCATATAAACAACATCTACTGCCCTATCCTCATCTACCCTTTGGTTACCTATTCAGAAAACCTGAGAAGATTTGTCAGACACGACTTCCCACATACAAAATCATGCTGACTATTGTTAATCAGACCTTGACTATCCAAAGGTCCTATCCCTCAGAATCCCCTCCAGTAACTTCCCTGCCACTGATGTCAGGCTCACCGGTCTGTAATTCCCTGGCATGTCTTTGCTACTCTTCTGAAACAATGGAACAACATTAGCCACCCTCCAGTTTTCCAGAACTTGACCAGTGGGAAGAGATGAAGAAAATATCTCTGTCCAAAGCCGCTGTGAGGCGGCAGTACCATCCACTGTGCCATTGTGCTGCAATTTACTGTGTAAATACTCTAACTTTTACTATTTGTTAGCTTTTCAACTAGAATAAAATAATGACTGAAACACAGAAATACTGTTCAATCTCTTCCTGAAAGATGTTAACAAGATTTTTGTTGATTAAGATCTTGCAGGATGTTTGTATTTGAACTGAGTATTCTGATTACTCTCATCGGCCAAATGCAGGCAAATGGGACTAGTTTAGTTTAGCAAAACTGATTGACATGGACAAGATGGACCGAAGGGCCTGTTTCCATGCTGTAGATCTCTATGGCCGTGTGATTCTAGCCCAGAATCCTTCTGTCTTAGTTACATAATCTCTCAGAAACACTGGACCTGGACACAAGCCCCTAAAATCCTAGCAGCCAGGTTCCACAACACAGGGACTGGAGAGACAACGGCATTGAGTTACTGACCTCACTGCAAACTCACTGGGTAAGTTGCTGGAAGGTATTTTGAGAGACGCAAGGACTGATTAGGGACAGTCAGCATGGCTTTGTGAGTGGAAAATCGTGTTTCACAAATTTGATTGAGTTTTTTGAAGGGGTAACCAAGAAGGTAGATGAGGGCAGCGCAGTTGATGTTGTCTACATGGACTTTAACAAGACCTTTGACAAGGTACCGCATGGTAGATTGTTGCATAAGGTTAAATCTCACAGGATCCAGGGTGAGGTAGCCAAATGGATACGAAATTGCCTTAATGACAGAAGCCAGAAGATGGTTGTAGAGAGTTGTTTTTCAAACTGGAGGCCTGCTACCAGCAGTGTGCCTCAGGGATCAGTGCTGGGTCCACTGCTTTTTGTCATTAATATTAATAATTTGGATGAGAATATAGGTTAGTAAGTTTGCAGATGATTGGTGGCATAGTGGACAGTGAAGAAAGTTATCTCCAATTGCAACATGATCTTGATCAATTGGGCCAGTGGGCTGACGAATGGCAGATGGAGTGCATTGACCATTTCCGTGTTTCATGATGGCGCTGGGGCGTGGTGACTCTTTGTGAGCTATGATTGATCCAATTTGAACGGATAGCACACAAAACAATACTTTCCACCGTATCCCAGCACGTGACAATAGAAAATCAGATCACATTAAATCAGATACCAAACAACCCAACCTGAATACCTAACACGATTCCCCCCTGCTGTATCCTGACTTTGTGAGGGAAGCTGGTTTATAACCCTGACTCAGTCACCAGCCTCCTCACTCCTAAAGCGCTCAAACCCGGTGATAATGCCTCAAACTGACATTGTGAGAGTGAAATAGATAATGTTTCATTGCCCAAGTATCAGGATCCCTCATTTAAATGAGCTTAAAATTGACAATGAAAGAAAGCGTTGCAGTGAGAGAAAGGAAAGGCAAAAACTCATTTCCCGTCATTTCCACAAGCACTTATCAGAAGTGTACAGTACAGAGAGTCAGACAATGAGCGCACCGTGAGACGGAGATAACTTTGTACCAAAAATTGTCGCATTACATTTTCCATTGGAGAAACACTTTCTGGTAATCAGTTCAGAAAACAGCATCACTATCCATTGAGACAGGATTGGGAACAGTCCTGCGACAACACTGCTTACCATTCTGAGGTACTCACCTTCGATCTGTTTAATGTAATGGAATGTTCACTCCTACAATATCATGGAATTTAGAATGTAATTGAAATGCTGATCATCTTTGGTTCCTGTACTCTTTATCTGGAACAGGGTTTGGGGTGGAGGGAGGTGGGGGAGGGGGCGCGGAGGGATTATTCTCAATTTAGCAAGTGTCTTGTTCAATGTCCATGGAAGTGTCAATGGAAACTGAGGTTGGACGATGTGCTGGGTCATTGAAAAGCAGGAGGAATGGACAGGAAAGGATGGGGGGAGAGGGAGCTCCATTGACAATGTAGACAGTGAGAACAATTACATTCAGTCACCGTAAACCGAGATCCTTCAAACAGTAGAAACGGGGAGCATGGCCAAAAGGAACAAGAGATTTTTAAACTGTAAAATGTACAAGAGGGATGGTCATCGGAAGAGGTTTCCCGAGACTAACAATGACATCGAGGGGGTTGAGCTATGAGGAGAGGCTGAATAAACTAGGTTTGTACTCGTTAGAGTTTAGAAGAATGAGGGGAGATCTCATTGAGACGTATAAGATGATGCATGAGATGGATAGGATTGAGGTGGAGAGACTCTTCCCGCTCAGAAAGGATAGTAAGACTAGGGGGCACAGCCTCAAGATAAAGGGGGGGGGGGGCGGTTTAGAACGGAGTTGAGGAGGAACTTCTTCACTCAAAGGGTGGTGAATCTCTGGAATTCTCTGCCCGTTGAAGTGGTGGAGGCTGCCTCGCTAAATATTTTTAAGACGTGGGTTGATGGGTTTTTGATAAGAGAGGGGATTAAGGGTAATGGGGAGAGGGCGGGAATGTGGAACTGAGTCACGACGGATCAGCCATGATCTTATTGAATGGCGGGGCAGGCTCGAAGGGCTAGATGGCCTACTCCTGCTCCTATTTCTTATGTTCTTATGTGTATGGGATTGACTGGGAAAAGGTCACATATCCATCAGAATTCGATAGAACATAGAACGTTACAGCGCAGAACATGCCCTTCGGCCCTCGATGTTGCGCTGACCAATTAAAAAGCAATGACCCTCTAACTTAAACCATTCCCTTTCCATCCATAAACCTATCCACGGACCTCTTAAACGCCCCCAAACTTGGTACATCTACAACTGCAGCAGGCAGGGCATTCCATACCCTTATCACCCTCTGGGTAAAGAACCTACCTCTGACATCCGTCCTATAACTACCACCCCTTAATTTAAAGCTATGTCCCCTCGTGCTAGCTTTCTCCATCCGAGGGAAAAGGCTATCACTGTCCACCCTATCTAAACCTCTAATCATCTTGTACATTTCAATAAGGTCTCCTCTTAGCTGCCTTCTTTCTAACGAAAACAACCTCAAATCCCTCAGCCTCTCCTCATAGGACCTTCCCTCCATACCAGGCAACATCCTGGTAAACCTCCTCTGCACCCTCTCCAATGCCTCCACATCTTTCTTATAATGTGGGGACCAGAACTGTACACAATACTCCAAGTGCGGCCGCACCAGAGTTTTATAAAGTTGCAACATGACGTTGCGGCTCCGAAATTCAATTCCCCTACCAATAAACGTCAAGACACCGAGGAAATAGATAGTAATTGGCCCATGAATATTCTATATACTGAATACGATGTGATAGGGGCACAGATTGGCTGTTTGGGCCTTGAGTCAAATACAGAACAGTACAGCACAGGAACAGGCCCTTCGGCCCACCAAGTCTGTGCTGACACAGATGCCTCTCTTATATTTTCTTGCCTCTATGTGGTCCATATCCCTCTATTCGCTGCCTATTCATGTATCTATTCAAATGCGTCTTGAAAATTGTTATAGAATCTGCTTCCACCACCTCCTCCAGCAGCGCGTTCAGGCATTCACCACCTTGTGTGTGAAAAACGTGCCCCTTACATCTCTTATAAACTTCTCCCTCTCACTCTCAACTTATGCCCCTAAGTAACTGACCCTTTGACCCTGGGAAAAAGACTCTATCCAAGCTTGTCATAATCGTGTAAACGTCTATCAAG
Organism: Prionace glauca; assembly: GCA_037974335.1. NCBI lineage: Eukaryota > Metazoa > Chordata > Chondrichthyes > Carcharhiniformes > Carcharhinidae > Prionace > Prionace glauca. Next base: position 6,433,745 of record CM075753.1, on the reverse strand, counting down.
TCCCCCCTTATCCTCTGACACTCCAATGAAAACATCCAAGTTTGTTCAACCTTTCTTCATCATCCATTTCCTCCAAACCAGGCAACATCCTGGTAAATCTCTTCTGCACCCTTTCCAATGCATCACCATCCTTCCGGTAGTGTGGTGACCAGAATTGTACACAATACTCCAAATGCAGCCTAATCAAATAATCTTATACAGTTGCAACATGATTTTCCAATTCCTATACTCAATGCCCTGACCGATGAAGGCCAGCATGCCTTACACCTTCTTGACCACCTTGTCCACCTGAGTTGCCAGCTTTAGGGAACAGTGAATCTACACCTCCAGATCCTTCTGTAATATTTCTAAGGGCTTTACCATTATACTTTCCTTCTGCTGCAGACCTTCCAAATCACATCATCTCACATTTGTCCAGGTTAAATTCCATCTGCCATCTTTCGGCTCAGGTCTCCAACTAATTTATATCCTGTTGTATTCTCTGACAATTCTCCTCACTATCCACTACTCCTCCAATATTTATATCATCTTCAAATTTACTAATCAGACTACTTATATTTTCCTCCAAATCATTTATATATATTACAAACAACAGAGGCCCAGCACTGATCCTTGTGGAACACCACTTATCACAGAACTCCAGTTAGAAAAGTATCCTTCCGTTGGTACTCTCTGCTTTCAATACCCAAGCCAGTTTTGCATCCATCTTACCAGCTCACCTCGGATCCCATATGTCTTCACCTTCTATATCAGCCTGCCAAGGGGAACCTTATTGAAGGCCATGTATACAACATCTACTGCCCTGCCCTGGGCAATTTTTCTTGTCACTTCCTCAAAGAACTCAATCATGTTTGTGGGACATGACCTCCCCTTCACAAAACCATGCTGCCTGGTTTGTCACTAAACTTTCTGTTCACACAGAATACATAGCACAGACATGGGCCATTCAGTCCAAATCATCTCTGCTCCTCCACACAAGTTTCCTCCTTATCCATCTCCCTCATCTTCAGGATTCTAGGGTTTCACAAAAGGATTCTTTGATATTGCAATGGAAATATCAGAATTACAGCTTACCAAACATTTGCTCATGTAATCCCTGAGTACGTGTGCCAACTGTGTGTGGGATCCATACAGGGCGAGAGATAGAGCTAAGATTGGAGCGATCCCGAGACATACTGTACAAAATCAGTATGGGAAATACACTGATATCACATCCTGGATCACAGACTTGGAATGGGAATTGCTGCAGGAAAAACGGGGCAAAATAGACTGACCATCAAGGGAAAAGATAGTGTGGGAATTGAGAAAGAAGGAACTGGTACCTCCACCATCCCCCCTCCCCTCCACTCCCCTCATTGACAGCGGGGCAAAACCACCCGCCCGCCACCCCCCCTGGTCTTCTTTGAAATAGTGCCCTGGGATCTTTGACATCCAGCTGAACGGGGAAATGGAGCCTCAGGTTAATGTCGCACATGGGGATGAGAAAAATATCAGCCATGATTGAACGGCGGAGCAGACTCGATGGGCTGAGTGGCCTAATTCTGTTCCTGTGTCTTATGGTCTTATGTGGAAGAGAGAGCACAGAGAATGCAGCAAGCTCAGAACCGTGAGTCACAGAGTCTGACTGAACTTTCTCACTTTCACCCTGGGCAGCTTTTAGATTCTGGCCTCTTCCTCTTGCACCAACTCCATTTGAGAAATCTGCACTAACACGAAACGGCTGAAAATCGACATATCAGCAGGTGTGTCCCAGACTCAACCAGTCAAAAGACTGGGCTTCACAACGTTATACAGCAATATTCTATCCGTGGCCACACCTGGGACCTTTCAAAGGTTAAAACACCCAGTTTCAACTCGTAATCTAACACAGTTCAGATGTTTGACACTTGTGGAGAAAGTTCAGCGGATAACAGCTTGAGGATTTAATCAAATGATCAGGAATCAGCATTCTCTGCCCATTGTGAAGAGGAGAGATTCTGGGTATACCTGGAGCTGTGCATCCTTTCCCATGGAGACCGGCTCCAGAGTGCTGGCTTTGTGTTAATCCTGACTCTCAGTGCATTGAAGATGCAGTTTGACATTAAATGTCAACAGAATCTTTGTGTCTTTTGATATCCGAAAATCTGTTTGTCTGAAGGATTTGAAACTCGCCTTGTTTTCACACACAGCCACTGCTGACTGATGGTTCGAACAGCTTCTCCCCACCCCTCTGTCTGAGGATTAACAAAAGCTGCAACTTAACATTGAGCAGAGTAGACCCGAGCACTGTGCTGGATGAAAGTTCACCCCAGAGCAGGAAGGATAAGAGGAGGTTTGATCAAGGTGTTCAAAGTCCTGGAAGGGTTCTGATTCCATAAAGAAACACAAATGCTTTCCAGTGACAGAGGGTTGCAAACCAGAGCAAACTAATTCGAGCCGACTGATAAAAAATACAGAGGCGGAAGATTAGAGAGCACCGTTTTTACACAGCGACTTGCTCTGATCTGGAATGTGCTGTTGGAAAGGGCAGTGGAAGCAGATTCAACAAGAACCTTCCAAAAGGGAATGGAATAAATATTTGCAGGGCTGGAGGGAAAGAGCAGGAAAATGGGACTAATAGGATAGTGGTACAGTGGCACAATGGGTTCGCACTGCTGCCTCACAATGCCAGGGACCTGGGTTCGATTCCCAGCTTGGGTCACTGTCTGTGGAGTTTGCACATTCTCCCCATGTCTGCGTGGGTTTCCTTTGGGTGCTCCAGTTTCCTCCTACAGTCTAAATGATGTGTGGGTTAGGTGCATTGGCCATGCTAAATTGCCTCTTAGAGTCCAAAGATGTGCAGGTTAGGTGGATTGGCCGTGCTAAATTGCCCCTGAGTATCCAAAGATGTGCCGGTTAGATGGATTGGCCATGCTAAATTGCCCCTTAGAGTCCAAAGATGTGTAGGTTAGGTGGATTGGCAATGCTAAATTGCCCCTTAGAGTCCAAAGATGTGCAGGTTAGGTGGATTGGCCGTGCTAAATTGCCCCTGAGTATCCAAAGATGTGCAGGTTAGATGGATTGGCCATGCTAAATTGCCCCTTAGAGTCCAAAGATGTGTAGGTTAGATGGATTGGCCATGCTAAGTTGCTCCTTAGAGTCCAAAGATGTGCAGGTTAGATGGATTGGCCGTGCTAATTTGCCCCCGAGTATCCAAAGATGCACAGGTTAGGTTGATTGGCCATGCTAAATTGACCCTAGTGTCAGGGGATTAGCAGCGTATATATGTGGGGTTATGGGTATAGGACTTGGGTGGGATTGCGGTCGGTGCAGGCTCGACGGGCTGAATGGCCTCCTTCTGCATTGTAGGGATTCTATGATTCTTATGAAGAGTCAGCACAGATGCAATGGGTTGAATGGTCTCCACTTTGGCAGAAATAATAGTAGGAGGGATTACTATTTAAAGGGCGAAAAGCTGCAGCAGGCTACGGTGCAGAGGGACCTCGGGGTCCTTGTGCATGAGTCGCAAAAACCCAGTTCGCAGGTGCAGCAGGTGATCAAGAAGGCGAATGGGATGCTGGCCTTTATAGTGAGGGGGATAGAATATAAAAGCAGGGAGGTCTTGCTGCAACTGTACAGGGCACTGGTGAGGCCACAGCTGGAGTACTGTGTGCAGTTTTGGTCGCCGCACTTGTGCAAGGATATTTTGGCCTTGGAGGGAGTGCAGAGGAAATTCACTAGGTTGATACTGGAGATGAGGGGGTTGGACTATGAAGCGAGACTAAATGGACTGGGTCTGTACTCGTTGGAGTTTAGAAGGATGAGGGGGGATCTTAGAGACGTATAAGATAATGAAAGGGATGGATAGGGTAGAGGTAGAGAGACTCTTTCCGCTTAGAAAGGATAGCAGGACTAGGGGGCACAGCCTCAAGATAAGGGGGGGGCAGTTTAGATTGGAGTTGAGGAGGAACTTCTTCACTCAAAGGGTGGTGAATCTCTGGAATTCTCTGCCTGTTGAAGTGGTGGAGGCTGCCTCGCTAAATATATTTAAGACACGGGTAGATAGGTTTTTAACAGACAAGGGAATTAAGGGTTATGGAGAGAAAGCGGGAAAGTGGAACTGATCCACTTCAGATCAGCCATGATCTTATTGAATGGCGGGGCAGGCTCGAAGGGCTAGATGGCCTACTCCTGCTCCTATTTCTTATGTTCTTATATCAAGTACCATTCTATGACGCAATAGTTACACGGAACAGGGTCCTTTGAGTGCGAGTTGCCCTGTTGCTGACCTCTCAAATTTTATTCAGAGATAGTTGAAGAATTCCATTTTTCATTTAGTTTGGATTCAGACTGAAGAGAAATTCAAATCTTCAATGGAGAATATTTTGTACACACAGCCCAGTCTCACAGAACTGCACGCAACTCGCAATCGGGAGCTCTGAGTCCATATAGAGAGATACAAGACTATAGCTGAAGCAGCCTTCGCAAAGCAATCTCTTTACTTTAGTCCCAGTCCAAAAGGCAAGTCAATTACAACAATATACACATGCATTAAGGTGTAAATGACCAACTGAATTTAACAATAAAGACCTGCATTTCTGTGGCACCTTTCACAATCTCAGGATGTCCCAAAGTGTTTCACAGAAAATGTTTGGAGATGTCATCACTATTGGAGTTTTCTCTCTCCCCTTTTTCTTTCTCTTTCTAATTCCTGTTTGGCGCACTCCCACTATCTGTCCCTTCACTTTGACGCTATAGTAAAGAAAGCCCCTCAACGCCTCTACTTTCTTAGAAGTTACGACTCTCACCAACTTATGCACCATAGAAAGTATTCTTTCTGGTTGTATCACAGCTTGGTTTGGCTCCTGCTCTGCCCAAGACCGCAAGGAACTACAAAGGGTCGTGAATGAAGCCCAATCCATCACACAAACCAGCCTCCCATCCATTGACTCTGTCTACACTTCCCACTGCCTTGGCAAAGCAGCCGCATAATTAAGGATCCCATGCACCCCAGACATTCTCTTTTCCACTTTCTTCCGTTGGGAAAAACATTCAAAAGTCTGAGATGACATAGCAAGCGACTCAAGAACAGCTGCTTCCCTGCTGCTGTCAGACTTTTGAATGGATCTACGTTATTTTAAATGAATTTTTCTCTACGTCCTAGCTATGGCTGTAACACTATATTCTGCACTCTCTCCTTTTCTTTTCCCTTATGTACTCTAAGTCTGTACAGCGCGCAAGAAACAATACTTTTCACTGTATCCTTATACATTCATATGGGCAGCACAGTGGTGCACGGACGGCACAGTGGTTAGTACTGCTGCCTCACAGTGCCAGGGACCTGTGTTCAATTCCCGGCTTGGGTGACTATGCGGAGTCTGCACATTCTCCCTGTGTCTGCATGGGTTTCCTCCGGGTGCTCCAGTTTCTTCCCATGGTCTGAAAGACATGCTGGTTAGGGTGCATTGGCCGTGCTAAACTTCTCCCTCAGCGCACCTGAACAGGCACCGGAGTGTGGCGATGGTGGAATCTTCTGGTCCTGTCTCTGTAAGTGGGATTTCCCATTGACTCCATCCCACAATGTGGGAAACCCGTGGCAGGAGCATGCCGTGGGTAGCAGGACCAGAAGATCCTGGAGAATTCTGGCCAACATGCCCTGACGTTTGGAGATAGAAAACAGCCAGAGGGTGATGTTTCTCCCAATCCTATTGAGGCAGTAATGAGCTGAGGTGAAGGATTAGATTATCCAGAGAGTCTGTTGCTCTTGTCTTTGTAGTGGTTGCAGTTGTGGGTCTGGGAGGTGCTGTTGAGGGAGTCTTGGTGAGTTCTTGCAGTGCATCCTGTAGATGGTACACACTGCTGTGTCAGTGGTGGAAGGAGTGAATGTGTTCAACATGCCTGCATGGTGTACTGATCAAGTGGGCTGTTTTGTTCAGGTCGGCATTGAATCTTTTGAGTGTTGCTGAAGCTGCACTCATCCAGGCAATTGGCGAGTGGCCCATCAGGACTGGTGCCTTGTAGATAGACTTTGGGGAGGTAGGAAGTTCCAAGTCTCTTACCTGTTCTTGTAGCCACAGTATTTATATGGCTGGTCCAATCCCCTTTCTGGTCAATGGCAAGCCCCAGGATGTTGATAGGTGAGGGTTCAGCTATGGTAATGCCATTGAATGTCAAGGCAGTTCGTTGGATTCTCTGCTGTTAGAGATGGTCATTGCCAGGCACTTGTGTGTCATAGAGTCACAGAGATTTACAGCATTGAAACAGGTCCTTCAGCCCAACTTGTCCTTGCCGCCAAGTTTTTACCATTAAGCTAATCCCAATTGCCCGCATTTGGCCCATATCCCTCTATACCCATCTTACCCATGTAACTATCTAAATGCTTTTTAAAGACAAAATTGTACCTGCCTCTACTACTACCTCTGGCAGCTGATTCCAGACACTCACCACCGTCTGTGTGAAAAAATTGCCCCTCTGGACACTTATGTATCTCTCCCCTCTCACGTTAAACCTATCCTCTAGTTTTAGATTCCCCTACCTTTGGGAGAAGATATTGGCTATCTTCTTTATCTATATCCCACATTATTTTATAGGTCTCTATGAGATCACCCCTCAGCCTTCTATGCTCCAGAGAAAAAAGTCCCAGTCTATCCAGCCTCTTCTTACAACTCACACCATCAAGTCCCAGTAGCATCCTAGTATATCTTTTCGGCATTCTTTCAAGGAGCTATGAACATGTACCCTAGATCTCTTTGTTCTGTAACTCTCCCTAGTGTCCTACCGTTAACTGAGTAAGACCTGCCCTGGTTCGATCGACCAATGCATCACCTCGCATTTATCTAAATTAAATGGTGTGAATGTTACTCGTCACTTATCAGCCCAGGCTTGGATAAGGTCCATGTTTACTGCATTTGAACATGGAATGCGTCAGTATCTGAGGAGTTGCTGAACATTGTGCAGTGATCAACAAACATTCCCACTTCTGACCTTATAAGAACATAAGAACAGGGAGCAGGAGTGGGCTATCTGGCCCCTCGAACCTGCTCCACCATTCAATAAGATCATGGCTGATCTTTGCATGGACTCAGCCCCACTTACCCGCCCACTCATCATAATCCTTAGTTCCTTTACCATTCAAAATTTATTTATCCTTGCCTTAAAAACATTCAATGAGATAGCCTCAACTGCTTCACTGGGCAGGGAATCCCACAGATTCACAACCCTTTGTTTGAAGAAGTTCCTCCTCAACTCAGTCCTAAATCTGCTTCCCCTTATTTTGAGGCTATGCCCCTAGTTCTAGTTTCACCTGCCAGTGGAAACAACTTCCCTGTTTCTATCTTATCTATTCTCTTCATAATCTTATATGTTTCTATAACATCTCCCTTCATTCTTCTGAATTTCAATGAATATAGCCCCAGTCTATTCAATCTCTCCTCTAAGCCAACCCTCTCAACTCCGGAATCAATCTAGTGAATGTCCTCTGCACCCTCTTCAGTGCCAGTATATCCTTTCTCAAGTAAGGAGACCAAAACTGTACACAGTACTCCAGGTGTGGACTCACCAGCACCTTATGCAGCTGCAACATAACCTCGCTGTTTTTAAATTCCAACCCTCTAGCAATGAAGGACAAAATTCCATTTGCCTTCTTAATTACCTGCTGTATCTGCAAACAAACTTCTTGAGATTCTTGCACAAGGATACTCTCACCTCAGCTGGAGTTTTCAAAACTGATTGAAAGATCTTTGCTTGTTAAGGCTTTTAATGAAGGGATAATGGTGAGTGAACTCAGATCAACCACAATCTAATAAGATGGCAGAACAGGGTGAAGGGCTGAATGGCCTCCTCCTTTTTCTACATTTGGATGATATCTATCTAAAGGAGCGTTCTTTCTTTACACATTTCTGAGCCCGTGTATCACACAAATATTGTGGCTGTCTTCTCCAGAACCGACACATATACATCAAGAAATTGGCAGATCAGAAAATGAGCAATAGCAACTGATGTAATTAGTTTCACTTTGATTAAGGAGCAGGCAACAAATTAATAATTGATTTATTGTTCAAAACTGAATTCAAATCTGATAGAATCTCTTCAAAGCTTAGCCCAGGGATAATCGAACAGAACGGCAAATGGCCTCCAGGAAGTGAATGACCTCATCCTGTTGCGAAAATTGTAACGCACTGCCTAAGCTTATTACAGATAATGTCCTGGACACCAGCTCACCATCCCAGGCTACATCCTGTCCCAAGTGGTGCTGGCCCTGTGCTATACCATCAGGAGAAAGTTTCCCCAGGAGTTCTCAACACTGACTCCGGAATCCACTGATCTCACTGCATCAGCTTAGACCCCAGATGATGTATCAGTACTCCTCCATCTTTGAGGTTAGCAAGGGCTCATAATGTACTCAGAACAAAGAATTATAGGATTCCTACAGTGCAGAAAGAGGCCATTTGGCCCAAGGCATCTGCACTGTCTCTCCCACCCAGGCCCATACCCTGCCCTATCCCCATAACCAAGCATATTTACCATGCTAATGCCCCTAACCTACACATCTCAGAACATTAAGGGGCAACTTAACAATCCATCAAACCTACACATTTTTGGATTGTGGGAGGAGACTGGAGCACCCAGAGGAAACCCATGCAGATGCAGGGAGAATGTGCAAACTCCTCACAGGCAGTGACTCGAGTTTGGAATTGAACCTGGGTCTCTGGTGCTGTGAGGCAGCAGTGCTAACCACTGTGCTGCCGTGTACCTCTGAGGATGAAGGACTTCAATGCTCATCACCAAGAATAGCTTGGTAGCATCGTCACTGGCCAGCTAGTCAAGTCCTAAAGAACATATTGATAGACTGCTCCTCTGGCAGCTGCTAAGGGCACTAACAATAATGAAAAAACCTACTTGACCTCTCATCGCCATCCCAGTTCCAGGACATCTCTGCAGAAGTCCCTCAGGGGAGTGTCCTGGGCCCAACCATCTTCAGCTGCTTCATCAATGGTCTTCCGTTCATCATAAGGTCAGAAGTGGGGATGTTCGCTGCCGATTGCACAATGTTCAGCACCATTCGCCACTCCTCAGATACTGAAGCAGTTCCTGTTCAAATGCAACAAGATCTGGACAATATCCAGGCTTGGGCTGACAAGTGGCAAGTAACATTCGCGCTACACAAATGCCAGGCAATGACCATCACCAATAAGAGAGTCCACCATTGCTCCTTGACATTCAATGACATTAGCATCACTGAATCCCCCATTATCAACATCCTGGGGGATTACCATTGACCACAGAAACACAGTGGCTACAACAGCAGGTCACAGGCTAGGAATACTATGGCGGGTAACTCACCTCCTAACTCCCCAAAGCTTGTCCACCATCGACAAGGCACAAAACAGCAGTGTGCTGAGAGTGTGATACTCTCCACTTGCCTGGATTGGTGCAACTCCGATAACACCAAAAAAGCTCTACATCATCCACGCCAAAGTAGCCCTGCTTGATTGGCAACCCATCCACCACCTTCAATACAGCACGAGGTTAGATACAGAGTAAAGCTCTCTCCTCACTGTCCCTCATCAAACACTCCCAGGACAGGTGCAGCACGGGGTTAGATACAGAGTAAAGCTCCCTCTACACTGTCCCCCGTCAAACACTCCCAGGACAGGTACAGCACGGGGTTAGATACAGAGTAAAGCTCCCTCTACACTGTCCCCCATCAAACACTCCCAGGACAGGTACTGCACGGGGTTAGATACAGAATAAAGCTCCCTCTACACTGTCCCATCAAACACTCCCAGGACAGGTACAGCACGGGGTTAGATACAGAATAAAGCTCCCTCTACACTGTCCCCATCAAACACTCCCAGGACAGGTACAGTACGGGGTTAGATACAGAGTAAAGCTCCCTCTACCCTGTCCCCCATCAAACACTCCCAGGACAGGTACAGCATGGGGTTAGATACAGAGTAAAGCTCCCTCTACACTATCCCCCATCAAACACTCCCAGGACAGGTACAGCATGGGGTTAGATACAGAATAAAGCTCCCTCTACACTATCCCCCATCAAACACTCCCAGGACAGGTACAGCACGGGGTTAGATACAGAGTAAAGCTCCCTCGACACTGTCCCCCATCAAACACTCCCAGGACAGGTACAGCACAGGGTTAGATACAGAGTAAAGCTCCCTCTACCCTGTCCCCCATCAAACACTCCCAGGACAGGTACAGCACGAGGTTAGATACAGAGTAAAGCTCCCTCTACACTGTCCCCCATCAAACACTCCCAGGACAGGTACTGTACGGGGTTAGATACAGAATAAAGCTCCCTCTACACTGCCCCCATCAAACACTCCCAGGACAGGTATTGGTCCCTCGAGTCTGCTGCACAGTTCATCACTATCATGGTTGATCATCCAATTCAATAGTGTTCCAGATTCCCTAATCCTGCTTTCTCCCCATAACCTCTGATCCCATTCGGCCCACGTTCTATATTCAGCTGTCTCTTGAATATATTCAATAGGAGGGTCTGTGATGGACACAATGTGCTGAATACTTTACTTCATTAAAGATTCATTTTTTGGGGCACAGATCAGCTAGATAGCCAATCTTTTCCCAAAGGTACAGGAGTCTAAAACTAGAGGGCATAGGTTTAAGGTGAGAGAGGAGAGTTACAAAAAGGTCCAGACAGACAATTTTCACACAGAGGGTGGTGAGTGTCTGAAACAAGCTGCCAGAGGTGTTAGTAGAAGCGGGTACAATTTTGTCTTCTAAAAAGCATTTAGACAGTTGCAAGGGTACGATGGATGTAGAGGGATATGGGCCAAATGCGGGCAACCGGGATTAGCTTAGGGGTTTAAAAAAAAGGTGGCATGGACAATTTGGGCTGAAGGGCCTGTTTCCGCACTGTAAACCTCTATGATTCCATGATTCTGTGAATAGCAGGGAATCTGGAACACCGCACATTAACCCTTTCATCAACTGCTGAAAGCTCCATTTAATTAATAACTCGCAGTTTGTGAATCTAAACTCTAAAGTACCGAAGCTATAGTGATCGTTGGTGAAAGAAATTACCTGCAAGTCATCTAATATTACTGATCCTTCCCTGGGCATTAATGTAAATCTCCTGTTTAAATGGGCCATTTCTAATCCCTGGGAAGAATTGTTCAGGATTCCTCAATGCGATGTTTTTTCAGAGAATTTAATCCTATTCTATCTGTTGGATCTTTCTTCACCATGGGTCGAGTGTGACACTCTTAATGAGGTGGCAAATCTTACCGCAAGTTTTGTTGTTTATGTAATGGAACTGTGGCAGATTCAGGGAGCTAGAGGATTTGAGAGAGGGACTAGTTTCTCAATCCCTCCATGTCCTTCAACATTCCTGTTATCGCTGTGCTGAACATTCATTCCTTGGCACTCTTTATCATAAAAACCAAACAGTTTCATGGAAGATTGGCTGGATCACTTCTGGACCAAAATCTTAGAAACCAGCTTCAGCCACAGATAGTGATTTTAATTTGATTTGATTCATTAGTGTCACATGTATTAAAGGGCTTTGACAAAGGGTCTCTGGAGTCGAAACAACAGTTCTTTTCTCTCCTTACAGATGCTGCCAGACCTGCTGAGATTTTTCAGCATTTTCTCTTTTGGAGTTAAAAATATTGTTTCTTGCATGTTATACAGACAAAGCGTACTGTTTATACAGAAGGAAAGAAGAAGGTGCAGAATGTAGCGTTACAGTCATAGCTAGGGTGTAGAGAAAGATCAACTTAATGTGAGATAAGTCCATTCAAAAGTCTGACACCAGCAGGGAAGAAGCTGTTCTTGAGTTGGTTGGTGCGTGACCTCAGACGTTTGTATTTTTTTCCTGACGGAAGAAGGTGGAAGAGAGAATGTCCGGGGTGCGTGGGGTCCTTAATTATGCTGGCTGCTTTGCCGAGGCAGAGGGAAGAGTAGACAGAGTCAGTGGAAGATTTGCATGATGGATATTGTTCTAAGTGTGAGCTGGTGTGTCTGGGAAGAGGGTGTGTCATAGAGTCATAGAGGTTTACAGCACGGAAACAGGTCTTTCGGCCCAACCTGTCCACACCACCCTTTTTTTAAACCCCAATTGCCTGCCTTTGGCCCATATTGCTCTATATCCATTTTATCCCTGTAACTATCTAAATACTTTTTAAAAGATAAAATTGTACCTGCCTCTACTACTACCTCTGGCAGCTTGTTCCAGACACTCATCGCCCTCTGTGTGAAAAATTTACCCCTCTGGATACTTTTGTATCTCTCCCCCTCATCTTAAACCTATGCCCTCTAGTTTTAGACTCCCCTACCTTTGGGAAAAGATATTGACTATCTAGCTGATCTATGCCCCTCATTATTTTATAGACCTCTGTAAGATCACCCCTCAGCCTCCTACACTCTAGAGAAAATGTCCCAATCTATTCCAGCCTCTCCTTATAACTCATGTCATGTGGAGGCAAGTCATTCAGTTCAAATATAAAGACGCTTTGCGATTTGTTGACATTTATCCGCGGGACCCATATATTTATGTATTTTGCTGTGTTCTCAAAATCCTGTATTTTGAACGGGATAGGTGTTTAAATCTGTTAGATCCTGCTCGCTTTGTTGACAGTATTTATTAACTTGTCAATTCAAACAAGTAACTCTGAGTCTAGTCTCTGAAGACAGATGGTGCAGACAGATAGCTGAGAGGAACAGTGGCAAAGGGAAAGGGAACCATTTAATCAGAATATTCCTGACCTCACAAATTGGTACACACAGACTGAAAGGATTTATAACTTTCTACAAGTCGAAGAGAGAGTCAAACTTAGTAATGACAATAAAAATCCGGCCTGTATTACTGTCACAATTCACTTGTTTTACTGTCCAGTAAAGTTCAATATTTTATGCAGTTATTGTGTCAGATAAAGTGATAAAACTGGAGACTACAGAGAAATAGTAAAGCTTCTTTCTGGGCAAGTGAACAGGGTCACTCTGGGACATGTGGAAAACACACTCACGACCAGACACGACCAATTGCTCTGACACTAACAATCCCTTTTGTCACATTTATTCAGCTAAGAGCTGCACTTTATTGCACATTTTTAACTATTCTTATGAAGTTGGGTGCGCTTCCTTCTTGAACTCAACCGAGTGGATTTCAGAGGGCAGTCAAGAGTCAACCACGTTGCTGTGGGTCTACAGCACCTATCACACGGTGGCACAGTGGTTAGCACTGCTGCCTCATAGTGCCAGGGACCCAGGTTCAAATCCTGGCTTGGGTCACTGTCTGTTTGGAGTCTGCACATTCTCCCTGTGTCTGCGTGGGTTTACTTCAGGTGCTCCAGTTCCCTCCCGCAGTCCAAAAGACATGCTGGATAGATGCAATAAGACCATAAGACATAGGAGCAGAATTAGGCCACTCGGCTCATTGAGTCTGTTCCACCATTCAACCATGGCTGATATTTTTCTCATCCCCATTCTCCTGCCTTTTCCCCATACCCCCTGATCCCCTTATTAATCAAGAACCTATCTATCTCTGTCTTAAAGACACTCAATGACCTGGCCTCCACAGCCTTCTGCAGCAAAGAGTTCCATAGATTCACCAGTCTCTGGCTGAAGAAATTCCTCCTCATCTCTGTTTTAAAGGATCGTCCCTTTACCCTGAGGTTGTGCCCTCTGGTTCGAGTTTTTTCTATTAGTGGAAACATCCTCTCCATGTCCACTCTATCCAGGTCTCGCAGTATCCTGTAAGTTTCAATAAGATCCCCCCCCTCATCCTTCTAAATTCCAATGACTTCAGACCCAGAGTCCTCAACCATTCCTCATACAACAAGCTCTTCAATCCCAGGATCATTCTTGTGAACCTCCTCTGGACCCTTTACAAGGCCAGCACATCCTTCCTTAGATACAGGGCCCAAAACTGAGAATGGGACTGAGAAAAATATCAGCTGCAATTGAATGGTGGAGCAGACACGATCTTGTCTTAGCATTCATGCTCTTGTATTCTAGCCCTCTCGACATGAATACTAACATTGCATTTGCCTTCCTAAATGCCATCTGAACCTGCATGGAATCTTGAACAAGGACTCCCAAATCCCTTTGTGTTTCTGATTTCCTAAGCATTTTCCCATTTAGAAAATAGTCTGTGCCTCCATTCCTCCTTCCAAAGTGCATAATCTCACACTTTTCCACATTGTATTCCATCTGACACTTCTGTGCCCACTCTCCTAACCTGTCCAAGTCCTTCTGCAGCCCCCCCCACCCAGTTCCTCAATACTACCTGTCCCTCTACATATCTTTGTATCATCTGCAAACTTAGCAACAGTGCCTTCAGTTCCATCCTCCAAATCGTTAATGTATATTGTGAAAAGTTGTGGTCCCAGCACTGAACCCTGAAGCTCACCATTAGTCACCGGCTGCCATCCTGAAAAAGACTCCTTTATCCCCACTTTCTGCCCTCTGCCAGTCCGCCAATCCTCTATCTGTACCAGGATGTTACCCTTAACACCATGGGCTCTTAACTTATTTAACAGTCTCTTACGTGGTACCTTGTCAAAGGCCGTCTGGAAATCTAAATAAATCACATTCACTGGTTCTCCTTTATCTAATTTCCTTGTTACCTCCTTAAAGAACTCTAAAGATTTGTCAGATATGACCTCCCCTTGACAAAGCCGTGCTGACTCAGTCCTATTTTATCACGCACTTCCAAGTACTCTGCAATCTCATCTTTAATAATGGACTCTAAAATCTTGCCAATGACTGAAGTCAGGCTAAGCAGCCTATAATTTCCCGTCTGCTGCCTCCCTCCCTTCTTAAACAGCAGTGTTACATTAGCTACTTTTCAGTCCTCTGGGACCCTCCCTGCCTCCAGTGATTCCTGAAAGATCACCACCAATGCCTTCACAATTTTCTCAGCTTTCGCTTTTAGAACCCTGGGGTGTAGTCCATCCGGTCCAGGTGATTTATCCACCTTCCCCAGAACCTTCTCCTTGGTGATGGCCACTACACTGCCCTGTGCCCCCTGACTCTGGAGCTCTGGCATCCCACTGGTGTCTTCTATCGTGAAGACTGATGCAAAGTAACTATTCAGTTCCTCTGCCATTGATTTGTTTCCTATTATTACTTTTCCAGCTTCAGTTTCCAGTGGTCCAATGGCTATTTTTGCCTCTTTCTTACCTTGAATTTATTGAAAAAAACTCTTTCTATCTTCTTTTATATTACTGGTGAGTCTCTGCACTTCAGAAACTCACCAAGGCTCCTTAGACAGCACCTCCCAAACCCTCTACCATCTGGAAGGATGAGGGCAGCAGACACATAGGGTGTCACTATCCGCAAGTTTCCCTCACAGTTTTGCACTACCCATACTTGGAAATATATCGGCCGTTCCTTCACTGTCACTGGACCGATATTTTGGAATTCCCTACCTAACAGCACTGTAGATGTACCTACATCTACATCTACAGTGCTGTTACAAGGAGGCAACTCACCACCACCTTCTCGAGGGCAATTAGGGATGAAAAACAACTTTGCCAGTGATGCCCACATCCTTTGAAAAATGGCCTGGGAGGAGGGGAGAGATAAGGATTGCATGGCTGGGTGGGCTGGTTATAATGGTGGCGGAGGACAATTATTTGGGGATGGGATGAGTGTGTAACAAGACGCGTGGAAGAAGAATCAGAGCTTTGTTCAGTTTATACAAAAGAATCTGACTTCACTTTACCCAGAACAACAGAAAAACAACACTGAGTGTTTCAAACAAAAGGGTTTTCTTTCCTTGCACTAAGTGAGGTCGTAGCCACACACACAGGCGCCCACCAACACTCCTTTTGCTTCCAATCAGTGCTTTCCTGTCAGGCATAAATCAGACAGAGAATCACCTCTGATGATTAGAAAGCTGAGTCACAAACACAGTGACACCACCCAAGATGAATAACGTAGATGTGGGGCGGAACCCGCACGGATACAGTAACTGTACTTCACTGCACAGGAAGGAAACCTCCGACTTCCCAGAGGGAAAGAAACCAGTTCAAAATGTTCAACCCAGCGGAAATGCCAGAGTTCCATTTTAAGGTACACAAGAGCATTCTGGGCCAGTTTTACTGATACTCTCCTCAGGAAAATACAGGTAGTTTCAAGGGATTTATATTTGTATTGGTAAACATTAGAAATAAGGTATAGTTTTAAGAGAGTTTAATCTTTCTGTGGAAGCAAGGATAAAACCTATAGTTAGGTTCAAGCTGGACAAAGATATTTGTGTGTGTGGGGGTTGGTTAAATTTCAGATGTGATTCTGTTTTGCTGAGAGAGTGTGATGACGTGAAGAATAAATATAGTAGCAGGGGCGTTGCTTAGCAACAGGAGGCCCACTTCCCAGAGGCAGAGAGATTTTCCTTGTTCTTTAGTTTTAACTGGAAGTTGGGAACAGATCACATTGGAGCGATCCACTCAACTCTGCCAGGAGAAGCTGGGCAGGACGAGGGGTTTGCAAAGGTGCAGACTTGCTAAGGAACAAGATAAAGTCCAGATAGCCAGGGAATTGGGATAGAAAGAGTGAACTGAAGTTAATTGAGCAAAGGTGAAGCTATTGTTCAGGAGAACCCGAGGGGGAATAAATAAAGCATCCTGAGTTAAAGAGACAATTGCATTAACAAGATTTAAAGTGGGACAAGGAACCATCAGAAGTAGATATAAACACTTGAGATCATTTTAATCAGAGTCTGGGAATTGAAAATTACAGCAACTGTGAACAGTTTGCACTGCAGTCAACCCAAAAAAATCCTAAAGGGGTTGGTGCAAATTTCTGGAGTGGATTCACTGTTAATAGTGGCTAAGGTGACAATGTCCAACCATGGACATGTAGGTCGTTAATTTAGTGTGAGTGACACCATGGAGATCTGACAAATCCATCCATGACCCTATCCTTGCTAACAACACAACTGGATTCAATCCAGGGAGAGTGCCCTCACGTGGCATCTGAATAGGAACAGAATAGAGGGATACGGACTGAGGAAGGGAAAAAGGGTGTTTTTTTAGTTTAGTTGGGGAATTGTGATTGGTACGGTCTTGGAGGGCCCAAAGGGCCTGTACCTGTGCTCTACTGTTCTTTGTTCTTATTCGTCCATGTCTGGGTGAAGCTGTGTGGCTTCAGGGAATGAACAAATGAGAGATCTAGAGAGGAATCACGAGGAAAACAGAAATGAGAGGGAGCGTGAAATCCTTGATAGAGTGAGAGAGGGAGAACAGGAGGAGAGGGAGCATGAAGCAGTGATAGAGACAGAGAAAGACCAGACAGTGTTGGAAAGAGAGTAAGAGAGAGAGAAATTAAAAACACAGGTTCGTAGCTCCTTGAAAGTGGAGTCACAGGTGGACAGAGTGCTGAAGAAGGCATTCAGGATGCTTCATTTGTTTAATTGGTCAGAACATTGCATACGGGTATTGGGACGTCTTGTTGAAGTTGCACAAGACATTGGTAAGGCCACGCTTGGAATACTGTGTGCAATTCTGGTCACCCTATATAGAAAGGATATTATTAAACCAGAAAGAGTGTAGAAAAGATTTACTAGGACTTGATGGATTGAGTTATAAGGAGAGGCTGGATAGACTGGGACTTTTTTCTCTGGAGTGTAGAAGGCTGAGGGATGATCTCATTGAGGTCTATAAGATAATGAAGGGCAGAGATCAGTGAGATAGTCAACATCTTTTCCTAAAGATAGAGGAGTCTAACAGTAGAGGGCATAGGTTTAAGGTGAGAGGGGAGAGATACCAAAGTGTCCAAAGGGGCAATTTTTTCACACAGAGGGTGGTGAGTGTCTGGAACAAGCTGCCAAAGTTAGTAGTAGAGGCGGGTACAATTTTATCTTTTAAAAAGCATTTAGATAATTACATGGATATAGAGGGATATGGACCAAATGCTGGCAACTTTGTGGTTAAAAAAAGGGCAGTATTGGCAGGTTGGGCTGAAGGGCCTGTTTCCATGCTGTAAACCTCTATGAATCTATGACTGTAAAAAACATCGAGGTGTAGTTCAGCAGAGAATTACACCTTGGTAACAATAACCAGAGCTGGGCGACCATCACATTTACACATTGCATCAAGCTGCTGTAGGAATTCTATGATTCTAACTGAGCCTGGGAACAGTTGGAGCCTCAGTGAGGATCCAGTTGTTGCTCTCATTCATTCCTGACAAGGTCCTTCACTGCCGAGGCTGGATAGGAATCTCTCAAAAACTTTCACTGATGTCTGGCGGAGACCTCCTGCTTCTCAGCCGCAATACAGATCCTAGCGACAGTCAGTGAAATATCTGCACACAGCAGGACAACTGGAAGAAGCAGGTAAGTGAGCAAAGCAATTACCATATATAGTGATTCAGCCTAATCTTGTTTTGCCAACTGCACTCAAACATCAAGGCATCATGGGATACCCGCAAATCATTCCGATCAGAATAAAACCATGCGAAAAGAGGCAATATGCTGAGTTAGGGCTGAGGTGAAAAGCGGAATGGTGAGCTTGGCTCTCAGAGATCTCCAGATACTTCATTCAATATCTCCCAACTCAAATGGTGTTGGTCCACCCATCCCAGTGCAGGCCACAACTAGCAACCTCACTCTCCCTCTCAACAACAGGCTCAACCTGTACAAGCATAAAGCTTAGACACAAGGTAAAATCTTCATTCACCTCCCTGTCTCGTAACAAAGAACCCTACAGCAACTGAAGGCAGGATGGACACTCAAATACTGGCCTGTGAAGAGAAACTGGGTGGATGGGATTGAGGGAGGAGGTGAATATCTCTCAATGTCACCTTCCTCCTGCACTGTGTATCACAATGATAGAATCACAGAATCCCATTCAGCCCAGTAGCAGCAGTGTGTACTATCCACAAGATGCACTGCAGCAATTCACCCAAGATCCTAGACAGCACCTTCCAAACCCACGACCACTTCCATCTAGAAGGACAAGGGCAGCAGATACCTGGGAACACCCCCACCTGTAAGTTCCTCTTCAAGCCACTCACTGTCCTGACTTGGGAAATATATCGCCATTCCTTCACAGTCACTGGGTCAAAATCCAGGAATTTCCTCCCTAACGACATTGTGGGTCAATCCACAGCACGTGGACTGCAGCGATTCAAGAAGGCAGCTCACCACCACCTTCTCAAGGGTTACTAGAGATGGGCAATAAATGCTGGCCAGCCAGCGAAGCCCATGTCCCATGAATGAATTAAAAAAAAGCCCATTGAGTCTGCACCGACTTTCCGACAGAGCATCTTACCCAGGCCCAACCCATCCCCATAATCCCATGTATTTACTGCACTAATTCCTCTAACCTACATAGTTTGAGACACTAAGGGAGAATTTAGCATGGCCAATGCACCCTAACCAGCACGTCTTTCAGACTGTGGGAGGAAACCAGAGCACCTGGAGGAAACCCACGCAGAGAACGTGCAGACTCCACACAAGCAGTGACCTAACGCAGGAATTGAATGCGGGATCCTGGCGCTGTGAGGCAGCAGTGCTAACCACTGTGCCACCATGCCACCCCATGGAAAGTCTATGGAAGTGATGAAGGAGTTCAATTTGAGTGGCGCTGGAATACCAGGGGGTGTTGCAGCTTCCCTTGCCTTGATTATCTGTGCAAAAACACAACTTTATTGATGATACTCAGTGAAGATCCCAGCATGTGTCCACAGCAAGGAGAGGATTACAGCAAATCC
This sequence comes from Prionace glauca, assembly GCA_037974335.1. Taxonomy (NCBI): domain Eukaryota; kingdom Metazoa; phylum Chordata; class Chondrichthyes; order Carcharhiniformes; family Carcharhinidae; genus Prionace; species Prionace glauca. Next base: position 6,414,092 of record CM075753.1, on the reverse strand, counting down.
ATCTGGAGAAATAGTGGAGTGAAACATAAATCTGAGAGAAATATTAATCTGTGCTGAGTACTCAGGACTGTCCACTCACTGAGCTGGCTGCCCAATCAAACTCTCCAACACAGCTCAGATCAAAGTTTTTCCCGCTCCCTTATCCACTTATCCCAGACCCACCGCTCTGACCAATCTCCCATCTCCATGGCAACAATTCACTATCATTTTTCTAATGGTGAAACCCTCACTCAGCCTAGTATGGAATTCCAGGGTCCAGTGTGGAATTCCAGGGTCCAGTGTGGAACTCCAGGGTCCAGTGTGGAATTCCAGGGTCCAGTGTGGAACTCCAGGGTCCAGTGTGGAATTCCAGGGTCCAGTGTGGAACTCCAGGGTCCAATGTGGAATTCCAAGGTCCAGTGTGGAACTCCAGGGTCCAGTGTGGAATTCCAGGGTCCAGTGTGGAATTCTAGGGTCCAGTGTGGAACTCCAAGGTCCAGTGTGGAACTCCAGGGTCCAATGTGGAATTCCAAGGTCCAGTGTGGAACTCCAGGGTCCAGTGTGGAACTCCAGGGTCCAGTGTGGAATTCCAGGGTCCAGTGTGGAACTCCAAGGTCCAGTGTGGAATTCCAGGGTCCAGTGTGGAACTCCAGGGTCCAGTGTGGAATTCCAGGGTCCAGTGTGGAATTCCAGGGTCCAGTGTGGAACTCCAGGGTCCAGTGTGGAATTCCAGGGTCCAGTGTGGAACTCCAGGGTCCAGTGTGGAATTCCAGGGTCCAGTGTGGAACTCCAGGGTCCAGTGTGGAATTCCAGGGTCCAGTGTGGAACTCCAGGGTCCAGTGTGGAATTCCAGGGTCCAGTGTGGAACTCCAGGGTCCAGTGGCTCAGAGGTAGCACTCTTACTCTGGAGTCAGAGGGTCAAGTTCCACCCTCAGTATCTGACACAGAAACCGACCCTAACAGTTTTAATGCAGCATTGAGGGAGTGCTGCATTGCTGGAGGCGCTGCTTTTCTCCTGAAACTTGGCACTACATTGAAGCAAAACAGTGGGGTAGGATGGGGCTAGGGGTGGGGTTGGGGGTGGGGATGAAGAGTGGGAGTGGAGGTAGCGTTAGGGATGGGTATGGGGGTTGGGGGTGAGGCGGGGGGGTGGGGCTGTAGGGACTGGGGGTGAGGGTGGGGGTTGAGGTAAGGGTGAAATGGGATGGGGGTGTAGGCAGGGCTGGCGTGGGGGTGGGATGAGGCTGGGGGTTGGGGGTGAGGGTAAGGCTGTGGGGTGGATGGGTGGGTTGAGGGTGAGGCTGGGGGGTGGGCTGAGGGTGGGAGCTGGGGGTGGGAGTAGGGTGAGGCTGAGGGGGTGGGATTGGGAGTGGGAGTGGGGGTGGGGCTGTGGGTAGAGTAGGGGCTGGGGGTGGGACTGAGGATGGGGGTGGTGTGTGGGGGTGAGGCTGGGGGTTGGGGGTGTGGTTGGGCTGGGGGTGGATGGGTGGGGTGAGAGTGAGGCTAGGGGGTGGGGGAGTCTCCCCACTGTCAGGGGAGGGGTGAATATTTATGCCTTAACCAATGTCACAGATACAGATGAGCTGGTCGGTATCACGTCTGTGGGATCTTGCTGTGCACCAGTTAACTGCTGTGTTTCCCACATTAGCTGTAAATGTGCTGTGGGGTGCCCTGAAGTTGTAGAAGGTGCGATAGAAATGCAGGGATCTCTCTATATTCTCTCCGGAAGGCAGCTGGGGGGGGGGAGGGGGGGGAGACATCGCTTTGACCCAATATTTACTGGAGGGTTTAATCATTTCTCAGCTGTTGACTGTCACCTGACGCAAGTCAGGAGGCCGGAGGGCTGGTCGACCATGGGAGCATCACAGTTCAATTGCACCCTGTCCTCAGCGGACCCCTGAGCAGAATTCAATATTAGTGACCGCGGAAGAAACTGAGGTGCTGACCGGGATCTCCAGCCTGCGACAGGCCAATGGCAACAGCTCAACACTACGGCACATCCTGCGTCAGATCAGCCAACTCAACACAGAGAAACCAGCTGGAGCTGGGATCTTGCTGCCCCTCTCCGTTAGTCTCCGTCTTCCTGGCAGATCTGGGAAAGATTCCAGTTCCTGGTGTATTCCATCATTCAGGCCAGCAGCGTGTGGAAAGATTGCTCTCATCGCCCCCTCCAAAACCAAAGGATTGTCAGGTTTGATCGGAGGGAAACCCTTTTTTAAAATTCATTCCCGGGATATGGCTGTCGCTGGCTAGGTCCAGCCAAACCCAACAAACAGGGGTGGCACCGTGGCACAGTGGTTAGCACTGCTGCCTCACAGTGCCAGCAACCCCGGGTTGGTTCACAGCTTGAGTCACTGTCTGTGCAGAGTCTGCACATTCTCCCAATGTCTGCATGGGTTTCCTCCGGGTGCTCCGGTTTCCTCCCACACTCCAAAGATGTGCAGGTTAGGTTGATTGGCCATGTTAAATTGACCCTAGTGTCAGGGGGATTAGAAGGGTATATGAGTGGGGTTACGGGAATAGGGCTGGGGTAGGTACACACTCAGTGGGATAAATGGTTTCCTTCTGTACTGTAGGGATTCTGCGATTCTATGAATTATCCTTAAGAAGATGTGGTGAGCTGCCTTCTTGAATCGCAGCAGTCCATGTGATGTAGGTACACCTACAGTGCTGTAAGGAAGGGAGTCCCAGGATTTTGACCCAGCGACAGTGAAGGAATGGTGATATATTTCCAAGTCAAGATAGTAATTTGATCTATTTAGTATTGTCACATGTATTAGCGTATAGTGAAAAGTATTGTTTCTTGCGTGCTATACAGACGAAGCATACTGGTCATAGAGAAGTAAACGGGAGAGTGTGAAATGTAGTGTTACAGTCATAGCTAGGGTGTAGAGAAAGATCAACTTAATACAAGGTAGGCCCTTTCAAAAGCCTGACAGCAAATGAATAAAAGCAAATTACTGCTGATTCTGGAATTTGAAATCAAAAGAGAAAATGCTGGAAAATCTTAGCAGATCTGGCAGCATAGAACCATAGAAAATTACAGCTCAGAAACAGGCCTTTTGGCCCTTATCTGAGCCGAACCATTTTTTGCTTATTCCCACTGACCTGCACTTGAACCATATCCCTCCACACCCCTCTCATCCATGAACCCATCCAAGTTTTTCTTAGATGTTAAAAGTGACCCCGCATTTACCACTTTATCCGGCAGCTCATTTCAGACTCCCATCACTCTCTGCATGAAGAAGCCCCCCCCCCAATATTCCCTTTAAACTTTTTTCCTTTCACCCTTAACCCATGCCCTCTGGTTTTTTTCTCCCCTAGCATCTGTAAGGAGAGAAAAGAGCTAATAGTATGTTAGCCTTTATCAGAAGAGGATGTGAGTACAGAAGTGGCGAAGATTTGCTTCAATTGTACAGAGCTTTGGTTTGATCACTTCTGAAATACTATGCAGTTTTGGTCCTCTAGCTGAAGGAAGGATATTATTGCTATAGAGCGAATGCCACAAAGGATCACCAGACTTATTCCCAGTTTGGTGGGACCAATCGATGAAGAGTGATTGGGGAAACCAGGCCTGTATTTGCTCAGTTTTGAAGAATTAGACGATATCTCAAGAAAACCTATAAAATACTTAAAGGAACAGACAAGGTAGGTTCAGGTAAGATGTTTCACCTGGTTGGGAAACAGAGGGGGCGGTTCTCCCAAAAGTGCTGAATTGGTGGGAGAACTGTTCGAGATCCTGTTTCCTCAATTCAGCTTCTCACCCGAATCTCTGCACTTGACACTGCAGAGGTCCCAGTTGGGAATCTCATTAAAAACCCGGGGTGCTGGCCTATTCACGCCAGAGTTTGACAGTTCTGGAACTCTGGGCTTGCCCTGTGGTCTCGATCTGTCGGTCTCCCCATTTGCTGCCAGCTCAATTGCTGGCCAGCCTGGGACTCCCGCACTGTTGCCCCTCCAGGCTCCTCCGGCAATGGCCCGATCATGGCCCCACAACAATTCCCGGGCCAGCCCTGACTCCTCCCCACCCGTCCCAGAGCTGCCCAATGTCCAGCCCCCCCCACACCCACCACTGGTGATTCCCCTCACCCCAGCAGACCTTCCCCCCGTTGAGTCCCCTGGGGTCAGACCTCTCCCCCCGGGAGGCAGGCACCCCCCCCCCCAGCAGACCACCCCCCTCCCCCACCATCCCTGCCAGCCCGCCCCGATCGCTGGCCTCTCTCCATCTTGGACGGATCGCTATGCAGAGTGGCAGTGGGATCCCCCACCCCCACCAATCACTCCAAGGCTCCGCCCACAATAAGTTCCACCCCGTGGCATTGCCCCATGCCCGGTGGATGTGGTGCCAATCAAGCGGAGCTGCTTTGTCCTGGATGCTGTCGAGCTTCCTGAGTGTTGTTGAAGCTGCACCCATCCAGTCAAGTGGAGAGTATTCCATCACACTCCTGACTTGTGTCTTGTAGATGGTGGACAGGCTTTGGGGAGTCAGGAGGTGAGTTACTCGCTGCAGTATTCCCAGCCTCTGACCTGCTCTCACAGCCACTGTGTTGATGTGGTGAGTCCAGTTGAGTTTCTGGTCAATGGTAACTCCTAGGATGTTGAGAGAGGGGGATTCAATGATGGTTACACCATTGAATGTTGAGGGACGGTGGTTAGAGTGTCTCTTATGGTGATGGTCATTGTCTGGCACTTGTGTAGCGTGAATGTTACTTGCCACTTGACAGCCCAAGCCTGGATATTGTCCAGATCTTGTTGCATTTGAACAGGAACTACTTCAGTATCTGAGGAGTGGCGAATGGTGCTGAACATTGTGCAATCTCAGGAACATCCCCACTTCTGACCTTATGATGGAGGGAAGGCCATTGATGGATCAGCTGAAGATGGTTGGGGGCCAGGACACTCCCCTGAGGGACTCCTGCAGAGATGTCCTGGAGCTGGGATGACTGACCCTCCACAACCTCAACCATCTTCCTGTGTACCAGGTTTTCCCAATTTCCATTGATTCCAGTTTCGTGAGGGCTCCTCAATGCCCTCGGTTGAATGCGGCCTTGATGTCAGGGGCTGTCACTCTCACCTCACCTCTGAAATTCAGCTCTTTTGTCCATGTTTGAACCAAGGCTGGAATGAGGTCGGGACCTGAGTGACCCTGGCAAAACCCAAACTGAGCATCACTGAACAAATTGTTCCTGATAGCACTGGCCATCAATTTACAAATGATCGAGAATAGACTAATTGGCCAGGTTTGATTTGTTCTGGTTTTTGTGTACAGGACATTCCTGGGCAATTTTCCACATTGTTGGGTAGAAGCCAGTGTTGTAGTTGTACTAGAATAGTTTGGCTAGGAGAGCACTAAGTTCTGGAGCACAAGACTTCAGTATTATTGCCAGAATATTGTCAGGGCCCAAGCCTTACAGTATCCAGTCCCTTCAGCTGTTTCCTGAATCAAGAGGAGTGAATCGAATTGGCTGATGATTGACATCTGTGATGCTGGGGACCTCTGGAGGAAGCCGAGATGGATTATCCACTTGGCACCTCTGGCTGAAGCTGGTTACGAATGCTTCTGCCTCATCCTCTGTATTGATGTGCTGGGCTCCTCCATCATTGAGGATGGGGATATTTGTGGAGCTGCCTCCTCCAGTGAGTTGTTTATCCTTCACCATCATTCACGATTGGAAGTGGAAGGACTGCAGAGCTTGGGTCTGATCTGTTGGCTGTAGGATCACTTTGCTCTGTCTATTGAATGCTGCTTATGCTCTTTGGCATGGAGTAGTCCTGTGTTTGTAGCTTCACCAGGTTGACTCCTCATTTTTAGGTATGCTTGGTGCTGCTGCTGGCATGTTCTCCTGCAATCTCCATTGAACTAGAGGTGTTCCTCTGGTTTGGTGGGAATGGTAGAGTGGGGGATATGCCAGGCTTTGAGGTTACAGATTGTGATCGAGTACAATTCTGCTGCCAATGGCCCACAGCGCCTCACGAATGCCCAGGGATTTTCTCGCCACATTTGCCCCAAGACTGGAAATTCCCACTGAGGTAACATATATTTGCATAGTCCACCACCTCCCCCCCCCAACTCGCTATGATTCCTGTGGCGATGAAAGGAGAAAATTCCACCCTTGGTCTTGAGTTGGTGCCACACATCAAAACAGAGGGTGTCCTCAGTGTGAATACACACAGACACACAAACACACACATTCACACATTCACCCACACTTACTCACTTGCTCAACCACACTCTCACCACACACACACACACTCACCCACTGACACACATACATCCACATACTCACCCACACGCTTACCCACATGTTCACCCACATGATCACCCACACACTCTCTCACACACACACAAACACAAGAATGAATGAAGAATGTAGATTGGGGGCAGATGTTTGAGGGCAAATCAACATCTGGCATGTGGGAGGCTTTCAAGTGTAAGTTGATAAGGATTCAGGACCAGCACATTCCTGTAAGGATGAAGGATAAGTATGGCAAGTTTTGGGAACCTTGGAAAACAAGAGATATTGTGAGCCTAGTCAAAGAGAAAAAGGAAGCATCTGTCAAAGCTAGGAGGCCGGGAATGCACGAAGCAAGTGTGGAATACAAGGAAAGTAGAAAGAAACTTAAGCAAGGAGTAAGAAGAGCTAAAAGGGGTCATGAAAAAGCATTGGCCAGCAGGATTTAGGAAAATTCCAAGGCTTTTTACACATATATAAAGAGCAAGAGGGTAGCCAGGGAGAGGGTTGGCCCTCTCAAGGACAATGGAGGGAAACCATGTGTGGAGCTAGAGGCAATGGGTGAGGTATTAAATGTTTACTTTGCGACAGTATTCACCAAAGAGAAGGACTTGATGGATGATGAGTCTGGGAAAGGATGTGTAGATAGTTTAAGTCATGTTGAGATCAAAAAGGAGGAGGTATTGTGGTTCTTGAGAAACATCAAGGTAGACACGTCTCCAGAACCTGATAGGATATACTCCAGAATACTGAGAGAGGCAAGGGAGGAAATTGCTGAGGCTTTGAGAGAAATCTTTGTATCCTCAGTGTCTACAAGGGAGGTCCCAGAGGATTGGAGAATAGCCAATGTTGTTCCTTTATTTAAGAAGTGTAGCAAGAATAATCCAGGCCAGTGAGCCTTACATCAGTGGTAGGGATGTTATTGGAGAGGATTCTTTGAGATAGGATTTATTCCCACTTGGAAATAAGTGGACATATTAATGAGAGGCAACATGGTTTTGTGAAGGGGAGGTTGTGTCTCGTGAACTTGATTGAGTTTTTTGAGGAAGTGACGAAGATGATTGATGAGGATAGGGCAGTGGATGTTGTCTACATGGACTTCAGTAAGGCCTTTGGAAAAGTCCTTCACGGCAGACTGGTACAGAAGGTGAAGTCGTGAGGGGCAAGGTTTAAAGGAGATGTACGAGGCAGATTTTTTACACAGAGAGTGCTGGATGTCTGGAACTCGTTGTTGGGGAAGTGGAAGCAGATATGGTAGTGAGTTTTAAGGGGCATCTTGACAAGTACATGAATAGGTTGGGAATAGACGGATATGGTCCCCGGAAGGTTAGGGGGTTTTAGTTCAGTCAGGCAGCATGGTCAGTGCAGGCTTGGAGGGCCGAAGGGCCTGTTCCTGTGCTGTAGTTTTCTTTGTTCTATCTGGGGAATGTAGGAGGAAACCAGAGCACGCACGCACGTACACACACACACACACACACACACACACACATGCACAAATGTAGAGAAACACACACACACACTCACTCTATGCACATACACATACTTGTGTACACACATCCACATACATGCAGACACACAGACTCACATGCAAAAGCACACACACACACACTTACACAGACACACACACAGACACAGTCAGACACACACACATGCAGATACACACAGTCAGACACATACACACAGACACGCAGATACACACACACACAGTCAGACACACACACACACACAGAGTCAGACACACGTGTGTGCGGTCAGACATACACACACACACAGACCCACACACACAGACACCCACACACACACAGACACTCCCCCCATACACACACACACGCAGACCCCCCATCCCACACACACATACACACAGACACATACATACACACACACAATGCTTGCTATTACCCATCTCTCAAACAGTGCGTGTCCGACATTTACAAATGCTGCTGTTCTTCCTCCTCCAGCAGCACGTAGCTCCCACTGCATAAAGACACACATTCAAGGCACTGATATGTGACAAGAATTTTAAACCTTTCATTTTAGACCGTTCTGTGAGCCCTCGATTTTACGATTGATGAATTGGCAGCCTCAGAACCAGCTAGAATCCCACATTCACCATCCAACTCAAATAGCACCCAGCCACAAATCAATCCCCTAACAATCTGCAGGATTGTGTGAGCAGGAGATATCTTTCTGTTTCACTGCAAAGTGATCTTGAAGCAGTAAGCACGGTGATACAGAGACTGCAATCTCACTGCCTCGGTGTGTTGTCCACTTACCAGTCCGGAGGAGGCTGTAATCCTAGTTCATCCTGTTTATACTCAAACAATCCAATCTTTTCTCATTCACACGGCCAGCAAACAGCTCACTGAATATTCTGGGTTCTTGCCCGCTTTAGCTCCTGGTTGCTAGGCATCTCACACTACCTTGCGATCGATAGTGAAGTGAGGAGGGGAGGGAGAGGCAGAGGTGAGAATAGGGCCTGAATTTGGAGGGAGTTGGGGAAGGGAGGGAGGCAGAGAGAGGGAGGGAAGCAGAGAGAGGGAGGGAGAGAGAGAGGCAGAGACTGCAACAATGCTGCTCAGATCCCACATTTCACCAGGGCGGGATCAAGCAGCAGGGCTGAATGCAGATACCTCTGATTCCAAAACTAAATTAAAACCACGCACAGGAAGTGAACAGTGTTAACTCTGTGATGGCCAGCCACCTATGTGAGTGGTACCAGCACCCTAGGGTGCCTCACCCAGATAGCACTTTGAGAGAGATGGACAGACAGAGACACCAGTCAGTGTACAGATATCTTCCTGAGGGAGAGAGGGCACTAAGAGACACAAGACAGTGTACCGGTATCTCCCTGAGAGAGAGAGGAGTGACTGACATATACCAGTCAGTGTAAGATATCTCCCTGAGAGAAAGGACAGAGGAGACACCAGTCAGTGTACAGATACCTCGCTGAGAGAGAGAGAGAGAGAGAGAAGGAGGGAGGATTGAGAGACACAAGTCAGTGTACAGATATCTCCCTGAGAGAAAGGACTGAGGAGACACCAGTCAGTGTACAGATACCTCCCTGAGAGAGAGAGAGAGAGAGAGAGAGGGAGGGAGGATTGAGAGACACAAGTCAGTGTACAGATACCTCCCTGAGAGCAAAAAGATTGAGAGACACCAGTCAGTGAACAGGTAGCTAGCTCCCTGATAGAGAGAGAGAGAGAGAGAGAGAGGACTGAGACACCAATCAGTGTACAGATATACCCTGAGAGAGAAAGAGGGGACTGAGGGAGTCACCAGTCAGTGTACAGATATCTCCCTGAGAGAAGGGGGAACTGACAGACACCAGTCAGTGTACAGACATCTTCCTGAGAAACAGAACTGAGAGACACCAGTCAGTGGACAGACATCTTCCTGAGAAACAGAACTGAGAGACACCAGTGTATAGATATTTCCCTGAGAGAGAGGGGGGCTGAGAGACACCAGTCAGTGTACAGATATCTCCCTGAGAAAGAGAGAGAGGGAGGGGACTGAGAGACACCAGTCAGTAGACAGGATCTCCCTGAGACAAGACTGAGAGACACCAGTCAGTGTACAGATATCTCCCTGAGAGAGGGAAGGTACTGAGAGATACCAGTCAGTATATAGATATCTCCCTGAAAGAGAGAGAGAGGGGACTAAGAGACACCAGTCAGTGTACAGATATCACCCTGAGAGAGCAGGGGGGGGGGGCGGAACTGAGAGACACCAGTCAGTGTACAAATATTTCCCTGACAGAGAGTACTGAGAGACATTAGTCAATGGACAGGGAATCTTCCTGAGAGAGGACTGAGAGACACCAGTCAATGTACAGATATCTCCCTGGGAGAGAGAGAGGACTGAGAGACACCAGTCACTGTATAGATATCTCCCTGGGAGAGAGAGAGGACTGAGAGACACCAGTCAGTGTACAGATATCTCCCTGGGAGAGAGAGGGGACTGAGAGACACCAGTCAATGTACAGATATCTCCCTCGGAGAGAGAGGGGACTGAGAGACACCAGTCACTGTATAGATATCTCCCTGGGAGAGAGAGGGGACTGAGAGACACCAGTCACTGTATAGATATCTCCCTGAGAGAGAGACAGAGGACTGACAGACACCAGTGAATGTGCAGATATCTCCCTGAGAGAGAGAGAGGACTGACAGACACCAGTCACTGTACAGATATCTTTCTGAGAGAGAGGGGGACACAGAGACACCAATCAGTCAGTGTACCAGTGCGAGAGAGGTGCCAAGGGTCTTTGTGAGTTCTGTTTTGGTTTCCTGTAGAACTTTGAATGACGAATGGCGACTTGTTAACTAAAACCTCAATGAAACACTAAAGGACATTCAGCAATTTGATAGGTGCTATACAAATGTACAGTCTTGTGTTGACAGCTATGCATTCCCTGGACTCTGGTTAAAACTGAATATTTAACCTTCTGTCAATCCCTGTCTGAGAATCTGGCTGCCTCTCATTATCCCAGTCCAGGAACTACACTCTGTCCCTCCCTCTGATTCCCCTCCCCTCACTTCTCCCCCACCCACACTCACCCAAGTTTATTTATTAATGCCACAAGTACAGTTATATTAACACTGCAATGAAGTTACTGTGAAAATACCCGAGTTGCCATACTCCGGCGCCTGTTTGGGTACATTGAGGGAGAATTTAGCACGGCCAATGTACACTAACCAGCATGTCTTTCAGATGGGGGAAGGAAACCGGAGCACCCGGTGGAAACCCACGCAGACACGGGGAGAATGTACAAACGCCACACAGACAGTGACCCGAGCCGGGATTCGAACCCGGGTGCCTGACGCTGTAAGGAAGCAGTGCCAATCACTGTGCCGCTCACTCCTCTTCCCCCTCAACCTCACTCATACTCAATAATCCCTGTCACCTGACCACTTCCCCTCACCCTGATCGGTAACTAGCAAGATCCCCCCTGAGGGCTCCCAGCTCTGATGTCTGTGTTTGCTGGCATTTTCAGCACTAACATTCACAAACCCATCCACTGCATGCAATACAGTCCTGTTCCAGTGCCAGGGTCAGTGCTGAGGGAGTGCCACACTGTCAGAGGGTCAGTGCTGAGGGAGTGCCGCACTGTCAGAGGGTCAGTGCTGAGGGAGTGCCGCACTGTCAGAGGGTCAGTGCTGAGGGAGTGCCGCACTGTCAGAGGGTCAGTGCTGAGGGACTGCTGCACTGTCAGAGGGTCAGTGCTGAGGGACTGCTGCACTGTCAGAGGGTCAGTGTTGAGGGAGTGCTGCACTGTCAGAGGGTCAGTGCTGAGGGAGTGCTGCACTGTCAGAAGGTCAGTGCTGAGGGAGTGCCGCACTGTCAGAGGGTCAGTGCTGAGGGAGTGCCGCACTGTCAGAGGGTCAGTGCTGAGGGAGTGCCGCACTGTCAGAGGGTCAGTGCTGAGGGAGTGCCGCACTGTCAGAGGGTCAGTGCTGAGGGAGTGCCGCACTGTCAGAGGGTCAGTGCTGAGGGACTGCTGCACTGTCAGAGGGTCAGTGCTGAGGGAGTGCCGCACTGTCAGAGGGTCAGTGCTGAGGGAGTGCCGCACTGTCAGAGGGTCAGTGCTGAGGGAGTGCCGCACTGTCAGAGGGTCAGTGCTGAGGGAGTGCTGCAATGTCACAGGGTCAGTGTTGAGGGAGTGCTGCACTGTCAGAGGGTCAGTGCTGAGGGAGTGCTGCACTGTCAGAAGGTCAGTGCTGAGGGAGTGTTGCACTGTCAGAGGGTCAGTGCTGAGGGAGTGCCGCACTGTCAGACGGTCAGTGCTGAGGGAGTGCCGCACTGTCAGAAGGTCAGTGCTGAGGGAGTGCTGCACTGTCAGAGGGTCAGTGCTGAGGGAGTGCTGCACTATCAGAAGGTTAGTGCTGAGGGAGTGCTGCACTGACAGAGGGTCAGTGCTGAGGGAGTGCCGCACTGTCAGAAGGTCAGTCCTGAGGGAGTGCTGCACTGTCAGAGGGTCAATACTGAGAGAGTGCCGCACTGTCAGAAGGTCAGTGCTGAGGGAGTGCTGCACTGTCAGAGGATCAGTGCTGAGGGAGTGCCGCACTGTCAGAGGGTCAGTGCTGAGGGAGTGCCGCACTGTCAGAGGGTCAGTGCTGAGGGAGTGCCGCACTGTCAGTGGGTCAGTGCCGAGGGAGTGTCGCACTGTCAGAGAGTCAGTGCTGAGGGAGTGCCGCAATGTCAGAGGGTCAGTGCTGAGGGAGTGCCGCACTGTCAGAGGGTCGGTGCTGAGGGAGTGCCACACTGTCAGAGGGTCAGTGCTGAGGGAGTGCCGCACTGTCAGAGGGTCAGTGCTGAGGGAGTGCCGCACTGCCAGAGGGTCAGTGTTGAGGGAGTGCCGCACTGTCAGAGGGTCAGTCTTGAGGGAGCGCCGCACTGTCAGAGGGTCAGTGCTGAGGGAGTGCCGCACTGTCAGAGGGTCAGTGCTGAGGGAGTGCCGCACTGTCAGAGAGTCAGTGCTGAGGGAGTGTCGCACTGTCAGAGGGTCAGTTTTGAGGGAGCGCCGCACTGTCAGAGGGTCAGTGCTGAGGGAGTGCCGCACTGTCAGAGGGTCAGTGCTGAGGGAGTGCCGCACTGTCAAGAGGGTCAGTGCTGAGGGAGTGTCGCACTGTCAGAGGGTCAGTGCTGAGGGAGTGCCACACTGTCAAGAGGGTCAGTGCTGAGGGAGCGCCGCACTGTCAGAGGTACTTACTACAGCAAAGAAATTCCTTCGGCCCTGGTTAGTAATGGTTAGTAAGTTTGCAGATGACACCAAGATTGGTGGCATAGTGGACAGTGAAGAAGGTTATCTCGGATTGCAACAGGATCTTGATCAATTGGGCCAGTGGGCTGACAAATGGCAGATGGAGTTTAATTTAGACAAATGCGAGGTAATGCCTTTTGGTGGATTGAACCAGGGCAGGACTTAGTTACAGAGTTGGGGAGAGTTACAGAACAAAGAGATCTAGGGGTACATGTTCATAACTCCTTGAAAGCGGAGTCACAGGTGGACAGAGTGGTGAAGAAGGCATTCAGCATGCTTGGTTTCAATGGCCGGAACATTGAATACAAGAGTTCGGATGTCTTGTTGAAGTTGTACAAGACATTGGTACGGCCACATTTGGAATACTGTGCACTGTTCTGGTAACCCTATTATAGAAAGGATATTATTAAACTAGAAAGAGTGCAGAAAAGATTTACTAGAATGCTACTGGGACTTGATGGATTGAGTTATAAGGAGAGGCTGGATAGACTGGAACTTTTTTCTCTGGAGCGTAGGAGGCTGAGGGGTGATCTTATAGAAGTCTATAAAATAATGAGGGGCACAGATCAGCTAGATAGTCAATATCTTTTCCCAAAGGTAGGGGAGTCTAAAACTAGAGGGCATAGGTTTAAGGTGAGAGGGGAGAGATACAAAAGTGTCCAGAGGGGCAATCTTTTCACACAGAAGGTGGTGAGTGTCTGGAACAAGCTGCCAGAGGTAGTAGTCAAGGCAATTTTGTCTTTTAAAAAGTATTTAAATAGTTACATGGGTATGATGTGTATTGAGGGATATGAGCCAAATGCAGGCAATTGGGATTAGATTAGGGGTTTAAAAGAAAAGGCTGCACGGATAAGTTGAAGGGCCTGTTTCCATGTTGTAAACCCTCTATGACTCTCTGACCTCCTCCAGCAGCGCATTCCAAGCACCCACCACTCTCTGAGTGAAAAACCTCCCCTGCACATCTCCCTTAAACTTTCCCCCTCTCACCTTGAGCCTGTGCCCCCTTGTAATTGACACTTCCACCTTTGGAAAAAGCCTTTGACTATCCACCCTGTCTGTGCCTCTCATCATTTTGTAGACTCTATCAGGTCTCCCCTCAGCCTCCGTCTAGCCAGTGAAAATAATTCTAGCTTATTCAATCTCTCTTCATAGCCAACACCCTCGAGACCAGGCAACATCCTGGTGAACCTTCTTTGCACTCTCTCCAAAGCTTCTATGTCATCCTGGTGATGACCAGAACTGCACGCAATGCTCCAAATGCAGCCTAATCAAGATTTTATATAGCTGCAACCTGATTTCCCAACTCCTGTACTCAATGCCTGGCTGATGAAGGCAAGCATGCCATATGCTTTCTTAATCACCTTGGCCACTCTTGGAGAATTGTGGACCTGCACACCCTGATCCCTCTGTGTCTTAATGTTCTTAAGGGTTCTGCTTGGTATACTTCACACCTAAATTTGATCCTCCAAAATGCATCACTTCGCATTTGTCCGGATTAAACTCCATCTGCCATTTCTGTGTGCAAGTCTCCAATCTATCGAAATCCTGTTGTATCCTCTGACAAACCCCGGCACTATCAACAACTCCACCAATCTTCATGTCATCTGCAAACTTACTAATCAGACCCTTCCACATTTTCTGATAATTTATATAAGCTACAAACTACAGAGGTCCCAGCACAGATCCTTGTAGAACGCCACTAGCTACAGAGCTCCATTCTGAAAAACACCCTTCCACCGCTGCTCTCTGTCTTCTATAACCAAGCCAGTTCTGTATCCTTCTAGCCAGCCCACTCTGAATCTCGTGATTTTAGTTTTTGTACCAATCTGCCATGTAGGATCTTGTCAAACACCTTACTAAAGTCCATATAAACTATATCCACAGCCCTTCCCTCATCAATTTTCTTTGCCACCGCTTCATAAAATCCAATCAAGTTGGTGAGACATGACCTTCTCATACAAAACCATGCTGCATGTCAGTAACTAGTCCAATTTCTTCCAAATGTGCATAAATCCTGTCCCTCAGTATCTTATCCAAAAGCTTCCCCACCACAGACATCAGACTCACCAGCCTATCATTTCCTGGATTATCCCTGCTTCTTTTCTTAAACAAGGGAGCAACATTGGCTATTCTCTAGTTCCCTGGAACCTTGCCTGTGGTCAAAGAGGATGTGAAGATATCTGTTAAGGCCCCAGTTATTACTCCTCTTGCCTTCCGCAGTAACCTGAGATCCCATCCAGCCCGGTGACTTATCTACCTTAATTTTATACATACGTTAGGAACAAGAGGGTTGTCAGAGAAAGAGTCGGACCTCTCAAGAACAAAGGAGGGGAATTATGCTTAGAACCCACAGAAGTAGGTGAGATCCTAAATGAATACTTTGTACCAGTATTCACAAAGGAGAGGGACACATTGATTGGTAGTGTCTCAGAGGGATGTGTAGACCCATTAAAGATCAAAGACAAAGAACAAAGGGAAACAGGCCCTTTGGCCCAATGAGCCCACGCTGCCATTTTAACATTACCAGTCCCCCCTCCACCCATGACCCTTATCTATTGTTTATGGCATTCCACATTGAGGGAAACTAATTTAGGGACAATTTATGACCTCCATCATGATCAGCCAGGTCTGGAGGGCTGAAGGAATTTCTTTGCTGTAGTAAGTACCCTCCGACAGTGCAGCACTCCCTCAGCACTGACCCTCTGACAGTGCAGCACTCCCTCAGCACTGACCCTCTGACAGTGCAGCACTCCCTCAGCACTGACCCTCTGACAGTGCAGCACTCCCTCAGCACTGACCCTCTGACAGTGCGGTACTCCCTCAGCACTGACCCTCTGACAGTGCAACACTCCCTCAGCACTGACCCTCTGACAGTGCGGCACTCCCTCAGTACTGACCCTCTGACAGTGCGGCACTCCCTCAGCGCTGACTCTCTGACAGTGTGGCGCTCTCTCAGTACTGACCCTCTGACAGTGTGGCACTCCCTCAGTACTGACCCTCTGACAGTGCGGCACTCCCTCAGCACTGACCCTCTGACAGTGCGGCACTGCCTCAGTACTGACCCTCTGACAGTGCGGCACTCCCTCAGCGCTGACCCTCTGACAGTGCGGCATTCCCTCAATACTGACCCTGGCACTGGAACAGGATTGTATTGCGTGCAGTGGATGGGTTTGTGAATGCACATCTAATAGCACATCTTTGGGGTGTGGGAGGAAACCGGAGCACCTGGAGAAAACCCAAGCAAGCACAGGGAGAATGTGCAAACTCCCACAGACACTGGCCCAAATCCATGTGTCTGCACAGCAAACAGTGATAGTCACTGAGCTGTCGTGTTGCCCAGCACCTGGTCCAGTTTAAGCGCACACTAACGACATGAAGCACTAGGCTACTCTCGAACATTCAAGAGCAACCCTAGTACGGCCCATCACAATCACAATTACAAAGGAGGAAGTGTTTGGTGTTTTGGGAAGCATTAAGGTAGACAAATTTCCAGAACCTGATGGCATCTGTCCTAGATTACTGAAAGAGACAAGAGATGAAATTGCTGGGCCTCTAAAAGAAATCTTTCTTTCTTCACTGGACACAGGTGAGATCCCAGAGTATTGGAGGATAGCAAATGTGGTCCCGTTAGTTAAGAAGGGTAGCAAGGATAACCCAGATAATTATAGGCCAGTGAGCTTGACGTCCGTGGTAGGGAAATTGTTGGGAGAAAATTCTTAAGAGATAGGATCTATACACATTTAGAACAGAATAATCTCATTAACGATAGACAACGAGGTTTTGTATGAGGGAGGTCATGCCTCACAAATTTGGTTGAGTTTTTTGAGGAGGTGACAAAAATGATTGACGAGGGAAGGGCTGTGGATGTCATCTATATGGATTTTAGTAAAGCATTTGACAAGGTTCGTCTTGGCAGACTGGTGCAAAAGGTTAAATCTCACGGGATCAAAGATGAACTAGCTAGATGGGTACAGAACTGGCTTGGCCATACAAGACAGAGGGTAGCAGTGGAGGGGTCTTTTTCTGATTGGAGGAATGTGACTAGTGGTGTTCTGCAGGGCTCTGTTCTGGGACCTCTGCTGTTTGTGATATATATGAATGATTTGGAAGAAGATGTAGCTGGTCTGATCAGTAAATTTGCGGACGACACAAAGATTGCTGGAGTTGCGGATACTGATGAACATTGTCAGAGAATACAACAGGATACAGATAGGCTGGAAAATTGGCGGAGAAATGGCAGAAGGAATTTAATCCAAATAAATGTGAAGTGATGCATTTTGGTAGATCCGATGTGGGGGGGGAGCTATTCAATCAATGACAGAATCATCAAGAGTATAGAGAACAGAGGGATCTGGGTGTGCAAGTCCATGGATCCTTAAAGGTGGCAGCATAGGTGGAAAAAGTGGTGAAGAAGGCACATGGCACATGCCTTTATTGGACGGGTTAAGAGTATAAAAGTTGGCATTTGATGTTGCAATTATATAGAACGTTGGTTAGGCCACATTTGGAATACTGTGTCCAGTTCTGATCACCACACTACCAGAAGGACGTGGAGGCTTTGAAAGGTGTGCAGAAAAGGTTTACCAGAATGTTGCCTGGTATGGAGGGTCTTAGCTATGAGGTGAGATTGAGTAAACAAGGGTTGTTCTCCCTGGAAAGACGGAAGTTGAGGGGGCGACCTAAAAGAAGTTTATAAAATTATGAAGGGCATAGATAGGGTGAACAGTTGGAAGCTTTTTCCCAGGTTGGAAATGACAAACATAACGGGTCACAAGTTCAAGATAAGGGGGGGCGGAGGGCAAGGTTCAATATGGATATGTATTTTACACAGAGGGTGGTGGGGGCCTGGAATGCACTACCAAACAAGGTGGTTGAGGCAGACACGCTAGGATCACTTAAGACTTATCTAGATAGCCACATGAACAGATGGGGAATAGAGGGATACAAACAGATGGTCTAGTTAGGAACACAGGATCAGTGCAGGCTTGGAGGGGACGAGGGGCCTGTTCCTGTGCTGTTTTGTTCTTTGTCCTTTGATGCAATTTAGGAAACTCAACACTTCCTCCTTTGATATATTGACATTCTCTAGAGTGTTCACACACCTATTCCTGACCTCACATCCCTGTCCTTCTCCTTGGTGAATACTGATACAAAGTACTCAGTGAGGATTTCACCCACTTCCTGTGGTTCCAATCATAACTTCCCTCCACTGTCCCTGAGTGGGCCGATTCCTTCTCTTGCTTCTAATATATGTATAAAAGCATTGGGATTTTCCTTGACCCTGACTGTTAAAGACATTTGATGGCCCTTTTTAGCTTTCCTAATTCCACATTTAAATTCCTCCCTATTTTCATTACACTGCCAGGGCTTTGTCAGTTTTTCAATGCCTAGACCTATTGTGTGCTTTCTTTTCCCTTTTGACTAAGCTTTCTCTTTTCAGCCATGGTTCACCAATCCTGCCATTTCTATCCTTCATTTTTCAGAGAATCTCCACAGTGCAGAAGGAGGCCATTTGGCCCATCGAGTCTGCACCAACCACAATCCTACCCAGGCCTTATCTCTGTAACCCCATGCATTTACCCTAGCTAGTTCCCCTGGCACTAAGGGGCAATTTTGCATGGCCAATCCACCGAATCCGCACATCTTTAGACTATGGGAGGAAAGTGGAACACCCGGGGGAAACCCGCATAGACACAGAGAACGTGTAAACTCTACACAGACAGTAACCCAAGCCAAGAATTGAACCCGGGTCCCTGGTGCTGTGAGGCAGCAGCGCTAACCACTGTGCCACATGTTTTGCAAGGACATGCCTGCTCTGCATTTCAATCAACTGGCCTTTAAAAGCCTCCCACATATCAGACGTGGCTGCCTGATATGTGGGAGGGCACTGTCCTTTCATATGATGAATGGGCAGGATTCTGAACTTTTGGAGCACTGCCCCTTCATCAGGTGAGTCACTCACTCAGCAGTGGTCCAAAAGCTCGTGATTCCAAATAAACCTGTTGGACTTTAATCATGTATTGTGAGACTTCTTACTTATAAAATTATGGTCACTAAGCCCAAAATGCTTCCCCACTGAAACATCGATCACCTGGCTCATTCCCCAACACCAAGACTAGTATAGCCCCCTCCCCAGTTGGATTGTCAGCATACTGTATCAAAAAGTTCTCCTGGCCATTTCTAACAAATTGCTCTCCAGCTGAGATCCTGGCTGCAAGGAAAACTCAATACGGGAGAAGTTCAAGTCACCACCACAACTACCCTGTTTTTTCACACCTTTCCAGTATCTGACCACACATCTGCTCCTCTGTCTCCTGCAGCTGTTGGGTGGTCTGTAGTACACTCCCCACATTGTGATTTCACCCTTCCCATTCCTGAGCTCCACCCATAATGTCCCACTGCAAGATCCCTCCAATGCGTCCTCGATCTGCTCCCTAATCAGTAATACAGGTCCCTTGTCCCTTTTGTTTCCCTTTCTGTCCTGTCTAAAACAATGATATCCTGGAATGTTAAGCTGCCAGTCCTTTAACCACGTCTTCATAATTGCAATATCATAATTCCACACAATAATCCAGACTTTCAGTTCATCCGTTATACCACTTGTATTGAAGCAAACGTACTCCAGACCTCCAATCCCGTTATGCCCCATGGCTTCCCTCTGAGTGCTCTTACTCTGTGCTGTTTTTCTCAGTCTCACCTTTGTTCCTCAGTCCCTACACTGATTGGCCTGCTGTTCTGGTTTCCAGCTCCCTGCAGCACTAGTTTAAACTCTCCAAAACAGCACTAGAAAACATCCACCTATGTATTGGTACCTCTACAGTTCAGGTGTAACCCATCTTTCTTGTACAAGTCCCACCTTCCCCAGAAGACGTTCCAGTGATCTAAATATCTAAGTCCTTCCTCCTACACCAGCTGTCCTGCCATGTATTCAAGTGTTCTATCTCTCTTTTCAAAGCCTCATTAGCACGTGGCATGGGGAATAATCCTGAGAATTACTACCCTAGCTCCCTAGCTAATTTGCTGAATTGTCCTTGCAGGATCTTTTCCCTTTCCCTATCTATTGTTTGTGCCAATGTGGACAATGATATCTGTCTGTTTACCCTCACGTTTCAAGATGCCCTGTACCTGCTCAGATACTCCACGACCCCAGCACCAGGGAGGCAACACATGATCCTACGAGTCCTGTTCGCGGCTACAGGAATGCCTTCTGTGTCCCTGATTACCTGAGGAAGTACTGAGGGAGTGCCGCACTGTCAGAGGGTCAGTGCTGAGGGGGTGCCGCACTGTCAGAGGGTCAGTGCTGAGGGGGTGCCGCACTGTCAGAGGGTCAGTGCTGAGGGGGTGCCGCACTGTCAGAGGGTCAGTGCTGAGGGAGTGCCGCACTGTCAGAGGGTCAGTGCTGAGGGAGTACCGCACTGTCAGAGGGTCAGTGCTGAGGGAGTGCCGCACTGTCAGAGGGTCAGTGCTGAGGGGGTGCTGCACTGTCAGAGGGTCAGTGCTGAGGGAGTGCCGCACTGTCAGAGGGTCAGTGCTGAGGGAGTGCTGCACTGTCAGAGGGTCAGTGCTGAGGGAGTGCCGCACTGTCAGAGGGTCAGTGCTGAGGGAGTGCCGCACTGTCAGAGGGTCAGTGCTGAGGGAGTGCCGCACTGTCAGAGGGTCAGTACTGAGGGAGTGCCACACTGTCAGAGGGTCAGTACTGAGGGAGTGCCACACTGTCAGAGGGTCAATACTGAGGGAGTGCCACACTGTCAGAGGGTCAGTGCTGAGGGAGTGCCACACTGTCAGAGGGTCAGTACTGAGGGAGCGCCTCACTGTCAGAGGGTCAGTACTGAGGGAGCGCCGCACTGTCAGAGGGTCAGTACTGAGGGAGCGCCGCACTGTCAGAGGGTCAGTGCTCAGGGAGTGCCGCACTGTCAGAGGGTCAGTGCTGAGGGAGTGCCGCACTGTCAGAGGGTCAGTGCTGAGGTAGTGCCGCACTGTCAGAGGGTCAGTGCTGAGGGAGTGTCGCACTGTCAAAGGGTCGGTGCTCAGGGAGTGCCGCACTGTCAGAGGGTCAGTGCTGAGGGAGTGCCGCACTGTCAGAGGGTCAGTGCTGAGGGAGTGCCGCACTGTCAGAGGGTCAGTACTGAGGGAGTGCCACACTGTCAGAGGGTCAGTGCTGAGGGAGTGCCGCACTGTCAGAGGGTCAGTGCTGAGGGAGTGCCGCACTGTCAGAGGGTCAGTGCTGAGGGAGCACCGCACTGTCAGAGGGTCAGTGCTGAGGGAGTGCCACACTGTCAGAGGGACAGTGCTGACCGAGTGCCGCACTGTCAGAGGGTCAGCGCTGAGGGAGCGCCGCACTGTTGGAGGATCAGTGCTGAGGGAGTGCCACACTGTCAGAGGGTCAGTGCTGAGGTAGTGCCCCACTGTCAGAGGGTCAGTGCTGAGGGAGCGCCCCACTGTCAGAGGGTCAGTACTGAGGGAGCGCCGCACTGTCAGAGGGTCAGTGCTGAGGGAGTGTCGCACTGTCAGAGGGTCAGTGCTGAGGGAGCGCCGCACTGTCAGAGGGTCAGTGCTGAGGGAGTGCCGCACTATCAGAGAGTCAGTGCTGAGGGAGTGCCGCACTGTCAGAGGGTCAGTGCTGAGGGAGCGCCGCACTGTCAGAGGGTCAGTGCTGAGGGAGTGCCGCACTGTCAGAGGGTCAGTGCTGAGGGAGTGCCGCACTGTCAGAGGGTCAGTGCTGAGGGAGTGCTGCACTGTTAGAGGGTCAGTGCTGAGGGAGTCCTGCACTGTCAGAGGGTCAGTGCTGAGGGAGTGCCGCACTGTCAGAGGATCAGTGCTGAGGGAGCACCGCACTGTCAGAGGGTCAGTGCTGAGGGAGCGCCGCACTGTCAGAGGGTCAGTGCTGAGGGATTGCCACACTGTCAGAGGGACAGTGCTGACCGAGTGCCGCACTGTCAGAGGGTCAGCGCTGAGGCAGCGCCGCACTGTTGGAGGATCAGTGCTGAGGGAGTGCCACACTGTCAGAGGGTCAGTGCTGAGGTAGTGCCCCACTGTCAGAGGGTCAGTGCTGAGGGAGCGCCCCACTGTCAGAGGGTCAGTACTGAGGGAGCGCCGCACTGTCAGAGGGTCAGTGCTGAGGGAGTGTCGCACTGTCAGAGGGTCAGTGCTGAGGGAGTGCCGCACTGTCAGAGGGTCAGTGCTGACCGAGTGCCGCACTGTCAGAGGGTCAGTACTGAGGGAACGCCGCACTGTCAGAGGGTCAGTGCTGAGGGAGTGCCGCACTGTCAGAGGGTCAGTGCTGAGGGAGCGCCGCACTGTCAGAGGGTCAGTGCTGAGGGAGTGCCGCACTGTCAGAGGGTCAGTGCTGAGGGAGTGCCGCACTGTCAGAGGGTCAGTGCTGAGGGAGCGCCGCACTGTCAGAGGGTCAGTGCTGAGGGAGTGCCGCACTGTCAGAGGGTCAGTGCTGAGGGAGCGCCACACTATCAGAGGGTCAGTGCTGAGGGAGTGCCGCACTGTCAGAGGGTCAGTGCTGAGGGATCGCCGCACTGTCAGAGGGTCAGTGCTGAGGGAGCGCCGCACTGTCAGAGGGTCAGTACTGAGGGAGCGCCGCACTGTCAGAGGGTCATTGCTGAGGGAGTGCCGCACTGTCAGAGGGTCAGTGCTGAGGGAGCGCCGCACTGTCAGAGGGTCAGTACTGAGGGAGTGCCGCACTGTCAGAGGGTCAGTACTGAGGGAGTGCCGCACTGTCAGAGGGTCAGTACTGAGGGAGTGCCGCACTGTCAGAGGGTCAGTACTGAGGGAGCGCCGCACTGTCAGAGGGTCAGTACTGAGGGAGTGCCGCACTGTCAGAGGGTCAGTGCTGAGGGAGCGCCGCACTGTCAGAGGGTCAGTACTGAGGGAGTGCCGCACTGTCAGAGGGTCAGTGCTGAGGGAGTGCCGCGCTGTCAGAGGGTCAGTGCTGAGGGAGTGCTGCACCGTCAGAGGGTCAGTGCTGAGGGAGTGCCGCACTGTCAGAGGGTCAGTGCTGAGGGAGTGCTGCACTGTTGGAGGATCAGTGCCCTCTGCAATTCCCGTATCGAAGCAGCAATGAGCATTCTGATTGCCTGTGAATGGTAGGTGCTGCGGGTCATGATGCTGGAACTTGTTGCTCAGAATGTCTCCTGAACACAATGGGGCTGTGATTGGTGGAGGTTTTGATTTGCTTCATTGGGTGTTGAGACAAATAGGAGCGGCTTTGATCCAGAGATAGTCTGCTGGCTGTGATCTCTGGAATCTGAACCAGAGGCTCCCCTCTGCTGGGGGAGACTGAAACTACAGCTGGTCTGTACCTGAAACCGTAAGGAAATTGTCTTCAGAAACCCCCTCCCCTGGCCAAACAGTAAAAACTCAGGGTGCTGTGCAGAAGCACTCCTCCAAACAACGGGGAGTGCAAATCTGGAACCTCCTCCTGTCACCACCACTTCTGCTCCCCACCCCCCGCCCAACAAAACTGTTGCAGTTAGGGTTCATAAGAATATAAAAACATAAGAAATAGGAGCAGGAGTCGGCCATCTGGCCCTTCGAGCCTGCCCCGCCATTCAATAAGATCATGGCTGATCTGAAGTGGCTCATTTCCACTTTCCCGCCCTCTCCCCATAACCCTTAATTCCCTTGTCTATCAGAAACCTATCTACCCGTGTCTTAAAAATATTTAGCGAGGCAGCCTTCACCACTTCAACGGGCAGAGAATTCCAGCGATTCACCACCCTTTGAGTGAAGAAGTTCCTCCTCAAGTCTGATCTAAACTGCACCCTTATCTTGAGGCTGTGCCCTCTAGTCCTGCTGTCCTTTCTAAGCGGGAAGAATCTCTCTACCTCTACCCTATCCATCCCTTTCATTATCTTATATGTCTCTATAAGATCCCCCCCTCGGCCTTCTAAATCCAGTGAGCACAGACCCAGTCTATTTAGTCTCTCTTCATAGTCCAGCCCACTCATCTCCGGTATCAGCCTGGTGAACCTCCTCTGCACTCCCTCCAAGGCCAAAATATCCTTGCACAAGTGCGGCGACCAAAACTGCACACAGTACTCCAGCTGCGGCCTCACCAGTGCCCTGTACAGTTGCAGCAAGACCTCCCTGCTTTTATATTCTATCCCCCTCTCTATAAAGGCCAACACTCCATTCACCTTCTTGATCACCTGCTGCACCTGCAGACTGGGTTTTTGTGACTCGTGCACAAGGACCACCAGGTCCCTCTGCACCGTAGCCTGCTGCAGCTTTTCACCTTTTAAATAGTAATCCCTCCTACTATTATTTCTGCCAAAGTGGATAACCTCACACTTGCTAACGTTATACTCCATCTGCCAGGTTCTCGCCCACTCGCTTAGCCTATCCAGTTCCCTCTGCTGACTTTCCACACCCTCCACGCAATTTGCTTTTCTACTCATCTTCATGTCATCAGCAAATTCCGTCACCCTACACTCAGTCCCCTCCTCCAGATCATCTATGTAAATGGTAAATAGTTGAGGCCCCGGCACCGATCCCTGCGGCACTCCACTAGTCACCAACCGTCAACCAGAATAACACCCATTGATACCAACTCTCTGCCTCCTATTAGACAACCAATCCTCTATCCACGCTAACACCTTACCCCCAACTCCGTGCACCCTACCCTTCTGAAGCAACCTTTTGTGCGGTACCTTATCAAACGCCTTTTGAAAATCTAGAAACACCACATCCACCGGTTCCCCTCTGTCTACCGCACTAGTCACATCCCCATAGAAATCCAATAAATTCGTTAAACACGACTTCCCCTTAACGAATCCGTGCTGCAATTGCTCTATCAAACCATTCCTTTCTAGGTGCCTTGCTATTTCAATTCAGTTATCGTAGAATCCCTACAGTGCAGAAGGAGGCCGATCGGCCCATCATGTCTGCATCCACCATAATCCCACTCAGGCCCGATCCCCATAATCCCATGCATTTACCCCAGCTAGTCCCTGTGACACTAAGGGACAATTTATCATGGCCAATCCACCTAACCAGTGTGTCTTTCAGACTGTGGGAGGAAACCGCAGCACCCGGAGGAAGCCCACGCAGACACGGGGAGGATGTGCAGACTCCATACAGACAGTGAGCCAAGCCGGGAATCGAACCCGGGTCCTTGGCGCTGTGAGGGAGCAGTGCTAAGCACTGTGCTACTATGAGATTTTTCGATTTTTCTTGTTGGTTTTTGCGTTGTGGTTTCCGGGACTGTCCCGGAATTATGATAGTTGACAGAAAGATAATTTCACACCTTCCCAGGACAAACCCTATTGAGTAACACTGACTCCCTTTGATCCACTCGCGCAGTCTAATGCACGGGGGAGTTTGTTGCCCAGGTGAAATCGCCTTTGACAGAATCACCCATCGACAATATTGGAGAACACCACAGCACCCAACATCTATCTCCGTCAACTGTTGCATTTCAAAAGCAGCTGTCAACAGATTTGCTCCAGAATACCCGCTCAAACCTTCAGCGAAACCCAGCCAGGTTCCCTCTGCCCTGCCGATCAAGAGCGTCTGTACCTCTGTCTAACCCTGAAACCCAGCCAGGTTCCCTCTGCCCTGCCGATCAAGAGCGTCTGTACCTCTGTCTAACCCTGAAACCCGGCCAGGCTCCCTCTGCCCTGCCGATCAAGAGCGTCTGTACCTCTGTCTAACCCTGAAACCCAGCCAGGTTCCCTCTGCCCTGCCGATCAAGAGCGTCTGTACCTGTGTCTAACCCTGAAACCCAGCCAGGTTCCCTCTGCCCTGCCGATCAAGAGCGTCTGTACCTCTGTCTAACCCTGAAACCCAGCCAGGTTCCCTCTGCCCTGCCGATCAAGAGCGTCTGTACCTCTGTCTAACCCTGAAACCCAGCCAGGTTCCCTCTGCCCTGCCGATTAAGAGCGTCTGTACCTCTGTCTAACCCTGAAACACGGCCAGGCTCCCTCAAGAGCTCGCCATCATCTACAACAACAACTGGTATCATTCCAGCAGCTTTCACATAGCGACCATCTGCAGTAACTTTCATTGAAGCCTATTACCAGTCAGAACGTAACTCCCAGCCTGCAGGAAGACATTGGGCTGGTGGCTAAAAGCTTGGTCAGAAAGAGTTGATTTTGAAGGCTGTCTGAAAGGAAGAGAGAGGAGTGGTTTAGGGAGGGAATTCCAGAGCACAAAGCCCCAGACCGCCAATTGCCAAATGATTCAAATTGGAGGTTGCCAAGGCACAGGTCAGGAATGTGATGGAAACCCCCCCCCCCCCCCAAACCCCCAAACCCCACTGGTCTGGATGGCTGCAGCTCCAACAACACTCCAGAAGCTTAACACCATCCAGGATAAAGTAGCCCCGCTACTTGAACAAAGCTCCAGCCATCACCTTCAACATTCACTCCCTTCACTGCCAATGCACAGGGCGGGAGTCTCCTGTCTCATTCTTGTGAGCAAGAGTGGAAAATCCCTGCCACCAAAGATCATAGATCAGAGAACCCCTACAGTACAGATGGAGGCTATTCAGCTCATTGAATCTGCACTGACCACAATCCCAGCCAGTATTCCAGTAACCCCACACATTTACCCTAGCTAATCCAACAAGGGGGACGGGAGATTTGGACCACAAGTCCAAGTGGCCCTGCAGTAAGTGGCCCAGGCTCCTGATGGTCTGGACACTCAGCATTCAGTCCCATTTTGAGCAGTAACAGAAGTTGATAATCAATGGGAGGCTTTCAAAATGTTGAATCATTTCCATCAGAGTCTGTGTCCACGGTACTGGAGCTCTAAGCCTGGAGCAGGTTACAGCTTTAAATTCCTTATTCCCATTGGTTATACTGATGCATTTAAAGTCTGCAGTTTCAGCCACACTGAGGATGGGAAGGGATTCAATAATTCGCCTCAACTTCAGTCTCACAAACTGCGGAGAAATCTCCTGCTCACACTGACATCTTATCTCAGGAACCACACACGCCTATTCTCACCGATCAGACACCATTCCAATGTCCTGACTGTGACTTCAGATTGAAAAGTGAGCTAATGAAACACCAACACACTCATCAGATCATAGACTAGGTAGCTGGCTTGTTGGGTTAGGGGTATGATTCTAGCTTAGGGTAATGACATTAAAACATGAAGAGTCCTGGGTTCAAACCCTGGATTTCATTAGGGGAGGAATACAAAAGGGTCCAGAGAGGCAATTTTTTTCACACAGAGAGTGGTGAGTGTCTGGAATAAGCTGCCAGAGGTAGTAGAAGAGGCGGGTACAATTTTGTCTATTACATGGGTAAGATGGGTATAGAGGGATATGGGCCAAATGCAGACAATTGGGATTAGTTTAGAGGTTTAAAAAAGGGCAGCATGGACAAGTTGGGCCGAAGGGCTTGTTTCCACGCTGTAACTCTATTATAGAATCTATGACTCTATCACAGAATCACTACAATGCAGAAAGAGACCATTTGGCCTATCGGGCCAGCCCCAATAAAAATCTCACCCAGGTTCTATCCTGTAACCCCATATATTTACCCTTGCTAGTCCTCCTGACACAGGACAATTTAGCATGGCCAATCCATTTAAGGATGAGGGGGGATCTCATTGAGACGTATAAGATGATGAAAGGGATGGATAGGGTAGAGTTGGAGATGTTCTTCCTGCTCAGAAAGGACAGCAGGACTAGAGGGCACAGCCTCAAGATAAGGAGGGGCAGTTTAGATCGGAGTTGAGGAGGAACTTCTTCACTCAAAGGGTGGTGAATTTCTGGAATTCTCTGCCCGTTGAAGTGGTGGAAGCTGCCTTGCTAAATATATTTAAGACGCAGGTAGATAGGTTTTTGGTAGGCAAGGGGATTAAGGGTTATAGGGAGAAAGTGGGAAAGTGGAACTGAGCCACTTCAGATCAGCCATGATCTTATTGAATGGCGGGGCAGGCTCGAAGGGCTAGATGGCCTACTCCTGCTCCTATTTCTTATGTTCTTATGTTTTAACCTGCACATCTTTGGACTGTGGGAGGAAACCAGAGCATCCGGAGGAAATCCACGCAGACAAGGGGAGAACGTGAAGACTCCACACAGACAGTGACCTGAGCTGGGAATCGAACCCGGGTCCCTGGCGCTGTGAGGCAGCAATGCTAACCACTGTCCCACCCACGAAACAATTTATGAGCACAGCTAGTTAGACCACATTTATTACCCATCCCTAATTGCCCCTTGAGAAGGCGGTGCTGAGCTTTCTTTTTTAACCACTTCATGGTGTAGGTACACCCACAGTGCAGTTAGGGAGGGAGTTCCAGGGCGACAGTGAAGGAACAGTGATATATTTCCAAGGAAGTATGGTGAGTATATTGCTGTCCTTATTCTTCTAGATAGCAGATGTCGTAGATTTGGAAGTGCTGATGAAAAGCATTGCAGAAAATCTTACAAGTAAACGTCTGCCTGACATGTTGTCTGGAGATTCTAGCAGTCTGATTTTCAAAGTTTCAGGAGTAGCAACACTCAATAACATAATCTGGGTATGAAAGAATCACATTACATATCGCCTGACCAAAAACACATCCTGGGAACATTGTCCAATCTTGGTTCACTCTAAGCTGTTTCCTTCACCGTAATGACCAGTGGTGTTCAGACCTTATTGTCCATGATCAAAGGTACTGCGCTGAGGGAGCTCCCAAATCAATCTGAAGGGGAACTGAACCCACGCACTGGGCAACATTCAGAGCCACACACGTGACACCAATGACATCCAGTTCCCCTAGAGTGTCACTGTCTGTATGGAATGTTTGTCCTCTCACACACTCCCACCTCTCTCCATCCATCGAAGCACTTTACACTGACATCACAGAGTTTATTTAATAAACACAAAATGCAGGAAAATTTCAACACAGATCAAACAAATTAACCTTAGCTTCATGATAATAATCACCAGCACTAACCCCATTAACAGTAATCACCGACACTAACCCCGTTAACAATAATCACCGACACTAACCCCGTTAACAGTAATCACCGACACTAACCCCATTAACAGTAATCACTGACACTAACCCCGTTAACAATAATCACCGGCATTAACCCCATTAACAATAATCACCGGCACTAACCCCATTAACAATAATCACCGGCACTAACCCCGTTAACAATAATCACCGACACTAACCCCGTTAACAATAATCACCGACACTAACCCCGTTAACAGTAATCACCGACACTAACCCCATTAACAATAATCACCAACACTAACCCCA
The DNA here is from genome assembly GCA_037974335.1 of Prionace glauca. NCBI lineage: Eukaryota > Metazoa > Chordata > Chondrichthyes > Carcharhiniformes > Carcharhinidae > Prionace > Prionace glauca. The sequence continues at coordinate 6,384,911 of CM075753.1, read as the reverse complement.
TTAACAATAATCACTGACACTAATCCCATTAACAATAATCACCGACACTAACCCCGTTAACAATAATCACCGACACTAACCCTGTTAACAGTAATCACCGACACTAACCCCGTTAACAATAATCCCTGACACTAACCCCGTTAACAGTAATCACCGACACTAACCCCGTTAACAGTAATCACCGACACTAACCCTGTTAACAGTAATCACCGACACTAACCCCGTTAACAGTAATCACCGGCACTAACCCCGTTAACAATAATCACCGACACTAATCCCGCTAACAGTAATCACCGGCACTAACCCCATTAACAATAATCACCGACACTAACCCCATTAACAATAATCACCGACACTAACCCCGTTAACAATAATCACCGACACTAACCCCGTTAACAATAATCACCGGCACTAACCCCGTTAACAATAATCACTGACACTAACCCCGTTAACAATAATCACCGACACTAACCCCGTTAACATAGAAAAACTACAGCACAAACAAGCCTTTCGGCCCACAAGTTTCGCTGAACATCTCCCTACCTACTAGGTTTACCTATAACCCTCTATCTTACTAAGTTCCATGTACTTATCCAAAAGTCTCTTAAAAGACCCTAGCAAATCTGCCTCCACCACCACTGCCGCCAGCCGATTCCACACACTCACCATCCTCTGAGTGAAAAACTTACCCCTGACCTCTCCACTGTACCTACTCCTCAGCACCTTAAACCGGTGTCCTCTTGTCCTCCTGCAACCATTTCAGCCCTGGGTAAAAGCCTCTGAGGCTCCACTCGATCAATACCTCTCAACATCTTATATACAAGTGGAGTTGAGGCTAAGATGAGATCAGCCACAATAGTACTGAATAGTGGAACAGGCTTGAGAGGCTGAATGGTCTCCTCCTGCTCCTCGTCCAACAGTTGGAGGCTTCCACCACTGTCAGCATCATCATCATTCCTCAAACCAAAATGGAGTGGGGAATGAGTGCCGAAGTCTTACCCATCAGAATCCTCAAGTGTCCGATCAATGATACATTCAACTCACTGTGTCCAATGGGCCACCCACTGACTGCAACACTACACGGACAATGCAAGTTTCAATAGAAATCACATGTGTTTTACCTGTGGGACACGAGTGGACTAGTGTTACTGACACATACAGAACTCAGGATTGAGAACATACACATCACCAAGAGACTGACTGGAACAGGAGGGATCAAGCATTATCGCATTGAGTCAGTCTGTGAACTACAGCAAATACATTGGCATGGTGGCACAGTGATTAGCACTGCTGCCTCACAGCTTCAGGGACCCGGGTTTGATTCCCGGTTTGGGTCATTGTGTGGAGTCTGCACATTCTCCCATATCTGCGTGGGTTTCCTCCCACAGTCTGAATGATGTGTTGGTTAGGGTGCATTGGCTGTGCTAAATTCTCCCTCAGTGTACCCGAACAGGTGCTGGAGTGTGGCGACTAGGGGGTTTTCACAGTAACTTCAATGGAGTGTTAATGCAAGCCAACTTGTGACACTAATAAATAAACTTTAAACGTTAACTTTATATAGGCAGACAGATTCAACCCGACAGGAAAGTTCAGGAAGTGCAGCTGTACGAATATCTCCGAGAGAGCACAACTCCTTCACATTGAGCGCAAACAGGAGAAGCTTAGTGTTCGATGATATAGAGCCAGAAAGGTGACTGGCAAGGACATTTGCCTATTGGCCATGGGTCAATATTGACATTGAGAAGGCAAAGCATGCCACAGTCAGCAAGGAGATCAGTGCAAAGAACCTCTCCCCCCTAAGGACATTCCATCCTTAGTCTAAAACCACAACAGATCCTTGGCAATGACTTTCTCCCTGTCATTGATTACTTTTCCAAGATTCCAATCATCAGGAGGATTCCTCAAGTGTGTCGATGGAGATGATGAGTAAAGTTTATTTATTAGTCACAAGTAGTCTTACATTAACACTGCAATGAAGTTGCTGTGAAAATCCCCTAGTCACCACACTCTGGCTCCTGTTCGGATACACTGAGGGAGAATTTGGCACGGCCAGTGCATCTAACCAGCATGGCTTTCAGACTGTGGGAAGAAACCAGAGCACTCAAAGGAAACCCGCACACAGACAGTGACCCAAACCGGGAATTGAACCCAGGTCCCTGTGACGGAGCAGTGCTAACCACCGTGCCATGGTGCTGCCCCTGCATACATGGGTGTACAGTGTAATGAGTACAACATTCAGTTTGGTACATCTAAGGAGATCTTCGTGATTCACTCACAGACCTTCGAGAGACACATGTGCTTAAAGAGGCAAGGACCTTGTGACACCTTGGCACACGAGCCCAGCCCAGCGACTCCTGCTGTGTGAGTGATTCAGAGTGCTAACACAGAGGCACAGATTAAAATCTGGCCCTGTTGAGAGCTGTATCTTTAGATATGGGCTTCCAATCAACGTAGTAAAAAGTCGGACAACACCAGGTTTTAGTCCAACCGATTTATTTGATAGTAAACGCACAAGCTTTCGGGTTAGCCCCTTCATCAGGTGAATGGAGAGTTCTGGCCTCAGACAGAGCATATAAAGCACAGACAGTTTAGAGATTACTGATTAGAATGCGAATCTTTACACCTAACCTGCAAGTCTTGAAGTGGCTTCAAGACTTGAACAGCAGGTTAGGTGTAAAGATTCGCATTCTACTCAGTAATCGCTAAACTGTCTGTGCTTTATATGCTCTGTCTGAGGCCAGAACTCTCCATTCACCTGACGAAGGGGCTAACCCCGAAAGCTAGTGAGTTTACTATCAAATAAATCGGTTGGACTAAAACCTGGTGTTGTCAGACTTTTTACTGTGTTTACCTCAGTCCAACACCGGCACAACAACATCATGACTTCCAATCAACAGCAGAGATTTGAAAGGCAGATTTGGACAGCCCTGTCTACCCGATACCTGTCCCGGCTCTCACAGATGCACAAGGAATTTCAGAAATTCAAGGGACAGTACACAGCTGACTTCCAGACGCAGGCTGTCCAGTCTGCACACAGGATTGACAGTTTGGATCAGGCATCCTACCCAGGGAAACTGGGCACCTGTACAAAGCCCAGACCCCGTGAGGCCAAGCACTGAATAGAGTGTCATTCAACAGAAAATGAAGCCAGTTAAGGGAATTGCACAACTGTATCAGACCCAGCACTCCAACTCTACCCCAAAACATCCAGAAAGTGACAGTGTGGCTGGGCTAGCAGGAAAACAGCCAGTGCTCTGATAACACCAGAGACCCCAAAATAACTCCAAGGCAAGAACACCTCTGTGAAAAGGGGCGACACGATGCACAGTGGTTAACACTGCTGCCTCACAGCGCCAGGGACCCAAGTTCGATTCTTGGCTTGGGTCACTGTCTGTATGGAGTTTGCACATTCTGCCCGAGTCTGTGTGGGTTTCCTCCGGGTGCTCTAGTTTCCTCCTACAGTCCAAAGAGGTTAGGTTGACTGGCCATGCTAAATTGGCACTTAATATCAGGGGGGTTAGCAGGGGTTACTGGAATAGGGCCTGGGTGGGATTGTGGTCAGTGCAGACTCGATGGGTCGAATGGCCTCCTTCTGCACTGTAAGGATTCTATGATTCTATGAAAAGTCTAGATCTCAGTAAAGTCATTTTGCCAAGACACACGGGGCCAATTAACAAGGCACCCATTCATCATATTGACTCTTAAACTCTGAAACAGAGATCTGTCATTGGTACAAATAGTTTTCCACCTATGAATACTCTTCACGTAAGTCTCAGAAAAAAAAGGGGATGTTGTGATATCACTTTGAGGGAATATTTGAATGAGCAAGGAACCAGGATAGAGAGCAGCAGTGTGCAATGTGTGTGTCAGAATTACAGCTCTGCTGAGTTTATGAAGTAGATCTGTCTGCCTCACCGTTCTGCTCTGTACTGAGTGTGGGGATAGTTTACCAATCCCGTGTGTGCGATTGTTGACTCGCCTGATGAAGGGGCAGAGCTCCAAAAGCTCACGATTCCAAATAAGCCCATTGGACTACAAAATAATGAGGGGCATAGATCAGTTAGAGTGTCAATATCTTTTCCCAAAGATAGGGGAGTCTAAAACTAGAGGACGTAAGTTTAAGATGAGAGGGGAGAAATATAAAAGTGTCCAGAGGGGCAATTTTTTCACACAGAGGGTGGTGAGTATCTGGAACAAGCTGCCAGAGGTAGTAGTGGAGGCAGGTACAATTTTGTCTTTTAAAAAGCATTTAGACAGTTACATGGGTATGGTGGGTATCGAGGGATATGGGCCAAATGCAGGCAATTGGGATTAGTTTAGGGGTTTAAAGAAAGGACAGTATGGATAAGTTGGACCAAAGGGCCTATTTCCATCCTGTAAACCTCTATGACTCTCTGACTTTAACCTGGTGCTGTGAAACTTCTCACTGTGCCTACCCTAGTCCAACGCCGGCATATCCACATCAGGAGGTTATTAAGTTTGTGTACGCACAGTAAGAAGTTTCACAACACCAGGTTAAAGTCCAACAGGTTTATTTGGTGGCACAAGCCACAAGCTTTCAGAGTGCTGCTCCCTCATCAGGTAAGTGGGAGTTGTGCCCACAAACAGGACATTTAAAAAGACACAAACTTAATTTACAAAATAATGTTGGAATGTGAGTCTTTAAGGTCATCAAGTCTTAAAGGTACAGATAATGTGAGTGGAGAGAGCGTTAAAACACAGGTTAAAGAGATGTGTATTGTCTCCAGACAGGACAGTTAGTGAGATTTTGCAAGCCTAGGCAAGTCGTGGGGGTTACAGATAGTGCGACATGAACCCAAGATCCCTGTTGAGACCGTCCTCATGTGTGTGGAACTTGGCTATCAGTCTCTGTTCAGCGACTCTGCGTTGTCGTGTGTCATGAAGGCCGCCTTGGAGAATGCTTACCCGAAGATCAGAGGCTGAATGCCCGTGACCGCTGAAGTGTTCGCCAACAGGAAGGGAACACTCTTGCCTGGTGATTGTCAAGCGGTGTTTATTCGTCTGCATGGTCTCCCCAGTGTACTATGCCTCACATCAGAGTTTGTATAGGACAGAGGAACATAATGTGAGCCTATTAGATTCATCACCCAACCCAGTTAAGAACCATTGGAATGGTTTCTCCTGGCAGGGTTCAAAGGATTTGGGGACATTTCATGCCTAGGTAAGGAATGCTCCTTGGGGGATGGGCAGTGAGAGAAGGGGCTATGCCCAGGAAAGGTGAAAAAGCCTTCATTTGGAATCTAAATGAGCGCAATCTGTTTATTCAGCAGTTCTCTAATCAAATATACAAACGCTGGCTTCTCATGCCTCTCACACAGAGAGAGCTCAAGCTGCCAGTGTAACAGTTTATACACACACACTCACCTCATTACCTGACCATTCAACCCCTGGACACCAGTGACAGCTACTGGCTAAACACTGAAGCCCTCACTATATTCATTAGAGTCCCATTACAGTACTCTGCAATCCGCTAGCCAACCCGACAACTGTGACAGCCCGCATTTGGCACACACTCCCGTTTACCCCCGTATCAGTATGGTGTACAGCCTGGGAAGCTCTGCTACAAAAGCTGCTTCCTGAGGAAGTGCCAGTCCGAGAGAGGGCAAACAAAGGCATGACTCTGAGCAGGGCCAGTGGGCACTGAGGGCAGAGGGGAGGGGGTTCACTCTGTCCGGAGAGGCAGTCTCCAATCTGGGAATCAGGCTGGCAGCTGGATCACTCACTCACTCACACTCATTCACTCACACACTCACACTCACTCACTCATACACACACTGACTCACTCATTCACTCACACACACACTCACTCACTCATACACACACTGACTCACTCACTCACACTCACTCATTCACAGTCACTCACACTCACTGACACACACACTGACTCACTCATTCACTCACACACACACTCACTCACACATACACACACTGACTCACTCACACACTCACTGACTCACACACACTGACTCACTCATTCACTCACACACACTCACTCACTCATACACACACTGACTCACTCACACACTCACTGACTCACACACACTGACTCACTCATTCACTCACACACTAACTCACTCACACACACACTGACTCACTCACACACACTCACTCATTCACTAACTCACTCACTCACACACTGACTCACTCACACACACTCACTCATTCACTCACACACTAACTCACTCACACACACACTGACTCACTCACACACACTCACTCATTCATTAACTTACTCACTCACACACTCACACACGCTTTCACTCACACACACACATTGACTCACTCATTCACTCACACTAACTCACACACACACTGACTCACTCACACACACTCACTCATTCACTAACTCACTCACTCACACACTAACTCACTCACATACACACTGACTCACACACACTCACTCATTCACTAACTCACTAGCTCACTCACTCACACACGCTTTCACTCACACACACACATTGACTCACTCATTCACTCACACACTAACTCACTCACACACACTCACTGACTCACTCACTCACTCTCACTCACACACTCAATCACACACACACACACACTCACTCCCTCATACACTCAGTTCCTTCTATTGTCCAGGTGATTTTAACCATGTACTTTGGATTACTGAGGTTAAGGCAAATGCAATGCTACTGTTACTATGAATGGGCATGTGTGAAGAGATTTAGGATGTTGTTTTGAGGTATGAGAGCATGGCGGTCGATGAAAGCCCTTCAGTTCATTTCAGTTCAGCTTTTCCAAGACAACAATGGAAGCTCTTCAGCCAAATAGCAATAAAACCCAGCACTGAACTGCACAGAGATTCAACACAGTGTCAAAATGGACAATGGCAAGCATAGAGGGAGCTTTACTCTGTATCTAACCCCATGCTGTACCTGTCCTGGGAGTGTTTGATGGGGGACAGTGTGGAGGGAGCTTTACTCTGTATCGAACCCCGTGCTGTACCTGTCCTGGGAGTGTTTGATGGGGGACAGTGTAGAGGGAGCTTTACTCTGTATCTAACCCCGTGCTGTACCTGTCCTGGGAGTGTTTGATGGGGGACAGTGTAGAGGGAGCTTTACTCTGTATCTAACCCCGTGCTGTACCTGTTCTGGGAGTGTTTGATGGGGGACAATGTAGAGGGAGCTTTACTCTGTATCTAACCCCGTGCTGTCCCTGTCCTGGGAGTGTTTGATGGGGAACAGTGTAGAGGGAGCTTTACTCTGTATCTAACCCCATGCTGAACCTGTCCAGGGAGTGTTTGATGGGGGACAGTGTAGAGGGAGCTTTACTCTGTATCTAACCCCATGCTGTACCTGTCCTGGGAGTGTTTGATGGGGACAGTGTAGAGGGAGTTTTACTCTATATCTAACTATGTCCTAGGGGTGTGCTGCTTTATGTTCTGGTGTTAATGAGAATAATAAATGGGAAACTTTGTTTTGAATGTTAGAGCATGTGTGCGAACGGCTGGGTCTGAGCTGAGACAGTGAGGCTATGGGTCTGTAAGCTGAGGCACTGAGATAAGGGTTGAGCGGATGTTTTTGTGACTTACTATCTGTCAGCAGTGCGTTGGGGCGGAGTTGATTCAGTGTCTTTGGTGGAAAATATCTTTCAAGCTGATTAGAAGTGAATCAATGTTCTTGTGGCTGGGATTGATTAGCTGGTTATTGACTGGATGAGTTCTGCTTACTGAGGGTTGCAAACCTTCTGGCAAAGAGGAAAATCGTGAACCAGTGAAATCGATGGGAATGTTTAAATCGGCACAGCTTCTGGATGGTGCTGGAACCGGAATTTGGGGATTGTTGCTGTGAATATGTGAACACATACAGCCCCAGGAATCAGGCTATGAATATTGGAAATACTTGGTGTCGTTGTTAAATTGAGGGCCTGTCTATCTGCTGGATGGAGGTTCCCAGGGCAGCATCTCACAGAGCTCTTGAATCCAGCTCAACATCACAAAGCACATCACGCTGTTCTTTGTAGGCATTTGTTAAGGACATAAGAATATAGAATCAGGAATGGGAGTAGACCACTCGGCCTCTCAAGCCTGCTCCCCCATTCAATAAGATCATAGAATCTCTACAATGCAGAAGAGGCCATTTGGCCCGTTGTTTTCTACACAGAGGGTGGTGTGTGCCTGGAACTCACTGCGGGGGGAAGTAGTGGAAGCTGATACAATAGTGATTTTTAAGGGGTGTCTGGATAATACATGAATAGGTTGGGAATAGAGAGATACAGTCTCCGGAAGGGTAGGGGGTTTTAGTTCAGTCAGGCAGCATGGTCAGTGCAGGCTTGGAGGGGCCGAAGGGCCTGTTCCTGTGCTGTAATTTTCTTTGTTCTTTGTGTCATTTTAAAGAAATGGCTCAGAAGAAAAAAGAAATAAGATATTCTCTGACAGAGTATCTTGCACAGGCCCTATCCTCATAACCCCACATATTTATGCCAATAGTTTCCCAACCTACACATTTTGGGACACTGAGGGAAAATTTAGCATGGCCAATCCATGTCTGTGGGAGGAAACTGGATCACCTGGAAGATCGTGGGAAGAACGTTGTCTGCGCAAATGCTACACAGTCACCTAAGGTCAAGATTGAACCCAGGTCCCTAGCGCTGTGAGGCAGCAGTGTTAACCGCTGTGCCACCACAACTGAGTTGATTGTGGCTTCAACTCCACTTTCCCGCATAACCCTTGGCCCCCTGGTCAATAAAACATAACATTTCCTTCTATTTCCGACCCTGTCATATCAATCCCTGTTTCGGGAATGGTAACTGAGAAAAAGCTCTTCATTTTGAACACATTCTTATTTAAGGCTAATTTGTGTCTGTAATTCCTGCCCACATGGTGTAAAGAGGATTTTGTTTTTAATTACCAGAGAGACCGTGTCTGTGAAGAATCACTGCCACCCTTTTCTCCAGATCTCATTCTGCGTGTGAGAGAGAGAGAGAGTGGGCGATGCAGAGTGTAACTAATGGTACCATGAACAACATCACTGCCAGTTCGTTCACTCCATTCTTACCGATTGGTTCATTTATATCACAGTTAGAGCTTCAGTCCTTTGCTCTGTGGTTTCCCCGGGTCTGTTTTGTTGGGTGCTCTGACTGTGGTGAGGATCCCTTCCAACCCTCTCCCCACAACTACAAGGGGGTCTGTGCCTTCCAACCTCCCGCCCACAGAGGGGTTTCTCTACATGGGCAGTGAAACAGAAATCTACTTCCCTTTCACACCATAAGACAATAACAGCACAATTAGGTCACTCGGCCCATCAAGTCTGCTCCACCATTCAACCATGGCTGATATTTTTCTCATCCCCATTCTCCTGCCTTTTCCCCATAACCCCCTGATCCCCTTATTAATCAAGAACCTATCTATCTCTGTTTTAAAGACACTCACTGACCCGGCCTCCACAGCCTTCTGCAGCAAAGAGTTCCACAGATTCCCCACTCTCTGGCTGAAGAAATTCCTCCTCATCTCTGTTTTAAAGGATCGTCCCTTTAACCTGAGGTTGTGCCCTCTGGTTCGAGTTTTTCCTACTAGTGGAAACATCCTCTCCATGTCCACTCTATCCAGGCTTCGCAATATCCTGTAAGTTTCAATAAGATCCCCCCTCATCCTTCTAAACTCCAACGAGTACAGACTCAGAGTCCTCAACCATTCCTCATACGACAAGCTCTTCCTTCCAGGGATCATTCTTGTGAACCTCCTCTGGACCCTTTCCAAGGTCAGCCCATCCCTCCTTAGATACAGGACCCAAAACTGCTCACAGTGTTCCAAATGGTGTCTGACCAGAGCACTGTACAGCCTCAGGAGTACATCCCTGCTCTTGTATTCTAGTCCTCTTGACATGATAATGCTATCATTGAATTTGCCTTCCTAACTGCCCACTGTATCTGCACGGAATTTTGAACAAGGATTCCCAAGTCCCTTTGTGTTTCTGATTTCCTAAGCATTGCTCCATTTAGAAAATAGTCTGTGCCTCCATTCCTCCTTCCAAAGTGCGTAACCTCACACTTTTCCACATTGTATTCCATCTGCCACTTCTGTGCCCACTCTCCTAACCTGTCCAAGTCCTTCTGCACCCATCCTGCTTCCTCAATACTACCTATCCCTCTACACAAAATGGTTCTAGTGCAGAAGGAGGCTATTCAGCCCACTGAGTGTGTGCGATTGGGATGGCATAGTGGCACACTGATTAGTGTTGCCACCTCACAGCTCCGGGGACCCGGGTTCGATTCCAGCTTGGGTCACTGTCTGTTCAGAGTCTGCACATTCTCCCCGTATCTGCATGGGTTTCCTTCAGGTGCTCTGGTTTTCTCCTACAGTTCGAAAGACATGTTGGTTACGTGCATTGGCCATGCTAAATTCTCCCTTAGTGTCCTGGGATGCATAGGTTAGCGGGATTGGCAGGGTGAACATGTGGGGTTGCAGAGATAGGGCCTGGCTCGGATTGTTGTCAGTGCAGACTCAATGGGCCGAATGGCCTTCTTCTGCACTGCAGGGATTCTACTATTCTCTGACTGTAACTCTCTGTGGGACAAATTCACCCAGTGTCACTCCCCCACTTGCTTTCCCTGCACAACTTTTGCTACCAATTAACTCCCTTTTCTAGTTTACCCTGCCTGTGTGTCCCAGATCCCAATCTGGCTGCAGGAGAAGGTTTTTCTCATGTCAATATCCTGGAACTCCCTCCCTAACAGCACTCTGGTGTAGGGTGTACCTACACCTTAGGGACTGCAGCGACTCAGGAAAGCAGCTCACCGCTACATTCTATGTTTGAGAGGAGGAGGGGCTGCTGGGGCACATATTTTTATTTTGAATGTTAGCACAGTAGCACAATGGTTAGCACCGCTGCTTCACAGCGCCAGTGACCTGGGTTTGATTCCTGGTTCAGGTCACTGTGTGTGTGGAGTCTGCACATTCTCCCCGTGTCTGCGTGGGTTTCCTCCATGTGCTCCAGTTTCCTCCCACAGTCCAAAGATGTGCTGGTTAGGTTGATTGGTTAGGCCAGGGTAAATTCTCCCTCAGTGTACCCGAACAGGCACCAGTGTGTGCCAACTTGGGGATTGTCACAGTAACTACATTGCAGTGTTAATTTCAGCCTTACTTATGACAAATAAATAAATAAACTTCATCCAGAATCGAAACATTGGCTCTATTCTCTCTCTGCAGATGCTGTCAGACCTGCTGAGATTTTCCAGCAGCTTCTGTTTTTGTGTGACATTTAGTTGTGAAGCTCCCATGGCCAACTAGCTGTCCTGAGTGAGGCTGGATTATAAATGTCGCAGTGATTGGACCCTCGATATTGTACATCAGATGGTATTTTGCTCAATTCAGATGGTTCAAATTGACTCATTCTTTTAAGAAGGGAATCTGCCTGTTATTGTGAAACAGCCGAGAGAAGGAAAAGTTCACATAGTTTCATAGATATTTCAGTTTCTCACTAAACATTAATAAACAGTAACGGAGTTAAGCGAGTGTGTGCTGGTTAGACAAACATCCTCGCCCAGCCCTCAGCATTCTCCACTGCACCCTCCGGGGACCTCTGGCTGTCGAAGGCAGAGAGTAACTCAAACTGGAGAAAAATGATGTCCCTATTGATCTGCAGAGAGAAAGATGCTGCCTCACTTCACACTCATACACTGAAATAGAGTTACAAAGGCAGCAATAGCCTGCTTAACAAGCAGCGAGAGAGGCTGCAAAAATACTCACTCAGCTCACTTCCACAGTTTCAACAGTGAGCCTGTGTGTGTGTGTCTCTGTGTATGTGTCTGTGTATATCTGTATGTGTCTGTGTATACCTGTATGTGTCTGTGTATATTTGTGTGTGTATCTCTGTGTATGTCTATATGCATCCTTGTATATCTGTGTGTGTGTGTGTCTATGTGTGTGCATGTGTGTCTCTGTTCTGTGTGCATGTGTGTGTATCTGTCTGTGTGTGTGTGTCTATATGTGCGTGTGTGACTGTGTGTGTGGCTGTGAGAATATCTGTATGCATGTGTGTCTCTGTTCTCTGTGTCTGTGTGTCTGTCCTTGTATGTGTGTGTCTCTGCATATATGTGTGTGTGTGTGTGTCTGTGTATATCTGTGTGTGTGTTTTTGTGTATATCTGTGTGAATGTGTGTGTGTGTTGCCTGTGTATATCTGTGTGAATGTGTGTGTGTGTATGCCTGTGTATATCTGTGTGAATGTGTGTGTGTGTGTTTTTGTGTATATCTGTGTGAATGTGTGTGTGTGTGTTTTTGTGTATATCTGTGTGAATGTGTGTGTCTGTGTGAATGTGTGTGTGTGTGTTTTTGTGTATATCTGTGTGAATGTGTGTGTGTGTGTTGTCTGTGTATATCTGTGTGAATGTGTGTGTGTGTCTGTGTATATGTGTGTGTGTTTTTGTGTATATCTGTGTGAATGTGTGTGTGTGTCTGTGTGTGTGTGTGTTGTCTGTGTGAATGTGTGTGTTTGTCTGTGTATATGTGTGTGTGTGTTTTTGTGTATATCTGTGTGAATGTGTGTGTGTGTGTTGTCTGTGTATATCTGTGTGAATGTGTGTGTGTGTCTGTGTATATGTGTGTGTGTGTGTGTTTTTGTGTATATCTGTGTGAATGTATGTGTGTGTGTGTGTGTGTGTGAGAGATTCAATCATTGCTTTCAGTAGGGAACTGAATAAGCACCAAAGGGGTTAAAAACGGCCGAGGTACAGGGGTTGCAATTTTGTAGAACCTTAGTTAGTCAACACTTGGAATACAGTGTTCAGTTCTGGTCGCCACTCTACTGGAAGGATACATTTCTATAAGATCTCCCCTCATGTTTGATTAATTTATTAGAGTTCTTTGAGGAAGTAACAAGCATGGTTGATAAAGGTGAACCTGTGGATGTGATACAATTGGATTTTGACAATGTGTTAAATCAAAGATTTCGACACAGAATGAGCATTAGGAGTAACACATTAACTGGGATAGATCTGAATCCACAAAAAAATCAGCCATGATCTTATTGAATGATAGAACAGGCTTGAGGGGCCAGATAGCCTACTCCTGCTCCTTGTTCATACGTTCTTGTGTTCCTGTTAACTAACGGTGAGTAGGTATAAATAGGCCATTTTCAGATTTCAAATCTATATCAAGGACTTGGTTGAAGGGACTGTAAACACAGCAGCTCACTTTGCTGATGACAAAAAGTTGTTAGGAAAGTAAATTGTCAAGAGGACATAAAAAGTCTACAAAAGGAAACAGGCTAAGTGAGTGGACAAAGATTTGCCAGATGGGAGAATGTCAACTTGTCTACTTTGGCAAGAAGAATAAAAAAGTAGCAAATGATTTAAATAAGGAGAGATTACAAAGCTCAGTGGTACAGAGGGATCTGGGTGTCCTGGTACACAAATCACAAAATGTTAGTAAGCAGGTACAGCAAGTGGTTAGACAGCCAACTGGGATATTGGTGTCCATTGTAAGGAGAATCAAGAGGCAGCATGGTGGCAAACTGATGCCTCATAGCTCCAGGGACCCGGGTTCAATTCCTGGCTCGGGTCACTGTCTGTGTGGAGACTGCACGTTCTCCCCATATCTGCATGGGTTTCCTCTGGGTGCTCTGGTTTCCTCCCACAGTGGAAAAACGTGCTGGTTAGGTGCATTGGCTATGCTAAATTCTCCCTCAATGTACCCGAATAGGCACTGGAGTGTGGCGGCTATGGGAATTTCACAGTAACTTCATTGCAGTGTTAATGTAAGCCTAATTGTGACTCTAATAAATAAACTTTTAAAATTAGGGAAGTGTTGCTAGAATGGTTTAGAGCCTCAGTTAGACTGCATCTGGAGGCCTGTGTACAATTTTGGTCTCCTTACTTAAGAAAGGTACAACTGCATTGACATCAGTTCATGGATGGTTCATGAAGAGGTTTATGAGGACAGGGTGGACAGGATGGCCCTTTACCTACTGTGTTTAGAAGAATGAGAGGTGATCTTATTGACACATAGACAGAGTGGATGCTGAAAGGATGTTTCTCCTTGTAAGGAGCCTAGAGCTGTAGGGGACACAGACTGAGACACGGAGAATAGTTTTCTCTCTGGGTGTAGTTATTCTTTAGAATTCTCTCCCCCAGAGAGCAGTGGGGGGCGGCGGGGGGGGGGGGGCAGGAAATTGAAGATATTCGAGACTGAGTTCATTGGACAATTCAGTTGAGAATTATTGAGGATGGCCATGAAAGTGGGCTTGAGATGGCAGCCTTGGCTTTATGGAATAGCAGGAAGGTGGGATGGGCTGAGTGGCCTACTCCTAACTCCTAACTCTTGTTAAAAGTCTTTACCTCATGAACTTTGCTCTTTACACTCAATAACTCCTCAGGGTTGAACTCTCTGTGCACCGCTGTCCACCCTACCATTGCCTGACTTCCTGCCCAGTGTCAGTGTCCAGGGAGCTTTAGCCACTGTGTTTGAGTTTTTGCTGTAGCTATCCCTGTACAGAATTGCTATTCATTATCCCGTGCAGACACAAGCTCAATTCCCAGCACTGCTTCACTGATCCTCAACTTCAATAAACAGCCTCACCAACAATGCGAATGCCCTGGGAGCAAGGTCTGCAGATAAGCTAACTCTGGCTGGGATAATTAATACACACCACTCATGCTTCATGGCCTGATGAGCTGTAATTTGTATGGGAGCAGGAACAACCCAGAAAGCAACTCATATTCCTGGCTCAGGGAGCCTATGAGTTCTCAGATGGAGAGAGAAACTGAAAAAGACTTTTGTTGGTTGTTGAGGGATTAATCTCAAAGTTTAGATAACTCCAGAGAAGCGAGTGTGAAGACACGGTGATTGGAGCAGAATAACCGGGTGTGTGTGTGTCTGAGAAAGAGATGGGAGGGTTTGAGGGAGGGGGTGTTTGACGGAAGGGGTTTGAGGGAGGAGTGATAGAGGGAGGAAGGTTTGCTATGTAATGAGGTGGGTAGAATTGTGGTGAAGGATCCTCTTGGGGAGAGTGATCATTGTATGGTGGAGTTTCTGGTGCAGATGGAGGAGGAGAAAGTGGGTTCCCAGACATGCGTCCTCTATTTGAATAGAGGGGAGGACGGCAGGATGAGAGAAGAATTGGCGAATGTGGACTGGGGGAGCGCGTTGGAGGGAGGGTCTGTTGAGGAGCTGTGGAGGATCTTTAAGGAGATCTTTCTTGGTGCTCAGCGGAAATTTATTCCGATGGTCAAAAAGGATAGTAGGAAGAGAGGTAATAAGCCGTGGATAACGAAGGAGGTGGAGGAAAGTGTTAAATTAAAAGTGGAGGAATTTAGAGTAGCTAAGAGTAGTGGGCGAGAAGAGGATTGGGAGAGGTTTAAATGTCAACAAAGATTGACAAAGAAGTTGATAAAGAAGGGTAGGAGAAACTATGAAGCTGGGCTAGCACTTAATATAAAAAAGAATAGCAAGAGTTTTTATAAATATATAAAAAGGAAGAGGCTGGCTAGGGTGAATGTTGGTCCTTTAGAGGATGAGAAAGGGGACCTAGTGGTAGGGGATGAGGAAATGGCTAAGGTATTGAATAACTTTTTTGTTTCTGTCTTCATGGAGGAGGACGTGTTTAATTTGCCGGGTGTTAGCGATGGAAAGGTGGTAGGACTGGAGGGTCTTAATGACATTACTGTTTCTACAGAGGCGGTGCTCGATAGACTGGAGGGGCTGATTGTGGACAAGTCCCCAGGACCGGATGGAATGCATCCGAGGGTTCTGAAAGAAATGGCGGAGGTTATAGTGGATGCATTGGTAGTTATTTTCCAGACGTCGCTGGATTCCGGGGAAGTGCCGGATGATTGGAAAACGGCTAATGTTACGCCGTTGTTTAAGAAGGGTGCCAGGCAAAAGGCAGAGAATTATAGGCCGGTTAGTTTAACGTCTGTGGTAGGCAAAATGTTAGAATCTGTCATTAAGGAGGAAATTGCGAGGCATCTTGAAGGGAATTGCTTGATAGAGCAGACGCAGCACGGTTTCATTAAAGGGAAGTCGTGTCTGACAAATTTACTGGAGTTCTATGAGGATGTGTCTAGGGCGGTGGATAGAGGAGAGCCGGTGGATGTGGTCTTTCTAGATTTTCAGAAGGCGTTTGACAAAGTACCTCACAAGAGGTTATTGCAGAAGGTCGAGGGACATGGAGTTGGGGGTAGGGTGTTAGCGTGGATAGAGGATTGGTTGTCAAATAGGAGGCAGAGAGTGGGGGTCAACGGGTGCTATTCGGATTGGCGGATGGTGACTAGTGGAGTGCCCCAGGGGTCGGTGCTGGGGCCTCAGCTTTTTACCATTTATATAGATGATCTGGAGGAAGGAACCGAGTGTAGGGTGTCGAAATTTGCTGATGACACCAAGATTGGGGGAATGGCAAATTGTGCGGAGGGTGTGGAGAGTCTGCAGAAGGATCTAGATAGGCTGGGCGAATGGGCCAGGAAATGGCAAATGGAATTTAATGTTGGCAAGTGTGAGGTGGTCCACTTTGGTAGGAAGAATGGTAGGAAGGACTATTACTTACGGGGCGAAAAACTGCAGCAGGCAATGGTGCAGAGGGACCTCGGGGTCCTTGTGCATGAGTCGTAAAAACCCAGCTTGCAGGTGCAGCAGGTGGTCAGGAAGGCGAATGGGATCTTGGCCTTCATAGCGAGGGGGATTGAATAAAAAAGTAGGGAGGTCTTGCTGCAGCTGTATAGGGCATTGGTGAGGCCGCAGCTGGAGTGCTGTGTGCAGTTTTGGGCGCTGCACCTGCGCAAAGATATTTTGGCCTTGGAGGGAGTGCAGAGGAGGTTTACTAGGCTGATACCGGAGTTGAGGGGGTTGAGCTATGAGGAGAGGCTGAATAAACTGGGCTTGTACTCGTTAGAGTTTAGAAGAATGAGGGGAGATCTCATTGAGACGTATAAGATGATGAATGGGATGGATAGGATAGAGGTGGAGAGACTCTTCCCGCTCAAAAAAGACAGTAGGACTAGGGGGCACAGTCTCAAGATAAAAGGGGGGCAGTTTAGAATGGAATTGAGGAGGAACTTCTTCACTCAAAGGGTGGTGAATCTCTGGAATTCTCTGCCCGTTGAAGTGGTGGAGGCTGCCTCGCTAAATATTTTTAAGATGCGGGTTGATGGGTTTTTGATAAGAGAGGGGATTAAGGGTTATGGGGAGAAAGCGGGAAAGTGGAACTGAGCAGCAACAGATCAGCCATGATCTTATTGAATGGCGGGGCAGGCTCAAAGGGCTAGATGGCCTACTCCTGCTCCTATTTCTTATGTTCTTATGTTTAGGGGGTGTTTGGAAGAGGTGTTTGAGAGAGGGGGTTTGAGGGAGGGATGCTTGAGGAAGGGTGTTACAAAGAACAAAGAACCCAGCACGGGAAACAGGCCCTTCGGCCCAACGAGCCCACGCCGCCACATCACCCTACACCTATTCTCCATTCGTAGATATGGAACTGAGTAGGGTTCCATATCTACGAATGGAACCCTACTCAGTCAGATTCAGGGAAGAAATAGTGTCAATTTGGTAAAAACCGATTAGCCTGAGAGCACATCTTTGGGGTGTGGGAGGAAACCGGAGCGCCCGGAGGAAACCCACGCAACCACAGGGAGAATGCGCAAACTCCCACAGACACAGGCCCAAATCCATGTGCCTGCACAGCCAGCAGTGCTAGTCACTGAGCTGTTGCGGCGCCCGGTGTTTAGGGAGGGTGTTTGAGAGAGGGTGGTTTGAGGGAGGGATTTGAGGGAACGGGTTTGAAGGAGAGATGTTTGAAGGAGAAAGATTTGAGGGAGGGGGCATTGGGCAGGTGTTTGAGGGAGGGGGTTTGAGGGAAGGGGCTTGAGGGAGGGGGTTTTGAGGAAGATTTGAGGGAGAAGTGGTTTGAGGGGGGGCGCTTCGGGGGATGTTTGAGAGAGAGAGTTTGAGGGAGGGGTGTTTGAGGGAGGAAGGTTTGAGGGAGGGGTGGTTAGAGGAGGGGACTTTGGGGGATGTTTGGGGGGGTGTTTGAGGGAGGGGATTTGAGGGAAGGGGTTTGAGGGAGGGGTGTTTGAGGGTTTAAGGGAGGAAGGTTGAGGGGGGGGTTATACTTCTAACTGTGGATGATTCAGTGTGCAGTGAGGCCAATTACAAACAGTTTTTGTTACTCTCTGAATCCTCCTGCTGCCTCGGTTTAGTGATGTGTCCAACTGCTCACATCTTGGTTGCTGCAGTAAAGCCCTCCCAGCCCGACAAGAACTAAATCTGGACCAATGGCTCCAAGATAATGGTGTCTCTGTCACAGACACACCCCAGTGCAGTGGCTTTCTCCAAGCTGAGAGCTTAGCCAGTTTCCCAACCTCAGGTACTGAGGGCAACTCGAGAGTTTCTCCCCATCCTGGAACAGCTGAGGAGGAAAGACTGTGAATCCAGCGAGAAGGAGCAAGAGGAAGAGGCTTGAGCGATACAGGGAGAGAGTGACTTCTCCTGAGAGGAATTAGGGAGGAGTTCAGAAAAGCTTTGAGGAAAAACAGGAGAGAGAAACGTTTGGAATAATTTACTAAATGATGTAAACCTGGGAAGGGTTAGGATGGGAGAGTTAGTGTGCTTTGAACAGCCTCTAACTTTCAGCTTGATTTATTGCATGACTGAATCTCTCTCTTTGCCATTCAGACATTACACTCATTGTGTTTAAAAAACACGGGGAATGGAATAATGGAGTATACACTTTGGCAGAACATTCCAGAACCTTGGATTAATGTATATACATATAAGGTGATGGCTTACTTGTATTATCACTACATTATTAATCCAGAAACTCAGCTAATGTTCTGGGGACCCGGGTTCAAATCCCGCCAAGGCTGATGGTGGAATTTGAATTCAATAAAAATTATCTGGAATTAAAAATCTGCTGATGATCATGAAACCATTGTTGATTGTCAGAAAAACCCATCTGGGTCACTAATGTCCCTTTAGGGAAGGAAATCTGCTGTCCTTGCCTGGTCTGGCCTACATGTGACTCCAGAGACACAGCAATTTGATTGACTCTCAACTGCCCTCAAGGGTAACTAGAGATGGACAATAAATGCTGGCCCAGCCAGTGACACCCATGTCCCACTGATGATTTAAAAAACTCTTCAAACCTTTCATCTTCACCTTGTACCAAACATGAAACTCTTTATTTGGATTGGTACTTAAGGAGTTATAATAATTCTCACACTTCAAATTTCAGAATTATGAGAAGAAGATGAAAGGGAAGAACATTGCTACAGAAATTACAATGATGGGGACTGCTCTTTCCCAATTATCCAGACATATGGAATAACAATAGCTAATTCCATCAGTTTCTTGTCTGGTTGTTATAGGGTGAACTCTCTCTGTCATACTGCTCGATATCGTCACTCACTCCGGGTAAATCCAGCTCCAGGTCACATTGGAAATTAAACAGTTACAATGGCCCAAATATTGGGGACTGGGTGTTGTAGTAACACAAATCGTTCACCAACATGGCTACATGTTGGATGGAATTGTGGAATCCCTACAAGAGATCATTCAGCCCAGCAAGTCTGCACCGACTCTCTGGGTGGACTGAACATCGGCCAGATATAAGGGTTTGTGTGAAATGAGTTTGGCAACACTTGGTCCAGCTCTCGATGAACAGAGACCTACAGCACGAGATGGACATGAACTTGTCAGTCTGACTCAGACAGAGGAAGCAGCCCTAGCAAGTCAATAATAGATAATGTGAATGATGCATGTGTGTGTATAGGTCCTCATCGGCATGGAGAGAAGCACAAGGCAAGTTCACACCTTCTCAATCATACCATCACATACAGAATGCCTTTAGTGACTGAGTGAGCAAGCGTGAGTGAGTGACTGAGAGTGTGAGTGAGTGGTACGAGTGAGAGTGAGTGAGTGTTTGAATGAGTGAGTGTGTAAGTATGAGTGAGAGAGTGTGGAGTGTGTGTGAGTGAGTGTGTGGGTGTGTGAGTGAGTGTGTGGGTGTGTGAGTGAGTGCATGAGTGTGAGCAGGCGAGTGAGTGAGGGAATGAGTGACAGTGTGTGATTGAGTATGTGCTGGAGTGAGTGAGTGAATGAGTGTGTGAGTGTGTGAATGAGTGTGTGAGTGAGTATAAGAGTGAGTGTGAGTGAGTCTGTGAATGAGTGTGTGAGTGAGTGTGTGGTTGAGTGTGTGTGTGAGTGAGTGTGAGTGGGTGAGTGAATGAGTGAGTGAGTGAGTGTGTTGCGTGAATATGTGAGTGAATGAGTATGTGAGTGAGTGAGAGTATGTGAGTGACCGAGTGAGTGTGTGAGTGAGAGAGTGAGTGTGTGAGTGAGTGAGTGAGAGAGTGGGTGAGTGTGTGAGTGAATGAATGAGTGAGTGAGATTGTGTGAGTGAGAGCATGTATGAGTGAGTGAGTGGGTGGAGATGGAATCTACAGAAATGGCATTGAATGTGGGCGAGAGAGACGGGGGTAGTGTTTATCTACACCCCCGTATGCTGAGGAACTCAATGTGAAATTTGTTTCTGTGACAAGCAGAGAAAAGTCTCCTTGTTTTATGAGACACTTTTCACTGTATCCCAGTACATGTGACAATAATAAATCAAACAATACTTTTCACTGTATCCCAGTACATGTGACAATAATAAATCAAACAATACTTTTCACTGTATCTCAAAAGTCTGAGGTCACGTACCAACCAACTCAAGAACAGCTTCTTCCCTGCTGCCGTCAGACTTTTGAATGGACCCACCTCGCATTAAGCTGAACTTTTTCTACACCTTGGCTATGTCTATAACACTACATTCTGCACCCTCTCATTTCCTTCTCTATGAATGGTATATTTTATCTGTGTAGCGTACAAGAAACAATACTTTTCACAGTATCCCAGTACATGTGACAATAATAAATCAAACAATACTTTTCACTGTATCCCAGTACATGTGACAATAATAAATCAAACAATACTTTTCACTGTATCCCAATACATGTGACAATAATAAATCAAACAATACTTTTCACTGTATCCCAGTACATGTGACAATAATAAATCAAACAATACTTTTCACTGTATCCCAGTACATGTGACAATAATAAATCAAACAATACTTTTCACTGTATCCCAATACATGTGACAATAATAAATCAAATCAACTCAAAATATGTTAACTTGATCTTTCTCTACACCCTAGCTATGACTGTAACACTACATTCTGCACTCTCTCCTTTCCTTCTCTCCTGTGTACTTTATGAATGGTATGCTTTGTCTGTTCAGTGTACAAGAAACAATACTTTTCACTGTATCCCAGTACATGTGACAATAAATCAAACAATACTTTTCACTGTATCATAGAGTCATAGAATCCCTACAGTGCAGAAGGTGGCCATTTGGCCCATCAAGCCTGCACCAATCACAATCTCACCCAGGCCCTATCCCCGCAACCCCACATATTTATCCTGCTAATCCTCCCTGACATAAAGGGGCAATTTAGCATGGCCAATCCATCTAACCAGCACACCTTTCGAACTGTGGGAGGAAACTGACACAGACACGAGGAGAATGCACAAACTCCGCACAGTGATCCAAGCTGGGAATTGAACCTGGGTCCCTGGCGCCGTGAGGCAGCAGTGTCACTGTGCTGCCTTGATGTAGGATAGTTTGCTTGTCAGCTCAATGCAGTGTGCGGGCTGGGGGAAATTCAATCGCAGCCCCCATGGGGGCTGGGGAGAGGGGGGGGGGGGACGTTAAGAGGAAGGGAATATGTGGCCAACAGAATCTGTTGTCACTCTCAGAGTAAGAACAGGGGGAACATTGAGGATTTCAGCCCTGCCCTTGGCTGGGTGTCCTTGCTGCCGCATCATCGCAATGAGTTAAGTGGAAGAGACATCTCCCAGGGATTAGCCCGGCTGGCACGGGGACTGAGCCTGCGTCGCTGCCGTTATGGAACACTGCACTCTCAGCTACCTGGGCGATCTGCTGTGATACCCAGCAGAATGCCCAGCACAATATGTCTCTGTTCATGGGAGACTGGCAGCATCTGACAGGACCTTTCAATCCGCACACAATTCCAGTTTCACTTTCAGTCCTGGCAAAGAGTTCTGAGCTCTGAGGCTGGACGGGATTTCATCATCCACATTTACAATCCGATCCCAGAAGAGTGTAGACGTGTTGGAAGGTGTGGAGTGGTAGGCCAGATCCTTCCTTCTGCTTTACAATCAGATCATGGCTGTTTGTATCCACAGCGTGGCACGGTGGCACAGTGGGTTAGCACTGCTGCCTCACAGCGCCAGGGAGCCGGGTTCGATTCCCGGCTCGGGTCACTGTCTGTGTGGAGTTTGCATGTTCTCCCCATGTCTGCGTGGGTTTCCTCCAGCTGCTCTGGTTTCCTCCCACAGTCCGAAAGGCGTGCTGGTTTGGGTGCATTGGGCCGTCTAAATTCCCCCTCAGTGTACCCAAACAGGCACTGCAGTGTGGAGTCCAGGGGCTCTTCACAGTAATTTCATTGAAGTGTTTATGTCAGCCTACTTGTGACTAATAAATAAACTAAGGCTAAATACTATATTCCTCTGGTAAAATATTTGCTAAGCTGTACTAGTTTACCATGGATTCCCCACAGTGCAGATAGAGACCATTTGGCCCATCGAGTCTGCACTGACTCTCTGACGCAGCATCTTACCCAAGTCTATACCCCTAACCCCACATCGCTGCTTCTCCATCTGTCCCCTCAGGGTTTAGGGTAACTAGCTTCCACTCCAGTTCAAAGGGTTCTGGGATGGCTAAGAAACTGATGCACCATCTCCAGACCCAGTCCGGGGAAAGGCTGCTTGAGGG
Source organism: Prionace glauca (assembly GCA_037974335.1). Lineage (NCBI taxonomy): Eukaryota > Metazoa > Chordata > Chondrichthyes > Carcharhiniformes > Carcharhinidae > Prionace > Prionace glauca. The sequence continues at coordinate 6,362,117 of CM075753.1, read as the reverse complement.
GTTGGGAGATGGCTTATTTGATTTGATTTGATTTATTACTGACAAGTATTAGTATTCAGTGAAAAGTATTGTTTCTTACAGACAAAGCATACCATTCACAGAGAAGGAAATGAGAGATTGCAGAATGTAGTGTTACAGTCACAGCTAGGGTGTAGAGAAAGATCAACTTAGTGCAGGGTATGTCTTTTCAAAAGTCTGACGGCAGCAGGGAAGAAGCTGTTCTTGAGTCGGTTGGTACGGGACCTCAGACTTTTGTATCTTTTTCCTGAAGGAAGAAGGTGGAAGAAAGAATGTCCGGGGTGCGTGGGGTCCTTGATTATGCGGCTGTTTTGCTGAGGCAGTGGGAAGTGTAAACAGAGTCAATGGATGGGAGGCTAGTTTGAGTGATGGATTGGGTTTTGTTTATGGGTTTGGATGCTCTCTATAGCGCCGCAGTTTCATCTCTTCGCACTCCCAGTGAAATCTCTCGATGTATTTGGCGCCTTCCCCTCTGAACCTCTCCACTTTGGCCATTCACAAACCAGGTTCTCCAATGAGCAGCCAGGAATGTTTAAGCTCCTTCAGAAAGGTTTTGGGAATATCTCTGATATTCTGCAGTCTATCTAAAACTCTTTTTTGCCGTGATGCTTTGTGACCATCCTTAGTGGGACCCAAAGAAGGCCTTATAGTTTATTAAACTCTGTTTACCAAGGGTGGGAGGAGCTCGTGGTGGGTGTCCCATACACTGCCTGTGGTGAAATACCTGCACTCGCTGGTGTCACGTGAGTGTAACTTTAATGGTGACATGTGAGTGTACCTTTAAGAAGGTTTTTTTTTAAATCATGCAACTTGCAGCTTCAGTGATGTCATTGGAGGCAGAGCTAAGCTGCGGCAGTCAGGTGATTGGGGTTTTCTCCTTTGGGCTTTCAGTTTGGTTTTGGGGGAGTGTGTTGGAAGCAGTCTCCTCCCCCCTTCTCCTTCTCCCTCCCCATTTGGTTCTGAAACTATTATCAGTTAGCTGAAGAAGAGGCTTATTGTCATCCTGCCTTAAATAAGCTGTGTTTTAGGTAACAGATTCGATTACAATCTCTTCTGAGGTTCTGCACAAGTAATTTTCAGCATTCAACCCAGGAGCTGGGATTCCTGTAACAAGTGGACATTAACCTATGCTGTATTGAGTTTATTTGGAGGTTTTATGTATTGGCTGTTGGAACGCATTATAGAGATATTTCCTTAAGAGTTATACGTTATTGTGGCTGTTGCGTTTCTTGTTGGTAATTGTTATAAGTTCTTGCTAAGTGTCTTACTATACACGTCAACAATATTCTTAATTAAACTGTGTTTTTGATAAAAGCTCCTTGTGGGTTAGTTGACTCACACCTGGAGTGAAACCTCTCTTGCTCATCCTAGCCAACTCAATGTTAAATGTCACAGGGCAGGCAAGCTTCACAGAACACCTTGAAGCCAGAACATTAAATACAGGAGCTGGGATGTCTTGTTGAAGCTGTATAAGACATTGGTAAGGCTACACTTGAATACAGTGTGCAATTCTGTTCACCCTATTATAGAAACGATATTATTAAACTAGAAAGAGTGCAAAAAAGATTTACTAGTATGCGACTTGATGGATTGAGTTATAAGGAGAGGCTGAATTGACTAGGACTTTTTTCTCTGGGCATAGAAGGCTGAGAGGCGATCTTATAGAGGTCTGTAAAATAATGAGGGACGTAGATCAGCTAGATGTCAAGATCTTTTTCCAAAGATAGGGAGTCTAAAACTAGAGGGCATAGGTTTAAGGTGAGAGAGGAGAGATACAAAAGTGTCCAGAGGGGCAATTTTTTCACACAGAAGGTGGTGAGTGTCTGGAACAAGCTGCCAGAGGTAGTAGTACAGGCGGGTATAATTTTGTCTTTTAAGAACATAAGAACATAAGAAATAGGAGCAGGAGTAGGCCATCTGGCCCTTCGAGCCTGCCCCGCCATTCAATAAGATCATGGCTGATCTGTCGTGGCTCAGTTCCACATTCCGGCCCTCTCCCCATAACCCTTAATCCCTTCTCTTATCAAAAACCCATCAACCCGCTTCTTGAAAATATTTAGCGAGGCAGCCTCCACCACTTCAACGGGTAGAGAATTCCAGAGATTCACCACCCTTTGAGTGAAGAAGTTCCTCCTCAACTCCATTCTAAAACGCCCCCCCTTTATCTTGAGGCTGCATTTAGACAGTTACATGGATAAGATGGGTATTGAGGGATATGGGCCAAATGCGGGCAATTGGGACTAGCTTAGGGGTTTAAAAATAAGGGCGGCATGGACGAGTTGGGCCGAAGGGCCTGTTTCCATGCTGTAAACCTCTGTGACTCTAAGTATCCAACCTGATTTGTAACACTGGACTCTTCCCTCATTGCTTCCCTTGTCAGACTTTGCACTCTGACCATCTATTATTACTGTCAGGATGGGGTTATTCATGGTCTGATACAGTTGGAGACAAGGCATTATTGAACACAGTGCCAGGTATGTACAACACAGGTTCAGCACAAGGCTCTGCACAGCACTATCTCTTTCCACTTCATGTTATCTTACAACACTGCTGATGTAGACCACGTATTTAATATTAGCCCTTTGTACCATTTCCCCCCCCACCTCTTTGCCTTCTAATCTGGCTCACAGTGACGAGCATTATAATCGTTTCACCAACCTCCCCAACCTTGTTCCCAGCTCACCCTGAGCTTACAGAGGATTCACATTCTCTGAGTTCCCTCTCACATTCTCAGATATTATTGCCTCTCTGCTCCTGTTGGCTCCCTGACTGTTTGGGTCCATTCCATTCTCGCTCTCCTTGTCGAGGTGAACCACTATCCCATTCTCGCTCTCAGCACAATAAGCTCTCAGATACAGGCTGGGATTTTCCAGTCTTGTTCGCCCCCAAAACCAGGAAATCCTATCTGAGGTCCACAGACCTTTCCACAGCTGCGGGCGAGTCAGGAAGATTCGCCGCACTATGTCTCTCCCGGGATTTGGCCTTCTCGATTCCAATCTCCAATCCAGACAGATTCACCGGGTCAGAGTTCTGGTAAATTGGCCAGTCTCTGGCACTGATTGTCGAGGCTGGACTGATTTTCACATTCTTTCTAGCTTACTTTCTCAAGATCAGTTGCTTTTAGACTTGACGTGAGTTTATGTGGAAGAACAGGAAATAGAGTCTGAAATCGTTTCCCCAGCAGACAGTCTGATGGAACCAGCCCATTGTGAAGTGGTGAGAACAACAGCTCAGCAATGCCAAGGTGATATCATCATCCTTCAACAAAGCTTATACCATTTTTACTCCTTGTTCATCATCTCCGTTTGCTTGTGGGTATCTGGGTGAGGATGTGGGTGTCTGGGTGAGGATGTGGGTGTCTGGGTGAGGATGTGGGTGTCTGGGTGAGGATGTGGGTATCTGGGTGAGGATGTGGGTATCTGGGTGAGGATGTGGGTGTCTGGATGAGGATGTGGGTGTCTGGGTGAGGATGTGGGTGTCTGGGTGAGGATGTGGGTATCTGGGTGAGGATGTGGGTATCTGGGTGAGGATGTGGGCGTCTGGGTGAGGATGTGGGCGTCTGGGTGAGGATGTGGGTGTCTGGGTGAGGATGTGGGTGTCTGGGTGAGGATGTGGGTGTCTGGGTGAGGATGCTGTGGACTATAGTCTGAAGTGACAGGATTTGGAATGCTATGTGCGGCAAACACTTCTTTTAGTGAGTTCGTGACTGATTCTGAGGTTGTTTCGTGAATATGTTTAATGGCACACTGGTTAGCACGGCTGCCTCAGAGCACCAGGAACCTGGGTTCAATTCCCAGCTTGGGTCACTGTCTGTGTGGAACCTGCACATTCTCCCCGTGTCTGTGTGGGTTTCCTCCGGATGCTCTGGTTTCCTCCCACACTCCAAAGATTGTGTGGGTTAGAAAAATTGGCCATGCTAAATTGCCACTTCCATTACCTTGCATTAAGCTGATCTTTCTCTACACTCTAGCTTTGACTGTAACACTACATTCTGCACACTCTAGTTTCCTTCTCTACAAATGGTATGCTTTGTCTGTATAGCGCGCAAGAAACAATACTTTTCACTATGTTAATACATGTGACAATAACAAATCAATTCAAATCAAATAGTGTCTTCAGATGTGTAGGTTAGCTGGATTAGCCATGGGAAATGTGTGGGATTTCAGGATAAGGTGGAGGAGTAGTTTTTGGGTAAGATACTCAACACTTCCTCCTTCATTATATTGACATTCTCTAGAGCGTTCACACACCTATACCTGACCTCAGCATCTGTCATGTCCTTCTCCTTGGTGAATTCTAATACAAAGTACTCACTAAGGATCTCACTCACTTCCTGTGGCTTTACACACAACCTCCCTCCATTAGCCTCGAGTGGGCCTACTCCTTCTCTTGCTACTCTCTTGCTCCTAATGTTTGCATACATCACTGATGAAGTAGATGCTCTGTATCTTTATATATTTAACATTAAATTTTAATCCCACAATCCACAGCACAAACCAATATCACAGTTGAGAAATTTCTGCTTTTGCAGTCGCTGGCTCAAAATCCTGGACTTACCCCCCCTAACGTCACTGTGGGTCGATCCACATGGACTGCAGCAATTCAAGAAGGCAGCTCACCACCACCTCCTCAGGAGGCAACTAGAGATGGACAATAAATGCTGGCCAGCCAGCGACGCCTATGTCCCGTGACTGAATAAAAATAGAGTTCCGACAGTCATCAAAATCTGACATTGAAAGCATCTTGTCCTGATGGAAGGTCACTGGTCTAAAAAATTAAATCTTGCTCCGCATCCACTGATGCTGACTGGTCCATTGAGTGTTGTCCAGAACATTCTGTGCGTTGCCACATCTGCTGGCTGACCTCCACAAGGTGTGTCAACCTTTCATCTTACTCCATCCAGAAGTGCAGGCGAAAAGAGGACAGGCGAGGGGAGGGAGAGTTTGTCTCATTCAACTATCCATCCTACTCTTGTAGGACAGGAGATTGTGAAGCAGGAACTCATGATGGTGTGATTATTAGTGTTATCAATATCAGTCAGGATTGGAGGAGAAAAAAATCAATAAAATGTATGAACAATTACACATTTGATTACTTATCCGACGCAATCAAGGAGGTTGGTCAATTCTCTGTGACGAGGTGTCGAAGGAAGAAACTGTCAGCTTTGAGGAATCAATATATCTCAACTCTCAGCCAAGTGTGGCTTTGTTACCAGACTATTCCCAATCAATTCTCTTTACTTGATTAGATACAAACTGACAGAACCCATTCTCCCACGTTACCTTCAACCCTTCTCTCGGGTGAGAGATTGAGATGCCTTTGCCTGCAGAATTCTAAAGTCCTGCTGATTCCAACGTTACAAGACACAGTCTGAGTCACTGTGTTCGCAACTTTACTCTCAATAACTCTCAGCTGATACTGGAACTTTACATACACCACAACAGTACAAGGTCACTCAGCCATGCTACATAGATGAGATGTGATGTGGAGAGTCACCTGGTGAAGGACCAGTGCTCCAAAAGCTCATGATACCAAATAAACCTGTTGGACTTTAGTCTGGTGTTATGTAGATGAGATGTTTGTGCATCTTTGTCCTACGTTTATAATCAGTATCGGGGGGGGGGGGGGGGGCTATTCCACTAACAGTTAAAAGTAACCAGCAAACTAATCAAAGCTGAAAGATATTTAACATCCTGTTACTGCCCTCATTAAGCTGTAGACTCTCGCCTTGTTTTTAGGTTTGGCACCTTTGATGTTGAGACAGATGTGACCACCATCTTTGGCTCAGAGTCGTTCACTCAGCACAAAGGAAGCTTCCCGCATTTTTTTCTCTTTCAAAGGGTGGTCCACAAACTCCCATGTTGCCTGGTGTCCCTCCCTCGTACACTGTCAAACAATTCAGCCACTCTCCATTCAGATATCCCTCTGGATTCTCTTCTGACCTCCTTGTTCTGATGTTTCTCGATTTCACATCCCAACAAACTGACAGATGGAAAAGTTTCCACTCACTTTTTCCAGATCTGCCTACCACGGGGAATCATAGCAAGCGAGGGGGCGATCATGGAAAAGTCTGTTCACCTTGGGTGGGATTTTCTGGTTTCGGAGCGAGGCTGGAGAATCCACCCAGGGATTGGTGCTGATTTTAAAAATGGAACCTCTTGTGAGTGATTCACTGACCAGCCGAAATAAACTTTTCCTTATCACTTCTTCATAGTTTACACCTCCATCTGAACTCTGAACTCCATTATTTGAATAAAAAACATTGTTTTCATCATTCATACACCCTGGGACCACCTTAGTGAATCCCTTCTGCCTTTTCTCCATGGTCCTAACTATCCCTGCTGCTATAAACCTCTCAGAACCAACTGTGCTCTAACTAAACTTATGCTGGCTTAGACTAAGCTATTTGCTTTCCACAGTGTGTTCCTGTTTATAAACCCCAGCATTTTAGATTTCTCTTCTATGGCTTTACCAGGTTATTCTCTGCATGTATCTCCTCCTCCCTATCCGATTTACTTTATCTCAGTCAATAAATCCTCTAGTGCTTACTCACCTCCCGAAATGCATCCACACTACTCCCTCCAACTCCTCCCGTGACAGCCAGTCCCACATTCTCACTGCCATTATCCTTTATTATGCTGCATTTTATGGTGGGTGAGCACTGCTGCCTCATAATCCGGATCCGGATTCGATTCCCGGCTCGGGTCACTGTCTGTGCGGAGTCTGCATGTTCTCCCTGTGTCTGTGTGGGTTTTCCTCCGGGTGCTCCGATTCCCTCCCACAGTCCGAAGATGTGTGGGTTAGGTTGATTGGCCGTGCTAAACTGCCCCTTTAGTGTCAGGGGGGATTAGCTAGGATAAATATGCGGAATTGCAGGAGTGAGACCTGGATGAGATTGCGATTGGTGCAGACACAATGGGCTGAATGGCCTCCTTCTGTACTGTTGGATTCTGTGATTCCATGGATTGAATTCCATTCTTACTATCTTAGACCATATTACATTGCTATAAGTTTCCCAGTTGTTTTTTTTGAACCGGTTTGTGCTTCTATTTTCAGTTATTGGTGTTTGATCGGAGGACTGATCCTTGGTGGTTGTGGAATTTAACACTGGAACCCTCTGTACTTCTCACTGGGGCATCAGCGTGGTGCAAGCTGTGTGGAGACAGGTAGGCATCCAGCCTGAGGCACCACGTGGGCTGCAGTGGTTCATGGAGGCAGCTCAACACTCCCTTTCCAAAGGGTAATTAGAGATGGCAATGAACACGGGCCCAGCCAGCAGCGCCCATGTTCCGTGAAAGAATAAAAAAGAGAATCTATGATGATTGTGTGATTCTATTAAAGCCTTGGGGGCACTGCCCTTTGGAACAGCTTTGGAAAAGGATAAACCAATCTCTCAGACAAACAACAGAAAACACTGGATAGACTCAGCAGGTCTAGCAGGCAGGCTGGGGGAGAAACAGAGTTAACGCTTCCAGCTTTAATCTCTCTGAGATTAAACCGGAAAATCCCACCCGAGGTGAACAGCCTTTTCCATAGTCCGCCCCTCGCTCGCTACGATTCCCGTGGTATGTGGATCATTTATTTCACATCCGTAGAGAGGTGAGCCGTTAATATGTGAACAAGGAGACAGACATAGAAGAGATGGAGTGAAATACAAATGATACAAGAACTCAAGAAATAGAAGCAGGTTAAGGCCATCAGGCCCTCCCAGCCTCCCCACCCTTCAGTACGATGATGGCTGATCCATCTCAGCCTCAATTCCACTCTGTGCCACTTCCCATATCCCTCTATTCCTCGATCTAATATTTATCCACCTACCACTTTTAAATCCTTCTAACGATCAGCCTCCACCACCCTTTGGGCAGAGAACTCCAAGATTCGTCACTCTCTGCGAGAAGATAAGGTGGAAAAGAGTGAGTGAAGGTGGGGAGAAGTTGGGACAGCAGAAAGACTGAGTGATCAGTTAGAGACAGGTATGAGACCGGAGGAGTGAGATGATGAAACAATTAGGCAGAATAGTTAGTGGAGACGAGAGTGTGAAGGAGAGAGAGAGAGAGAGGAGCAGAGTGAGATTGGCTGAGACAGTGGGAATGTAGAGTTGCATTTATCCTGCAGTCAGAACAACATTGGCAACTGTTAAAACCTACTCTCTACAAATGTGAAATAAATGGGGAATCCACGGGGAATCGTAGGCCGAGCGAGGGGCGGACTATGGAAAAGGCTGTCCACCTCGGGTGGATTTTCCGGTTTAATCTCAGAGAGATTAAGCTGGAAGCGTTAAACTCTGTTTCTCTCCCAGCCTGCCTGCTTAGACCTGCTGAGTCTATCCAGTGTTTTCTGTGTTTGTCTGAGAGATTGGTTTATCCTTTTCAAAGCTGTTCCAAAGGGCAGTGCCCAAGGCATTAATAGAATCACACAATCATCATAGAATCTGCAGAGCGCAGAAGGAGGGCATTCAGCACATCGGGTTTGTCAGAGGGTCAGTGCTGAGGGAGCGCCGCACTGTCAGAGGGTCAGTGCCGAGGGAGTGCCGCATTGTCAGAGGGTCAGTGCTGAGGGAGTGCCGCACTGTCAGAGGGTCAGTGCCGAGGGAGTGCCGCACTGTCAGAGGGTCAGTGCTGAGGGAGTGCCGCACTGCCAGAGGGTCAGTGCTGAGGGAGTGCCGCACTGTCAGAGGGTCAGTGCCGAGGTAGTGCCGCACTGTCAGAGGGTCAGTGCTGAGGGAGTGCCGCACTGTCAGAGGGTCAGTGCTGAGGGAGTGCCGCACTGTCAGAGGGTCAGTGCTGAGGGAGTGCCTCACTGTCAGAGGGTCAGTGCTGAGGGAGTGCCGCACTGTCAGAGGGTCAGTGCTGAGGGAGTGCCGCACTGTCAGAGGGTCAGTGCTGAGGGAGTGTCGCACTGTCAGAGGGTCATTGCTAAGGGAGTGCCGCACTGTCAGAGGGTCAGTGCTGAGGGAGTGCCGAACTGTCAGAGGGTCATTGCTGAGGGAGTGCCGCACTGTCAGAGGGTCAGTGCTGAGGGAGCGCCGCACTGTCAGAGGGTCAGTGCTGAGGGAGTGCCGCACTGTCAGAGGGTCAGTGCTGAGGGAGTGCCGCACTGTCAGAGGGTCAGTGCTGAGGGAGTGCCGCACTGTCAGAGGGTCAGTGCTGAGGGAGTGCCGCACTGTCAGAGGGTCATTGCTGAGGGAGTGCCGCACTGTCAGAGGGTCAGTGCTGAGGGAGCGCCGCACTGTCAGAGGGTCAGTGCTGAGGGAGTGCCGCACTGTCAGAGGGTCAGTGCTGAGGGAGTGCCGCACTGTCAGGGGGTCAGTGCTGAGGGAGTGCCGCACTGTCAGGGGGTCAGTGCTGAGGAAGCGCCGCACTGTCAGAGGGTCAGTGCTGAGGGAGTGCCGCACTGTCAGAGGGTCAGTGCTGAGGGAGTGCCGCACTGTCAGAGGGTCAGTGCTGAGGGAGTGCCGCACTGTCAGAGGGTCAGTGCTGAGGGAGTGCCGCACTGTCAGAGGGTCAGTGCTGAGGGAGTGCCGCACTGTCAGAGGGTCAGTGCTGAGGGAGTGCCGCACTGTCAGAGGGTCAGTGCTGAGGGAGTGCCGCACTGTCAGAGGGTCACTGCTGAGGGAGCGCCGCACTGTCAGGGGGTCAGTGCTGAGGGAGTGCCGCACTGTCAGAGGGTCAGTGCTGAGGGAGTGCCGCACTGTCAGAGGGTCAGTGCTGAGGGAGTGCCGCACTGTCAGAGGGTCAGTGCTGAGGGAGTGCCGCAGTGTTTGAATGAAGCTCATTGCTGTGTGTCTTGTGCCTGTTGAAGTTGACGAAATGGTTCTGTCTCCACAGCAATGGATTACTCGTCTCACTGTTATGGGATTGTGCGACGTACGGGATTCCCCCAGAATGGCAGTGAGTGCCTTGCTGGTGAGTGAGTGTAAGTGGGATATTCCTGGGTGTGTGAGACCTGGTTTGGCATTGTGTAAGGAGATGTGAGACTGAATTGTGAGGTGACATTCGCAGTGTTCATAATGAAAACCTCATTATCGCTAACATTCTAAATCTTATTTCAAATTATTTCCATCTGATTAAACTGTGAGACAAAGAGAATTGTTATTTTTGAGAGACAATGCTTCTTGTTTCTGAATGAGGGCAGGGTTGACCCTCCTACCCCAGGCTGGGCTGCCTGTCCATCCTGTTAACTCAGTCACTTGCTCCTGTTAAACTAGTTAGTAACGACCCTCTGGATTAATCAATGAACTAGCGGGAAAACCCAAAGGATTTGAACAACAGCGTCTCGGGTTGGAGGCAGTGTGAGATTGGCTGTTGCTGATTTCAGTCTTGATTTGAGGATGTATCGATGTCACTTCCTGAGGGGACACACACTGCTGTCTGATTGGTCAAACCTAGTTCATCCAGTGGGGGCTTCTGTCCAGTGTCCAAACCAACCTGTCAGAAACTATCTCCCACTGACCGCACGGTGCACCCCGGGATCCAACAGTCTCCGACTGACCACACGGTGCACCCCGGGATCCAACAGTCTCCGACTGACCGCACGGTGCACCCCGGGATCCAACAGTCTCCGACTGACCGCACGGTGCACCCCGGGATCCAACAGTCTCCCACTGACCGCACGGTGCACCCCGGGATCCAACAGTCTCCGACTGACCGCACGGTGCACCCCGGGATCCAACAGTCTCCGACTGACCGCACGGTGCACCCCGGGATCCAACAGTCTCCGAGTGACCGCACGGTGCACCCCGGGATCCAACAGTCTCCGACTGACCGCACGGTGCACCCCGGGATCCAACAGTATCCGACTGATCGCACGGAGCACCCCGGGATCCAACAGTCTCCGACTGACCGCACGGTGCACCCCGGGATCCAACAGTCTCCGACTGACCGCACGGTGCACCCCGGGATCCAACAGTCTCCGACTGACCGCACGGTGCACCCCGGGATCCAACAGTCTCTGACTGACCGCACGGTGCACCCCGGGGTCCAACAGTCTCCGACTGACCACACGGTGCACCCCGGGATCCAACAGTCTCCGACTGACCGCACGGTGCACCCCGGGATCCAACAGTCTCCAACTGACCACACGGTGCACCCCGGGATCCAACAGTCTCCGACTGACCGCACGGTGCACCCCGGGATCCAACAGTCTCCGACTGACCGCACGGTGCACCCCGGGATCCAACAGTCTCCGACTGACCGCACGGTGCACCCCGGGATCCAACAGCATCCGACTGACCGCACGGTGCACCCCGGGGTCCAACAGTCTCCGACTGACCGCACGGTGCACCCCGGGATCCAACAGTCTCCGACTGACCGCACGGTGCACCCCGGGGTCCAACAGTCTCCGACTGACCGCACGGTGCACCCCGGGATCCAACAGTCTCCCACTGACCACACGGTGCACCCCGGGATCCAACAGTCTCCGACTGACCGCACGGTGCACCCCGGGATCCAACAGTCTCCGACTGACCGCACGGTGCACCCCGGGATCCAACAGTCTCCGACTGACCGCACGGTGCACCCCGGGATCCAACAGTCTCCGATTGACCGAAGGGTGCACCCCGGGATCCAACAGTCTCCGACTGACCGCACGGTGCACCCTGGGATCCAACAGCCTCCGACTGACCGCACGGTGCACCCCGGGGTCCAACAGTCTCCGACTGACCGCACGGTGCACCCCGGGATCCAACAGTCTCCGACTGACCGCACGGTGCACCCCGGGATCCAACAGCCTCCGACTGACCGCACGGTGCACCCCGGGGTTCAACAGCCTCCGACTGACCGCACGGTGCACCCCGGGATCCAACAGTCTCCGACTGACCGCACGGTGCACCCCGGGATCCAACAGCCTCCGACTGACCGCACGATGCACCCTGGGGTCCAACAGCCTCCGACTGACCGCACGGTGCACCCCGGGATCCAACAGTCTCCGACTGACCGCACGGTGCACCCCGGGATCCAACAGCCTCCGACTGACCGCACGGTGCACCCCGGGGTCCAACAGTCTCCGACTGACCGCACGGTGCACCCCGGGATCCAACAGCCTCCGACTGACCGCACGGTGCACCCCGGGGTCCAACAGTCTCCGACTGACCGCACGGTGCACCCCGGGATCCAACAGTCTCCGACTGACCGCACGGTGCACCCCGGGATCCAACAGTCTCCCACTGACCGCACGGTGCACCCCGGGATCCAACAGTCTCCGACTGACCGCACGGTGCACCCCGGGATCCAACAGTCTCCGACTGACCGCACGGTGCACCCTGGGATCCAACAGTCTCCGACTGACCGCACGGTGCACCCCGGGATCCAACAGTCTCTGACTGACCGCACGGTGCACCCCGGGATCCAACAGCCCTGACTAGACCTCAGGATGTACCTGAAATCCCACAGCCTCTGCTGTTGTAAATAGGATGAGCCTGTTTACATATCAGGCCAGCGCCAGTTTCAGTGGCAGCATTAGTGTTCAGTACATGCCCGGGTCTCCCAGCCCTATTCTCAGACATTGCCCCAAGTACCCTCCCCAGCTCCACTGCACATTGACAACACACTCCCTCTCCCTCAGAAAGCAAAGCAACGTGGTTTCCCCTCCCTCTGGGTTAACCCCAAACATTCAAGAAACAGCCACGCAGAAATGTCAGTGTACCAAGTGAGAGGTCTTGCTCCAACTGGAAGGGTTACAGGGAAATCCCACTTACCTGCAGCGGATGTTGGCTGGAATCGTCAGGCCCAGTCGCTTGCCTGTGGTGTCGAGGCCGCTCTGTAACTTCCCACGTACAGCTGAAAGGAATGGAAGAGACACTATCATTCAATCTGGAGTTGCCTCTTACTTATCACCAGCATCATTGATTCCACTTTCTCCCACCCTCCAATAAACTCCATCCTTTGAGCTCAGGATGTGGCCTCCGTAGCTTCCCTTTTCTTTCCCCAGATAAACAAAACCCAAACATAAGGAAAATTCAAGTTTAAGTTTATTTATCAGTGTCGCAAGTAGACTTACATTAACACTACAATGAAGTTATTGTGAAAATCCCCCAGTCATCACACTCCGGCACCTGTTTGGGTAAACTGAGGGAAAATTTAGCACGGCCGATGCACCCAATCAGTCTTTCAGACTGTGGGAGGAAACCAGGGCGCTCGGAGGAAACCCACGCAGACATGGGGAGAACATGCAAATTCCACACAGTGACCAAAGCCAGGAATTGAACCCAGGTCTCTGGCGCTGTGAGGCAGCAGTGTTAGCCACTGTGCTACAAGTTTTAAGTTTATTATTGGCGTCGCAAGTAGGCTTACAGTAACACCACAACAAAGTTACTGTGAAAATCCTCTAATTGCCACACTCCGGTCCCTGTTTGGGTACACTAAGGGAGAACTTAGCACGGCCAAAGCACCCTAACCCGCACATCTTCTGGACTGTGGGAGGAAACCAGAGCACCCGGAGGAAACCCACGCAGACACCGGGAGAATGTGCAAACTCCACACACACAGTGACGTAAAGTTATAATGGATACCAGGTCCCTGGCACAGTGCTAACGTATAGCTGCCTCTCAGTTCTGCTTGTAGTCCAGATCTTTCTGCATGGACATTCTCACTGTCTGATAGCATGAGACCAATGAAGCAGGAAGAGAGGTGGCTGCTGGCTGGAATGGAAGTCAGCATAAGGTCCACTATGGGCCTTTCTTCTGAGGTCTAAGGACTGTGCAGGTGCACACAGGAATGTAACACAAAGCCACAATTATTGAACGCGGAGGAAATTAAATGGCAGACAACAGATTCAATCCTTTAAGGAACTGCAATTGGTAGCTAACTGCACACAATATGTAACCTTCCATGGCACAGGGTGGGCGCTAAGATTCCCTTAGCTGGAGGACCTGGGCTCTCTCTCACAGGCTGAGATCACTCAGAGAGAGGGAATTTTTAAAAAATTCTCTCCCAAGGTTGATCGTGGTTAGATTATCAAGACAATTAAGGGAATAGAACAGGAAAGTGAAATTCAGCGTGAAAATCAGTCAGTTATTGGTTGACAGGGCTCAGGGGGTGAAGCATGGGTCAAATGACCCACATCGTACCTTTTTACTTGACAGACATTGTTAGAGGTGGCACCGTGGTTAGCGCTGCTGCCTCACAGCGCCAGGGACACGGGTTCAGTTCCCCACTCGGGTCACTGTCTGTGTGGAGTTTGCACATTCTCCCCGTGTCTGCGTGGGTTTCCTCCGCGTGCTCCGGTTTCCTCCCACAGTCCAAAGATGTGCAGGTTAGGTGGATTGGCCGTGCTAAAATTGCCCCTAATTTGTCAGGGGGATTAGCAAGGTAACAGTGTGGGGGTTCTGGGGGTAGGGCCTGCGTGGGATTCTTGTCAGTGCAGACTTGATGGGCCGATTGGCTTATTTCTGTACTGTAGGGATTCTATGATTCTGGGCAGATTTTACAGCCTTACTCAGACCAGACCAGAAATTCCAGCCCGAGGTCTACAGAGATTTCTGTTGTCTGACCCTCGCTCGGCCCGATTCCGTGGTGGGCTAGAGTCATAGAGCTCCGGACTCTGTCTCTAATCATAGAATCCCGACAGTGCAGAAACAGGCCCTTCAGCCCATCGAGTCTGCACCGAACACAATCCCACCCAGACCCTATCCCCATATCCCTACACATTTTACCTGCTAATCCCTCTAACCTACACATCCCAGGACACTAAGGGGCAATTTTAGCATAGCCAATGAACCTAACCCGCACATCTTTGGACTGTGGGAGGAAACCGGAGCACCCGGAGAAAACCCACGCAGACATGAGGAGAATGTGCAAACTCCACACAGGCAGTGACCCGAGCCGGGAATCGAACCCAGGACCCTGGAGCTGTGAAGCAGCAGTGCTAACCACTGTGCTACCGTGCCGCCCATCCTGTCTGGCCTGCTATCCAATGAGATCATTATTAATATGTACCTTAACTCCATATCCCTTACTGAACAAAAGTCCATCAACCTCGGCCAAGGAATCAATAGTCACATTTTGGGAGAGAGTTCCAGATTTCCACTTGCCTTTATTGTGATGAAGTGCCTCCTAATTTCACTCACAGAAGGGCTAGCTCTAATTTGAAGATTTTATCCTCCTCCTATTGACTCCCCTCCCTGAAGCAAATGCCCAATGTGATCCAAACCCTTTCAGCATTTTAAACATTCTGCTCACATTGCCCCTGAACCTGATTCTGCTCAAAGAAGCGCAAACCCTCTCCCCTTCCTGAGGACTGAGTCTGAGCTGCACCTCCTCCAAAGCCAAGAGACGGAAAGGGGCGGCACGGTAGCACAGTGCTTAGCGCTGCTGCTTCACAGCTCCAGCGACCTGGGTCTGATTCTCGGCTTGGGTCACTGTCTCTGCGGAGTTTGCACATTCTCCCCATGTCTGCATGGGTTTCCTCCGCGTGCTGCGGTTTCCTCCCACAGTCCAAAGATGTGCGGGTTAGGTTGATTGGCCGTGCTAAAAATTGCTCTTAGTGTCCTAAGAAGTGTAGATTAGAGGGATGAGTGGGTAAATATCTAGGGATATGGGGGTTTGGCCTGGGTGGGGTTGTGGTCAGTGCAGACTCGATGGGCCGAATAGCCTCTTTCTGTGCTGTAGAAATTCTAGATTCTGGATCATGAGGAAGTTGGTGATGAAGTTATACGAGAATTGTGTGAGAGACAGCCTTTGGGCAGTGGGGATAGGGAGATAGGAATGTAGAACAGATTGTCACCTTGGTGATGACTGCTATTTTTAGCTGGCTGGATCTTGACGATGGAGTAATGCAAAAAGTAGGGCTGGTCCCTGCATGTGAATAAATTCTCCAAATTACTGGCAATAAGTATGTCTTCATGGACAGTAACCTGGAGCAGTGTAGCCCGATTTCACACTGAAATTATTCACTCGTTACTTCATACCAGACACCACCAATCGCAGTAACGTCTCAAGGTTCAGGTTAACAGTCTATGCTATTCCTGTTTGTTTTATTCTCAGTGTTTGAACTACTCGATCTTTTCAATATTCCTTCATGGGGTCCTGCCGGCCAGCTCAGCATGTTCGCTCGTTCCCAGTTGTCTGGGAGAAGGGAGCAGGAACCGCAGTGTGGGACCACCCGCCCCCCCCCCCCCCACTCAAGGGCAATTAGGGATGAGCGAGAGATGCTTAGCTAGCCAGCGACACCCGCACCCTGTCAGAGAACTTTTAAGAGTGTAATAAACAGATGACGCAATTTGACCAGAAAACCATAGGATCCCTACAGTGAAGGATGAGGCCATTCGGCTACTGAGTCTGTACTAACTCTCCAAAAGAGCATTCCACCCAGTCCCTCCCCTCCATGCTTTCCCTGTAATGCCATGCATTTTCCCATGACCAATCCACCTAACCCGCTGCATCTTTGGAGTGTGGAGGTTAGAATCCAATCATAGAACCCCTACAGTGCAGAAGGAGGTCATTCGGCCCATTAAGCCTGGACTAACAACAATCGCAAGCAGGCCCTATTCCCGCAAACCCATGTATTTACCCCGCTGGTCTCCCTGACACTAGGGACAATTTAGCACGGCCAATCAACCTAACCCGCACATCTTTGGACTGTGGGAGGAAACCCGAGCACCCGGAGGAAACTGCAGACACGGAGACAGTGCCAACTCCACACAGACAGTGACCCAAGCCGGGAATCAAACCCGGGTCCCTGGCGCTGTGAGGCAGCAGTGCTAATGACTATGTCACCGTGCTGCCGTCATTAAATACTGAATGGGTTTTGACATTGCTTGATTCACAGTTAAAGATCTTTTGACTGTAATGTAAGGGATAGGGAGCAGACTCGATGGGCTGAGTGTCCTAATTCTGTTCCTTTGTTTTATCGTCTTATGATAGTGCTGCTTACTCCATTCCTTCTTATTCTCTCGCTGCCATTCTTCCCTTTTCCATCTCTCTAAATTTCTCATTCCTTTCTGCTTTTTCCTCTCTCTCCTTCTCTGTTCCATTCTCCACCTTTACCTCTCTAACACTTGCCTTCTCCAATTCCAATTCTCTCATGGTGCACTAAGGCAGACTTTTGTCTGTTTCCGTGGCTAGTAGTTCCTGGAACAGAGCGCTATTGTGTCACCAAGGGGATTATAGCTTGAGGGGTACCCACCCCACAGTACGAAGTCTCTCAACACCAGGTCAAAGTCCAACAGGTTTATTTGGTAGCAAGAGCTTTTGGAGCACTGGTCCTTCACCAGGTGAGTGGAGAGTTGGGTTCACAAACAGGGCATATACAGACACAGACTCAGTTACAATATAATAGTTCGAATGTGAGTTAATCAAGTCTTTACAGGTACGGACAATGTGAGTGGAGAAAGGGTTAGGCACAGATTAAAGAGACATTCCACATCAAGCGTGGTTGAACTGGAGTCTCTCCCACTCTTACTACCAGCCATTGGTGTTCTGGAAGGGTTGGCAGGTTGACACTCGACCTGTTTGGCTGTGTTATGGACACTTCTCTTGGCCATCAAGTCCGGGGCTGGGACTCGACCCAGAGTTGGAGACACTAACCCACTGCGCCACCAGGCCTCCTGAAACCTGCCCACATTTCCCCTTTCCCTCCTCCTGTTTCCACTATCACTTCCTCCTTTCATCAATCTCTCCTCCTCCTATAGTTTCCCCTTCCCTCCTTTCCAAATCGTTCATCTTCCTGGCCCTGTTTCATTCTGGCAGTCAGCATTTCCGTGCGGTTCACAAGCTACAGTTTCAGACATCAAAACCCTTGGTAATTGCTGTAAATCACGGAGTAACCTGCCGCTAGCAATTCACTCTAATCAGCTGTGCCGCTCTGTCACATATTCCATTTACACAGCCTTTATTCATAACATACGGCAACGAAAGCAAATTTATTCTTTGCAGATTTTGTAATCTGTAAATATTTGCATCAAAGGAAAGATTATCCCACCTCTTCAGGCTGTGTGGTTTAGAGGGACAGCACTGAATAGTCAGAACAAGGCTGTTAGTGATCACAGATACACAAATGGCAGCATGAATCTCAGCAAGAAGAAAGACAGACATGCATTTATATAGCACCTATAGCTAACGGGAGGACTTTGAATAGTGTGGAGGAGCAGAGGGATCTAGGTGTATGTGTACATAGATCCCTGAAAGTTGGGAATCAAGTGGATAAGGTTGTTAAGAAGGCATACGGAGTTTTGGCGTTTATTGGTAGGGGGATTGAATTTAGGAGTCGCAGCGTCATGATGCAACTGTACACATCTCTGGTGCGGCCGCACTTGGAGTTTTGTGTGCAGTTCTGGTCCCCACATTACAGGAAGGATGTGGAGGCTTTGGAGAGGGTGCAGAGGAGGTTTACCAGGATGTTGCCTGGTATGGAGGGGAGATCCTATGAGGAGAGATTGAGAGATTTGGGGTTGTTTTCGCTGGAAAGAAGGCGGCTCAATGAGGGGATCTCATTGAAACATATAAGATGATTAGAGGTTTAGACAGGGTAGATAGTGATAGCCTTTTTCCTAGGATGGAGAAAGCTAGCACGAGGGGGCACGATTTTAAATTAAGGGGGGGTAGTTATAGGACAGATGTCAGGGGTAGGTTCTTTACCCAGAGGGTGGTGAGGGACTGGAATGCCCTGCCAGCTGCAGTTGTAAATGCACCTAGTTTGGGGGCGTTTAAAAGATCTGTGGATAGGTTTATGGATGAAAAGGGATTGGTTTAGGCTAGTGGGTCATTGTTTTGTAACTGGTCGGCGCAACATCGTGGGCCGAAGGGCCTGTTCTGCGCTGTAATGTTCTATGTTCTATGTTCCCCGATGCAGCACTCCTTCAGCACTGACCCTCTGACAGTGTGCTACTCCCTCGCCACTAACCCTCGGCTCTGGCAGTGCGCCACTCCTCCCTTGGTGTTCACACTGCTGCCTCACGGTGCCAGGGACCCAGGTTTGACTCCTGGCTCGGGCCACTGTCTGTGTGGCGTTTGCACATTCTCCCTGTGTCTGCGTGGGTTTCCTCCGGGTGCACCAGTTTCCTCCCACAGTCCAAAGATGTGCCGGTTAGGGGGACTGGCCATACTAAATTGCCCCTTAGTGTCAGGGGGACTAGCGAGGGTAAATGTGTAGAGTTATGGAAATAGGGCCTGGGTGGGATTGTGGTCAGTAAAGAGTGAACAGGCTGAATGGCCTCCACCTGCACTGTAGGGAATCTATGATTACCAGTCACAATTTTGGGAGATGATGAGAAATTGAGGTCAAGTGTAAAGTGGCTCCCGAACAGAAATTGTCGCCGGTTCCACAAGATTTTGAATGGCTGCTTTGTCTAAGGACATAACAAACCTTCACAATGATGGCTAATATTTACCACTGCCCATCGATTTCCAGTGTAATTTAGTCTGTAAGTTTCACATTCCTGGAGCAAATTCTGCTGCACAAATTCTCACTTGCTGTTCTGACACTCTGGTCACGTGGTAAATCAAGGTGAGAGTGTTGCTAGGAAACTGTTCTGACAGCACTCAGGTACTTGTTCCAGCGGGACTGGCAATGGAATCCCTATTTCAACACCAACAACCTCACATCGGAATGCAGTCCGCTTGATACACAGACACAGCACGGTGGGAATCACTGCACAGCCACAGGGAACAGAAAGAAGCAACGGATTCCCTAGCGATTGGCAAATTCTGTTCACCATGGCTGATGGGGTCTTTGCTGTTTTTGGAGTGTGTGTCTGGATCACATTGGGCTCCCCATTCACCAACTCAGCTCCTGGACAGAGGCTCAACTGGACAACCAATGGGAGTAGAATTTTCCTACCATTTCCCAGTTCTCTTTTTTTTTTAAGAATCAAAGGACAAAGAAAATTCCAGCCCAGGAACAGGCCCTTCGGCCCCTCCAATCCTGTACTGACCCTGCTGCCCAACTGAAAACCCCCTACCCTTCTGGGGACCATGTCCCTCTATTCCCATCCTATTCATTAATTTGTCAAGACACCCCTTAAAAGTCACTGTCTGCTTTCACTACCTCCCCCGGCAGCGAGTTCCAGGCACCCTCCACCCTCTGTGTAAAAAAAACTTGCCTCGTACCTCTCCTTCAAATCTTGCCCCTCGCACCTTAAACCGGTGCCCCCCCCTAGTAATTGACTCATCCACCCTGGGGAGGGGTGAGGGTGGGGAGGGGGAGAGGGGGTAGAAGTGAGGAGGGGGTGGGGGGAAGGAGAGCGTGGCTATGAACCGCGCCAATTCCCACCTTCAGTGCAGGGGCTACAGACACAGAGCGATGAGACACATCTGTCACACACTCCAGGACACTTTTCTCTCTCTGTTAACCAGGGGGTGAATGAAAGTGTTGATCAGTGTGGAACATTCACGCAGCAATGAATGGTTGGACTGGCTTACTGACCTGCTGAGTGGGCTGGACAGATGAGATTAATTACAAACCACAGACTGTCCCTGAGTGAACCGACACACTCAACACAAGGATCTGGGGCAGCGACTGTACAAAGTGACTGAGGGTTAGGTCCTGGCTGATTACGCTGCACACAGGTCCAAAGAGGACAATGTCCTTCCCAGCTGCCTCAGGCAGGGTGATGGATGAAATAACTACAGGCCACAGCGAGGGCAACAGGTCTTGCTACAGTCCATCACACCAACGCGAGTGTCTCACCTCCACTCTGAGCTAAAGATTTAATGAGAGATGACTGACGGGAAACCAGTTTAACAGGATACGAAGGCCATGCCGCAATAGCAACACCTCGTAAAGAATGACTGACCCACACGTCAGGTCAACACCAGTAATATTCCACATGTATGGGTTGTACATTCACTCAAACTGGCCTGGACTGGCTGCGGACGGAAGGCACTGAGTGTCTGGCTGTTAATGGACAGTGCAGAGAGGGTATGTGTACAGCTCCACACAGCCACATGCTGTAGACATTCTGTGTATTCCTTGGCTGTGTTTGCCCTCTGGCTTGTGTGACAATTACAACGTAATTCAGTGACATTGAGAATGAATCTGTTGCCATAGCAATAGAGTAAGAAGTGTTACTTGGAACCTCACAAAAGCTGAGCACCGGAGAGGGGGAGCTGTAAAATATCTGTTACAACACAGGCGGACTGTAACAGGGAGCATAACAGGGAGTGCTAGACCATAAGACATAGGAGCAGAATTAGACCACTCGGCCCATCGAGTCTGCTCTGCCATTCAATCATGGCTGATATTTTTCTCATCCCCATTCTCTTGCCTTTTCCCACAACCCCTGATCCCGCTATTAATCAAGAACCTATCTATCTCTGTCTTAAAGACATTCAATGATCTGGCCCCCACAGCCTTCTGTGGCAAAGAGTTTCACAGATTCACCAATCTCTGGCTGAAGAAATTCCTCCTCATCTCTGTTTTAAAGGATCGTCCCTTTAGCCTGAGGTTGTGCCCTCTGGTTCGAGTTTTTCCTACTAGTGGAAACATCCTCTCCATGTCCACTCTATCCAGGCCTCGCAGTATCCTGTAAGTTTCAATAAGATCCCCCCCTCATTCTCCTAAACTCCAACAAGTACAGACGCAAAGTCTTCATACGATATGCTCTTCATTCCAGGGATCATTCTTGTGAACCTCTTCTGGACCCTTCCCAAGGCCAGCACATCCTTCCTTAGATATGGGGCCCAAAACTGCTCACAGTGTTCCAAATGGGGTCTGACCAGAGCCTTATACAGCCTCAGGAGTACATCCCTACTCTTGTATTCTAGCCCTCTTGACATGAATGCTAACATTGCATTTACCTTCCTAACTGCTGACTGAACCTGCACATTAACCTGAAGAGAATCTTGAACAAGGACTCCCAAATCCCTTTGTGTTTCTGATTTCCGAAGCATTTTCCCATTTAGAAAATAGTTTGTGCCTCAACTTCTTCACTCAAAGGGTGGTGAATCTCTGGAATTCTCTGCCCATTGAAGTGGTGGAGGCTGCCTCGCTAAATATTTTTAAGACGCGGGTTGATGGGTTTTTGATAAGAGAGGGGATTAAGGGTTATGGGGAGAGGGCGGGAAGGTGGAACTGAGCCACGACAGATCAGCCATGATCTTATTGAATGGCGGGGCAGGCTCGAGGGGCTAGATGGCCTACTCCTGCTCCTATTTCTTATGTTCTTATGTTCTTCATTCCTCCTTCCAAAGTACATAATCTCACACTTTTCCACATTGTATTTCATCTGCCACTTCTGTGCCCACTCTCCTAACCTGTCCAAGTCCTTCTGCAGCCCCCCTGCTTCCTCAATACTACCTGTCCCTCTACATATCTTTGTATCATCTGCAAACTTATCAACAGTGCCTTCAGTTCCATCCTCCAAATCGTTAATGTATATTGTGAAAAGTTGTGGTCCCAGCACTGAACCCTGAGGCTCACCATTAGTCACCAGCTGCCACCCTGAAACAGATTCCTTTATCCCCACTTTCTGCCCTCTGCCAGTCAACCAATCGTCTATCCATGCCAGGATCTTACCCTTAACACCATGGGCACTTACCTTATTTAACAATCTCTTATGTGGTACCTTGTCAAAGGCCTTCTGGAAATCTAAATAAATATGTCCACTGGTTCTCCTTTATCTAACTTCCTTGTTACCTCCTCAAAGAACTCTAAAGATTTGTCAGATATGACCTCCCCTTGACAAAGCCGTGTTGACTCAGTCCTATTTTATCACGCACTTCCAAGTATTCTGCGATCTCATCTTTAATAATGGACTCTAAAATCTTGCCAATGACTGAAATCAGGCTAACTGGCCTACAATTTCCCGTCTGCTGCTCCCTCCCTTCTTAAACAGCAGTGTTACATTAGCCACTTTTCAGTCCTCTGGGACCCTCCCTGCCTCCAGTGATTCCTGAAAGATCACCACCAATGCCTTCACAATTTCCTCAGCTATCTCTTTTAGAACCCTGGGGTGTAGTCCATCTGGTCCAAGTGATTTATCCACCTTCCCCAGAACCTTCTCCTTAGTGATGGCCACTACACTGGCCTGTGCCCCCTGACTCTGGAGCTCTGGCATCCCACTGGTGTCTTCTATCGTGAAGACTGATGCAAAGTAACTATTCAGTTCCTCTGCCATTGCTTTGTTTCCTATTATTACTTTTCCAGCCTCAGTTTCCAGTGGTCCAATGGCTATTTTTGCCTTTCTTACTTACTGAAAAAAACTCTTCCTATCTTCTTCTATATTACTAGCTAGCTTACACTCGTATTTCATCTTCTCCCCCTTATTGCTTTTTTAGTTGTCCTCTCTTGTTTTTAAAGGTTTCCCAATCCTCTGGCTTCCCCACTAATCCTCACCACTTTGTATGCTTTTTCTTTTGCTTTTATGCTGTCCTTGACCTCCCTCAACAGCCATGGATGCCCCGTCCTCCCCTTAGCATGCTTCCTCCTCCTTGGGATGAATTTCTGTTGTGCCTCCCGAATAACTCTCAAAACTCCTGCCATTGCCGTTCCACTGTCTTCCCGGCTCCCTTTCCAATCAACTCTGGCCAGCTCCTCCCTCACGTCTTTGTAGTTACCTTTATTTAATTGTAATACTGTTACATCTGATTCCAGCTTCTCCCTCTCAAACTGCAGGGTAAATTCTATCATATTGTGGTCACAGTTCCCTAAGGGTTCCTTCACCTTAAGTTCCCTAATGAAGTCTGCCTCGTTACACATCACCAAAACCAGAATTGTCTGTTCCTCTAGTAGGTTCTGTCACAAGCTGCTCCAAAAAACAATTTCTCAAATATTCCACAAATTCCTTTCCTTGGGATCCACTACCTACCTGATTTTCCCAGTCCACCTGCATATTGAAGTCCCCCATAATTATTGTAATATTGTCTTTTTTTATATGCCTTTTAATTTTCCTGACTACTGTTAGGGGCCTGTACACAACTCCCATCAGGGTCTTTACACCATTGCAATCCTCAACTCTACCCACAGAGATTCTGAGCTTTCTGATCCCATATCACTTCTTGCTATCGATTTAACTTCATGTCTTACTAACAACGTAATCCCATCCCCTTTACCATCAGCCTGTCCTTCCAATAGGACACATATCCTTGAATATTTAGATCCCAGCCTGATCCCCTTGCAGCCACGTTTTGTGATGACCACAACATCATTCCAGCCAATTTCAATCCACACAGCAAGCTCAGTTATCTTGTTCCATATACTGCGCACATTTAGATACAACTTCCTCAGTCCTGCACTGACCACCTCCCTTCTCATACTTATAACTTTGTTTGCTCTGCCCGAGGTTAGATTCCTGCCACCTTCTATACCCTTTTCTGTTGTGTGGTCTGGAAACTTTACTGAGCCCTCAGCTCCATGCGGATCAGTCTGGGAGCCGGGATAACAGAGTGAGTAAAAGTGAGTTATATTTTCTGTAGATGAGGTTGACTTTGGGTTGATTTATGAAAGTTCGGTAATGGGCAACAATTTTCTGATCTGAATGAAAAAATGAAAACTCAACTCACTTTCCTGCTTGTCCCAGTGTCTGAATTTCACTGTCCTGTCCACCACGGGAATTGGAGTGGGCGAGGGGGGGACCATGGAAAGGTCTGTTGACCTGTGTTGGGATTTTCCGGTTTACGGATGAGCGAGGCTGCAAATTTCACACCGGTAGGGGTTAGTCTCAGTGTTATTGGAAGTGTAATCCTATCAGGTTTAACAGAGACCAGGGGAAGGGTAAGGGAAGGACAGTGTTCAAGATGCAGCCTGAACAGAGATCCCTCAACTTCTCCAAGTCTATTCCAGGAGTTGGACTGTGTTATTTCAGAAACTAAATTCCCTGATCTTAAAAAGTTACATGGCCAATTTTAAACTTACTTCGATCATATTTACAACTGAAAAGGAGTTGATTAGGTCAAATTCTAAATCTGGATAGTTAATATAATTAAACATTAGAAGATGCTGAGTTTGCCCGAAATGACCCCTTCTTCCTCTAGTGTGGAGTATTTGCCACAATCAGTTACAGATTCCACACACACTGTGGATTCCCTCCCATTGGCGCAGAGACTGAGAGATACCACGAGGAGGCGAGTCTCATTGACACAGAAAAGCGGCCAGTGATTGTCTGCTCCCATCAGTGATGGGCCGTATATCCTACTCTGCCTCGTCAGGGACCTCGCTGTAATAAAATAGCTATTCACTCCGAGCTGCGTCGCTTGCTTTCAGTAACTGGTGTTCTGGGACACCCAGGTCCCTCAGTACATCAACACTTCCCAGTTGGTCACTATTTAATTAATACTCTGCCAATCTGTTTCTAACTCTGAAGTGGATAACTCCACATTAATCCACATTGTACTGAATCCGCTGTGTATTTACCCACTCACTCCCTCACTGTAAATCTAATGTAGGGAGGAGCTGTACAATAAATGGCAGCACCATCAGAAGTATAGACATACAGAGGGACCTGGGTGTGCAAGTCCACAGACCCCTAAAGGTGGCAGCACAGGTGGAGAGAGAGTGGTGAAGAAGGCATAAGGCATGCTTGCCTTTATTGGACGGGGCATAGAATATAAAAGTTGGCATATGATGTTGCAGCTAAAAAGAATGTTGGTTAGGCCACATTTGGAATATTGCGTCCAGTTCTGGTCGCCACACTACCAGAAGGACATGGAGACTTTTGAGAGAGTACAGAAAAGGTTTATCAGGATGTTGCCTGATATGAAGGGTCTTAGCTATGAGGATAGATTGGGCAAACTGGGATTGTTCTCCCTGGAAAGATGGAGGATGAGGGGTGACCTAGTAGAGGTGTATAAAATTATGAACATAGAACATAGAACATAAAACATTACAGCGCAGAACAGGCCCTTTGGCCCACGATGTTGCGCCGACCAGTTACAAAACAATGACCCACTAGCCTAAACCAATCCCTTTTCATCCATAAACCTATCCACAGATCTCTTAAACGCCCCCAAACTAGGTGCATTTACAACTGCAGCTGGCAGGGCATTCCAGTCCCTCACCACCCTCTGGGTAAAGAACCTACCCCTGATATCAGTCCTATAACTACCCCCCCTTAATTTAAAGTTGTGCCCCCTCGTGCTAGCTTTCTCCATCCTAGGAAAAAGGCTATCACTATCTACCCTGTCTAAACCTCTAATCATCTTATATGTTTCAATGAGGTCCCCTCTTAGCCGCCTTCTTTCCAGCGAAAACAACCCCAAATCCCTCAGCCTCTCCTCATAGGACCTCCCCTCCATACCAGGCAACATCCTGGTAAACCTCCTCTGAACCCTCTCCAAAGCCTCCACATCCTTCCTGTAATGTGGGGACCAGAACTGCACACAGTACTCCAAGTGCGGCCGCACCAGAGTTGTGTACAGTTGCATTATGAAGGGCACAGATAGGGTGAACAGTAGGAAGCTTTTTCCCAGGTCGTAGGTGACAAACTAAAGGGGTCACGAATTCAAGGTTAAGGGGGCAAAGATCAGGAAATCTTGGTCTATTTTCTTTAGGATGTGGGTGGCACTGGCTGGGTCAGTATTTACTGCCCATCCCTAATTGCCCCTTGAACTGTGTGTCTTGCTCGGCCATTTCAGAGAGTAGAAACATAGAAACATTGAAGATCGGAACAAGAGAAGGCCATTCGGCCCTTCGAGCTGCTCCGCCATTCATCACGACCATGGCTGATCTTCCAACCCAATAGCCTAATCCTGCTTCCTCCCCACAACCTTTGATCCCATTCGCCCCAAGTGCTGTATCCAACTGCCTCTCAAATACATTCAATGTTTTGGCAACAATTACTTCCTGTGGAAATGAATTCCAGTCGAGAGTCAACCACATTGCTGGGGTCTGGAGTCACAAGTAGGCCAGACCAAGGAAGGATGTAGATTTCCTTCTCTGGAGGACATTATAGAATCATAGAATCCCTACAGTGCAGAAGAAGGCCATTTGGCCCATTGTGTCTGCACCCACCACAATCCCACCGAGACTACATTCCCACATACTTGCCCCTCTAATCCCCCTGACACTTGGGTCAACTTTAGCATGGCCAGTCCACCTAACTGCACGTCTTTCAGTCTGTGGGAGGAAACTGGAATACCCAGAGGAAACACACAGGAAGAACCTGCATACTCCACACAGAGAGTGACTTGAGGCTGGTATTGAACCCGGCTCCCCGGCGCTGTGAGGCGGCAGCGCTAACCACTATGCCACCATACCGCCACATTAGTGAACCAGATGGATGTTTGTGACAATCGATGGTCGGTTAATAGCTGTCAAGAAAATATCCCTCGCCTGAGAGATACACATGACCAAATGATGTTGAACATAACTTCCATGAGACCTTGGATGGGCTGCTGAGTAGCAGTGTGGACGGGGGACGAATGCAGTTTCTCCCAGACACAATGCCACCTATCACGGTGTGCCAAATTCAATGTCCGCTCCCGTGGTGAGTTTGGTGATGGTGGAGGACGGGGGACATTTAATCAGATGGGAGGATGCAAACAGGAGACCTTGCCACTTTCCTATCTCCACCCTGATTAAGCCCACAGCAGGAAGCCCGCTGGACAGCCTTCCCACCCCAGTCCCAATTGCCATCTTTAAATGGCCTTTAAATGCCTTCCTGCCATGGACGTAATCAGGGTGGAGTTAGGCGGCACGGTAGCACAGTGGTTAGCACTGCTGCTTCACA
Source organism: Prionace glauca (assembly GCA_037974335.1). Classification (NCBI taxonomy): domain Eukaryota; kingdom Metazoa; phylum Chordata; class Chondrichthyes; order Carcharhiniformes; family Carcharhinidae; genus Prionace; species Prionace glauca. The sequence continues at coordinate 6,334,501 of CM075753.1, read as the reverse complement.
GCTCCAGGGTCCTGGGTTCGATTCCCAGCTCGGGTCACTGCCTGTGTGGAGTTTGCACATTCTCCTCGTGTCTGCATGGATTTTCTCCGGGTGCTCCGGTTTCCTCCCACAGTCCAAAGATGTGCGGGTTAGGTTCATTGGCTATGCTAAAATTGCCCCTTAGTGTCCTGGGATGTGTAGGTTAGAGGGATTAGCAAGTAAAATGTGTAGGGATATGGGGATAGGTTCTGGGTGGGATTGTGTTCGGTGCAGACTCGATGGGCCGAAGGGCCTGTTTCTGCACTGTAGGGTTCTAGGGTTCTAAGCTAAGGACGATGACAAGGACCCCAGGCGGTATCCTCCCATCTGATTAAACCTCAGGATTGGGGACAGGGGGAGTGATCCCACATTCAAAATCACTTGGTGCCCGATTGAAGGACCTATCATCAGGAGGAAGTGGGGATTAATGGGGCAGGGGGGGGATGTCCATTGACAGCCACATGCCTGCCTTTACTGTTGAAATCTCCATGACTCCCACCCTGGGATACCCATTTTCTTCAATAAATTTAAATTCCACCAGCTGCAGTGGTGGGATCTGAACCCTTGTCCAAGGGCTTTAGCCCAGGCCTCTAGTTTACTAGATTGAATGAGTGAATGGGAGGTTTTGAGTAGGGGGAGTTCATCGTTAACTCTGTGTGAAGGTTGATTGCCCACTGTGGTTCTGGAATGCCTTGGTTCTAGCCCCTGTGTCTGCTGATCTCAGTCGGAGTAGCAGCCTGGGTCTTTATGCTGCCCTCAGTTAACCTTGCAGCTGTGAAGGAACATAACGAAATGCCGGATAAACTCAGCAGGGATGGCACAGTGGTTAGCACTGCTGCCTCACAGTGCCAGCGACCAGGGTTCGATTCCCGACTTAGGTCACTGTCTGTGTGGAGTCTGCACGTTCTCCCCGTGTCTGCATGGGTTTCCTCCCACAGTCTGAAAGATGTGCTGGTTAGGGTGGATTGGCCATGCTAAATTCTCCCTCAGTGTACCCAAACAGGCGCTGGAGTGTGGTGACTCGGGGATTTTCACAGTAACTTCATTGCAGTGTTAATGTATGTCTACTTGTTGACATTAATAAATAAATTAAACTCATTAATGTCCGCAGTGTAGAGGAGGCAATATTGTGAGCAGCAAGAAGATAGTCCAAGAGAAACATGCTTCACCTGAACAGAATGTTTGGGGTCTTGGTTGGTGAGGAGAGAGGAGGTAAAAGGGGTAGGGTTACACTTAATGTGACTGAATGGGAAGGTGCTGTGGGAAGAGGATTTGGTGTTGAGGGACAGAGGGAACAGTCCATGTGTCACGCTGATGGGGGGTGGGATTTGGGGAGAAGATGTGTTGAGTGCTGGCATCGTGCTGGAGTTGGGGAATAGTAAGGACGTGAGCGACACCCATTCTATAAATGATGGCTGATAAATGGATATTGGTAGACAGCCCACCAGAAATGGACAGAGAGAAGTAAAGATAGAACAGACAAACATCAGAGATGTTCAATGTGACGGCAAACGGATGGAAGCTTGAAGCAACATCATTGCAAACGACTGCAAGAAACTACAAAAGGTTGTGAATGTAGCCCACTCCATCACGCAAACCAGCCTCCCATCCATTGACTCTGACTACACTTCCCGCTGTCTCGGCAAAGCAGTCAGCATAATCAAGGACCTCACACACTTTGGACATTCTCTCTTCCACCTTCTTCTGTCGGGGAAAAAGATACAAAAGTGGGCAGCACGGTAGCACAGTGGTTAGCACTGCTGCTTCGCAGCTCCAGGGTCCTGGGTTCAATTCCTGGCTCGGGTCATTGTCTGCGTGGAGTTTGCACATTCTCCTCGTGTCTGTGTGGGTTTCCTCCAGGTACTCCAGTTTACTCCCACACTCCCGAGATGTGCGGATTAGGTTGATTGGCCATGCTAAGAAATTGCCCCTTAGTGTCCAGGGATGTGTAGGTTAGAGGGATTAGTGGGTATAATATGTAAGGATATGGGGGTAGGGCCTGGGTGGGATTGTGTTCGATGCAGACTCAATGGCCCCAAGGGCCTCTTTCTGCACTGTAGGGTTCTGTGATGGTTCTGAGGTCACGTACCATCTGACTCAAGAACAGTTTCTTTGCACACGGGATGAACGAGTACACTATCAAGGGCAGGAGTCTTAGTAGCGTTGAAGAGCAGAAGGATCTCGGGGTCCGGGTCCACAGGACCCTTAAATCGGCCTCGCAGGTGGAGGAGGTGGTCAAGAAGGCGTATGGTGTACTGGCCTTCATTAATCGAGGGATTGAGTTTAGGAGTCGGGAGGTAATGCTGCAACTTTACAGGACCCTCGTCAGGCCTCATTTGGAGTACTGTGCGCAGTTCTGGTCGCCCCACTATAGGAAAGACGTAGAAGCTATTGAAAGGGTGCAGAGGAGATTTACAAGGATGTTGCCTGGACTGGGAGGCATGCCTTATGAAGATAGGTTGAGGGAGCTGGGACTCTTTTCCCTGGAGAGGTGAAGGTTGAGAGGCGACCTGATAGAAGTTTATAAAATGTTGAGAGGAATAGATAGGGTGGACTCTCAGAGGCTATTTCCCCGGGTTGAAATGGTCGCTACGAGAGGACACAGATTTAAGGTGCGGGGAGGGAAGTACAGAGGTGATGTTAGGGGTAAGTTTTTCACTCAGAGGGTGGTGAGTGAATGGAATCGGCTGCCGTCAGTGGTGGTGGAGGCGAACTCGCTGGGGTCTTTTAAAAGACTTCTGGATGAGTATATGGGGTTTAATGGGATTGGGGGTTATAGATAGGTCTATAGATTGGTGGGGTTGATGTGATCGGCACAACTCGAGGGCCGAAGGGCCTGTTTGTGCTGTAATGTTCTATGTTCTATGTTCCTGCTGCCATCAGACTTTTGAATGGACTTAACTTGCACTAAGTTGATCTTTCTCTACACGCTAACTATGACTGTAACACTACATTCTGCATCCCCTCCTTTCCTTCTCTATGGACGGTATGCTTTGTATAGTGTGCAAGAAACAATATTTTTACTGTATGTTAATACGTGACAATAATAAATCAAATCTAGATGAGAGTATGAAGCGTCACCGATAGTCAGTGAAGAACAGTAGGATCGCCCTGTTTGGTTTCCAGAGACACTGCTGAAAGGACAGGTTGTATGAGGAAGGGACTGGGATTGGGAGAGATGCCAGGAATATTGAATCAAATCCATGCAGAAAATGTGTGGAAAGCGGCAGCGGCTATAGATCCAGGAATGCCATTGGCTGGGAAAACCCACGTAATGCCATGTGATAGTTGCAGTAGGTTCTGTTTACTTTTTCTTTCTATTTTTGTGAGGATTTGCCATTCTCAAACTCCTTCCACTCGGAGTCAGCAGACTGGCGACGGAAAGATATTGCTACCAAAGGCCCAATTAAACCCTCAGCTTAATTCAAATTCAGTTCCAATTTAGTGTGAGTTCAGACAAAAGTTGAATCTACAGGGAGGCTCGGGTAATTAAAAAGAAGCTTCCAGGACTTTTTAAAACCCAGAATGTCAGAGCTCCATTAAACACCCTGCACTTTTATTAATTTAAAAGGAATTAAGTGGGGAGGGAAAATAACTTATCGCACATTGCACTGGCTGACATGGAGACGGTACACGTGTGTACCCCTGGGACCTTCTACACGAGGTTCCACACCCCCAAAGTCTAACTGATTTCGTAAGTAGAGTAACACACTCCCTCCTTCAACACCAAATAGAGTGAGGAGCTGTGATAGTGAAGGGGGGTTGACATGAATTCAATGTTTGGGGAGAATCAGTATTGGGGGGGGGGGGGAGAGTCAGTGATGGGGGAGAGAGTCAGTGATGGGGGGGAGAGTCAGTGATGGGGGAGAGTCAGTGATGGGGGGGAAGAGTCAGTGATGGGGGGGAGAGTCAGTGATGGGGGAGAGTCAGTGATGGGGGGGGAGTCAGTAATGGGGGGAGAGTCAGTGATGGGGGGAGAGTCAGTGATGGGGGAGGAGAGTCAGTGATGGGGGAGAGTCAGTGATGGGGGGGGAGTCAGTGATGGGGAGAGTCAGTGATGGGGGAGAGTCAGTGATGGGGGGGTAGAGTCAGTGATGGGGGGGAGTCAGTGATGGGGGGGGAGAGTCAGTGATGGGGGGGAGAGTCAGTGATGGGGGAGAGTCAGTGATGGGGGAGAGTCAGTGATGGGGAGAGTCAGTGATGGGGGGGAGAGTCAGTGATGGGGGGGAGAGTCAGTGATGGGGGAGAGTCAGTGATGGGGAGGTAGAGTCAGTGATGGGGGGGAGTCAGTGATGGGGGGGGAGAGTCAGTGATGGGGGGAGAGTCAGTGATGGGGGGGAGAGTCAGTGATGGGGGGGAGAGTCAGTGATGGGGGAGAGTCAGTGATGGGGGGGAGAGTCAGTGATGTGGGGGAGAGTCAGTGATGGGGGAGAGACAGTGATGGGGGGGAGAGTCAGTGATGGGGGGGAGAGTCAGTGATGGGGGAGAGTCAGTGATGGGGGGAAGAGTCAGTGATGGGGGGGAGAGTCAGTGATGGGGGGAGAGTCAGTGATGGGGGAGAGTCAGTGATGGGGGGGGAGAGTCAGTGATGGGGGGGAGAGTCAGTGATGGGGGAGAGTCAGTGATGGGGGGAAGAGTCAGTGATGGGGGGGAGAGTCAGTGATGGGGGGAGAGTCAGTGATGGGGGAGGAGAGTCAGTGATGGGGGAGAGTCAGTGATGGGGGAGAGTCAGTGATGGGGAGAGTCAGTGATGGGGGGGAGAGTCAGTGATGGGGGGGAGAGTCAATGATGGGGGAGAGTCAGTGATGGGGAGGTAGAGTCAGTGATGGGGGGGAGTCAGTGATGGGGGGGGAGAGTCAGTGATGGGGGGAGAGTCAGTGATGGGGGGGAGAGTCAGTGATGGGGGGGAGAGTCAGTGATGGGGGAGAGTCAGTGATGGGGGGGAGAGTCAGTGATGTGGGGGAGAGTCAGTGATGGGGGAGAGACAGTGATGGGGGGGAGAGTCAGTGATGGGGGGGAGAGTCAGTGATGGGGGAGAGTCAGTGATGGGGGAGAGTCAGTGATGGGGGGAAGAGTCAGTGATGGGGGGGAGAGTCAGTGATGGGGGGGAGAGTCAGTGATGGGGGAGAGTCAGTGATGGGGGAGAGTCAGTGATGGGGAGAGTCAGTGATGGGGGGGAGAGTCAGTGATGGGGGGAGGGTCAGTGATGGGGGGGAGAGTCAGTGATGGGGGGGGAGAGTCAGTGATGGGGGGGAGAGTCAGTGATGGGGGGGAGTCAGTGATGGGGGGAGGGTCAGTGATGGGGGGGAGAGTCAGTGATGGGAGGGGAGAGTCAGTGATGGGGGGAGGGTCAGTGATGGGGGGGAGAGTCAGTGATGGGGGGGGGGAGTCAGTGATGGGGGGAGTGTGTATATGGGGAGGAGTATACTGAAACATGAGAATGGATATTTCAGTGGTTGTGAGGTCAATCTGTGGAGGAGATTCTGAGAAGCTGATGAAATCTGGGCAGTGATTGACCGACATGGATACGTGACTGAATTCAGAGAATAACGTTTGCAGTAGCTGAATAATGTGGGAAGGGTGGGGGGGGGGTGGGTGGTGGGTGGGTGTGGGGGGTGGGGTGGGGGGCGGTGAGGGGGTGGGTGGGCGGTGGGTGGGTGTGGGGGGTGAGGTGGGGGGTGGGGTGGGGGGGTGGTGCGGGGGTGGGTGGGCGGTGGGTGGGTGTGGGGGGTGGGGTGGGGGGTGGTGCGGGGGTGGGTGGGCGGTGGGTGGGTGTGGGGGGTGGGGTGGGGGGTGGGTTGGGGGGGTGGGGTGGGCGGTGGGTGGGTGTGGGGGGTGGGGTGGGGGGTGGGGTGGGGGGGTGGGTTGGGCGGTGGGTGGGTGTGGTGGGGCGTGGGGTGGGGGGCGGTGCGGGGGTGGGTGGGCGGTGGGTGGGTGCGGGGGGTGGGTGTGGGGGGTGGGGTGGGGGGCGGTGCGGGGGTGGGTGGGCGGTGGTTGGGTGCGGGGGGTGGGTGTGGGGGGTGGGGTGGGGGGCGGTGCGGGGGTGGGTGGGCGGTGGGTGGGTGTGGGGGGTGGGTGTGGGGGGTGGGTGTGGGGGGTGGGGTGGGGGGCGGTGCGGGGGTGGGTGGGCGGTGGGTGGGTGCGGGGGGTGGGTGTGGGGGGTGGGGTGGGGGGCGGTGGGTGGGTGTGGGGGGTGGGTGTGGGGGGTCGGGTGGGGGGCGGTGCGGGGGTGGGTGGGCGGTGGGTGGGTGCGGGGGGTGGGGTGGGGGGCGGTGCGGGGGTGGGTGGGCGGTGGGTGGGTGTCCTTCTCAAAGCTCTCCACGCTGGGTTTGTCCCTGGCTTGTTTCCAGTTGATGGTCAGATTGGGGTGGTGAATCGGTTAGTACCCTGGGGCTGTTGGGGCAGGAGGGAGTGAGCTGGCCAGCTTTGCCTTGACTCTGTGACTCAGGGTGGTTAGTCTAGTCTAGGCGATGTGTTACTGATATTTGGATGTTCGACAGGTTGTAGTTTCCCTCAGCTCAGAAGTTCACTGCTCAGAACCGCTGGACAGAATCGTACTGTTGTCTTTATAATATGAGAAATATTATTGATCTGATTGGGGTTCTTTCGCAGGTTCCTGTCCTGGAGATTGAACTGTAGAAAACCTCCCGATTATCAGAGGGAGCTGAGCAAACTGCAGCTTAATAAGATGATCTCTTTATACAAGTTGTGCTGTCCCATTAACGCGTGTCGTAACGGAGTCTTAATCGCATCACGGCCTGAAACGCTTCAAATGATTCGGTTTCTCCATGGTGCGTTCGACACTGTTTCTGAGCGGATTAGAGAAATCTAATTTAAATAAGATCACAACTAAATGTTTGAGTGATTTTTAATTTGTTTATCTTCTGAGTACCAGTTTGGGCCTAAGGATATGGGTCAGTGCAGGATTAGGGATGTAGGAGGCTGTATACTCAACAGGATGTATCATCAGAGAGTGTGCCAGGAACACTGTGTGCACTCAACTCACTCCCGCTGGGCTCAGGAATAAATTGTTCTTTGACTCACAGCAACCAAACCGAGAGAGAGAGAGAGTTCCTTGGGAAATGCTGGGATTGATCTGCGCTCATTAGATATGGCGCTTGAGGTGAAGGGGATCAAAGGATATGGGGAGGGAAGGGGCAGATCAGGATATTCAGTTAGATAGTCAGCCATGATGAGATGAATGGTGAAGCAGGTTGGAAGGACCGAATGGCCTCCTTCTATTCTCTAGGTTTCTAATATCATCTCCATCATCTCTTTCCCAAAACCCCCAAACTATGGAATTCATCACCTCTCACAAGGAGCTTGTTCTTTACGTGTGAGTGGAGAAGATGAGGAGAGATAGGGTTAGAGGCTCTCACTCAGAATGAGCGTGTGATTTGATTGATTTATTATTGTCACATGTATGGACGTACAGTGAAAAATATTGTTTCCTGCGTGCTAAAGACAGAGCATATCTTTCATAGCGAAGGAAAGGAGAGAGTGCAGAATGTAGTGTTACAGTCATAACGAGGGTGTAGAGAAAGATCAACTTAGTGCAAGGTAGGTCCATTCAAAAGTCTGATGGCAGCCGGGAAGAAGCTGTTCTTGAGTCGGTTAGTACGTGACCTCAGACTTTTGTATCTTTTTCCCAACGGAAGAAGATGGAAGAGAAAATGTCCGGGGTGCTTGGGGCCTTTAATTACGCTGACTGCTTTGCCGAGGCAGCGGGAAGTGTAGACAGAGTCAGTGGATGGGAGGCTGGTTTGCCTGATGGACTGGGCTACATGCAGTTGTGTGGAGGGTGAAGGGAGAGAGATATCACTCACTGGGTAGCACGTTTTCCTCTGAATGGGGAGTTTGTGGCTTTGTGTTTGCTTCTGGAGAATTGAATGTGGGATCTCTCCTGACCCTGCACTGCTGAGGGAGGCCTGTGCTGTCAGGGCTACCTTCCTGTAGTTGTGACATTTAGCTGAGGAATTACCCGCCCCTCCCAATGCAATCCAGAAGAATTGGTGCTGCTGTTATTGAAGAAGGGTGGACGAGGTTGTCCAGGTGCCCTGTTCCAGGGATCAGGGCTTGGCTAATTGGGTTGGATTGGAGAAGGTGGGCTTGTTTTCCTTGGAGAAATAAAAGACGAGAGGCGATGCGATCGAGGTGTATGAAAGCCTCACCGGAGCTGGAGAGAGGAGACATTGTGGATGGAACAGGGTTACAATGGGTGGCAGAAGGAGGAACAGCAACAACACAAGAAAAAGATTTTCACTTGGCGAGTGATTGGGATCTGGGAGGTACTGCCCGAGAGGGAGCTGGAGGGATGTCCAAATGTCAGTTTCAAAAAAGAATTGGATACCAACTGGTGAGAAAAACTACAGCGAAAAGGGCTGGCAGTGCGACCTGGGCCGAATGGCCTCCTTTTGGTGCTGGAAGGATTCGATGATTCTATTGCAGCGTTGTTTGTGGGGTCTTGCTGAGCGTAAACTGACGGACACATTTTTCACACTGGCCAACGCTAAAGTATATTGTTTACCTGCCATCAGTTTGGAATCCAGTGAAAGGTGCTATTTAAATGCAAAACTTTCTTTTCTATTTAATTACCCATGGGGTGTGGGAGGAGAGGCATTTGTGCAGTCTGTTTCAGAGTCACTCCCAGTGGAAATATCAGGGAGGGGCTGTTTGGCTGATAATTCCGTCCCCCCCAGCCCCCTGCCATCTCTTCGCTGCTCAGCCCAAGAATCGTCCGCATTAGAACAAGAGGAATGTGAACAGGAGGAGACCATTCAGTCCATCGAGTCTGTCCCAGTGTTCCATGTATCCTGGCCTGATCAGTGACCTTATTCCAGAAACTGACCTTTGTCACATCTCCCTGGATAGCCTTTGGATACCAACACTCCCAGATTTAAAAGAAAGAATTTGTTTCATTCATTCCTGGGACATGGGTGTCGCTGGCTGGTCCAGCATTTATTGCCCATCTCTAGTTGCCCTTGGAGGGCAGTTGAGAGTCAACCGCATTGCTGTGTCTCTGGAGTCACATGTAGGCCAGACCGGGGTAAGGACGGCAGATTTCCTTCCCTAAAGGGACATTAGTGACCCAGATGGGTTTTTCCCACAATCGACAATGGTTTCATGGTCATCAGTAGTTTCTTAATTCCAGATATTTTTTAATGAATTCAAATTCCACCATCTGCCGTGGTGGGATTCGAACCCGGGTCCCCAGAACATTAGCTGAGTTACTGGATTAAAGTTCATTTAAATTAAAGTTTATTTATTGGTGTCACAAGTAAGGCTTACATTAACGCTGCAATGAAGTTACTGTGAAAATCCCCTAGTCGCCATGCTCTGGCGCCTGTTCAGGTAACACTGAGGGAGAATTGAGCACGGCCAGTGCACCCTAACCAGCACGTCTTTCAGACTGTGGGAGGGAACCAGAGCACCTGGAGGAAACCCACGCAGACATGGGGAGAACTTGCAGAATCTGCGTAGACAATGATTCAAAGCTGGGAATTGAACCCAGATTCTTGGCGCTGTGAGGCAGCTGTGCTAACCCACTGTGCCACCATGCCGCAGGTTAGTCTAGTGATGAAACCACTAGGCCATCGGCTCCCCTATGGTTCTTGGGATGAGGGGCTTCAGGTACACGGATCGATTGGAGAGGTTGGACCTGTTCTCCCCGAAGGAGGGGAGGTTGAGAGGAGATCTGATTGCCCTTTGAGAAAGAGAGTCTGAAACTTCAAGCAGCCTTTATGTGTGGAAGAGTTTCTGAATGACCTGTGTCTAATATTTCGACAATAACCTCCAGTCCCTCACTCTCCAATCAATAGAAATACTTGCACTCAGCCTGACATCCTTCAGTGTCTCAGCTGAGATTGGTGAAGTGAGCACGGGACACTAACTGACCTCACTTGGGCCTGATGGTGGATTCTGCCGAGTAGGAGCCAAGAGACAGAAATGTGGCAAACATTCACAAGCTGGTGGATTTATTAACCTCCGTTCACCATCCCAATCACACTTACAGAGTAAAAGCAATCAGCACCGATGGCACACAACAAACATCTGACAAATGAAAAACCTCGGGGACACCATTAATGAGGAGTCAGGTTCCCACACTGACAAATGGTCTGACAGATTTTAATTGCCAAAATTCCCAGGAAGGCAGTGAATGAGGCAGCACAGACTCACACACAGGTAACTGGCTGAGGAACAGGTACAGTAGCCTGGCACACTGCCGACATTCAGCCACTTGTCCAGATAGGCAAATGGAGTGAGATAAAGTGAGATGGATGTTATTGTTCTAGTCAGAGCGTCCACTTCCCTGTGTAATTTATGATGCTTTTAAAAGTTATTGCATCTTCCTACTCCAGTCAGTGTCGATGTCTCGTTGGCTGCCTATTTATTCAGGGACAGAAGAGAGATGTCTATACCCCATCGATCAGCATCCCCAGCTAACAAAACAGAAGCCATATATCCTGCCCGCATAACCTCACCATCAAATATTGCACATTCACTGGGATCCAGCTCCAGATGGTGCTGACTCTCACTGGGATCCAGTTCCTGAAGGTGCTGACTCTCACTGGGATCCAGTTCCTGAAGGTGCTGACTCTCACTGGGATACAGTTCCTGAAGGTGCTGACTCTCTCTGGGATACAGTTCCTGAAGGTGCTGACTCTCACTGGGATCCAGTTCCTGAAGGTGCTGACTCTCACTGGGATCCAGTTCCTGAAGGTGCTGACTCTCACTGGGATCCAGTTCCTGAAGGTGCTGACTCTCACTGGGATACAGTTCCTGAAGGTGCTGACTCTCACTGGGATACAGTTCCTGAAGGTGCTGACTCTCACTGGGATACAGTTCCTGAAGGTGCTGACTCTCTCTGGGATACAGTTCCTGAAGGTGCTGACTCTCACTGGGATCCAGTTCCTGAAGGTGCTGACTCTCACTGGGATCCAGTTCCTGAAGGTGCTGACTCTCACTGGGATACAGTTCCTGAAGGTGCTGACTCTCACTGGGATACAGTTCCTGAAGGTGCTGACTCTCACTGGGATCCAGTTCCTGAAGGTGCTGACTCTCACTGGGATCCAGTTCCTGAAGGTGCTGACTCTCACTGGGATCCAGTTCCTGAAGGTGCTGACTCTCACTGGGATCCAGTTCCTGAAGGTGCTGACTCTCACTGGGATCCAGTTCCTGAAGGTGCTGACTCTCACTGGGATCCAGTTCCTGAAGGTGCTGACTCTCACTGGGATACAGTTCCTGAAGGTGCTGACTCTCACTGGGATCCAGTTCCTGAAGGTGCTGACTCTCACTGGGATACAGTTCCTGAAGGTGCTGACTCTCACTGGGGGATCAGGTCCTCAAAATCTTGGCCAGAATTTTACTGTCCCGTCCACCACAGGAATTGGAGTGGGCAAGGGGGTGGGGCATGGGCATTGACCTCAGGCAGGACTTATGGTTTCAGGGTAAACAAGCTGTAAAATGCTGCACACTTACTCTCAATCTTGCATCCTTAATTCTGAGTGCATTGACCATACTAAATTCTCCCTCCGTGTACCCAAACAGGTGCTGGAGTGTGGCGACTAGGAGATTTTAACACTAACTTCAATGCAGTGTTAATGTAAGGCCATTTATGACACTAATAAATAAACTTAAAACTTAAGCTCAATTAAGCCGTGTCTCAATGTCTGGTCTTCATGATCTTGTTGTTTGTGACTCACACTGACCGATAGATACTTTGCCCCCTCTGTGTTCGTGCATTGTACTCAATGTGGGTCTGATGACTGATGTCTGAGATTTCACCCATAAACAGAGCCCGCAGTCTAAACTGAGAATACAGACAGCCTGCTGTCCAATCACTGATATAAGATGGCTACCCCAATTCCAAGGTTCTGGTTTGAAATGATTCCCCACCGGCATTCTCCCTTTCCCATAGTTGTGGCTTCAGTGACAGAGAATGTTCCGGATTCCTGGTTACCTGTGTGAATCTCTGTAAGTGAGCCACATGCCCAGGTTGTCTAGCACTCAGTCACCATCGCCGATGGTCACAGCTGGTCCAGAATCTATCTGTTGTAGAAATTAGATCAATGTCCATCACTGAGAGAACTTCCCATTGAGTCACCAGCTTAACTAAATTATAAATTATAAATTGTCTCAAATCTGTGACTGACTTTTGACTGCAGGACTTTGCAGTTATCTCCAGCATGGACTTTGAGAACTGACTTTCATATCAAACAAATTATTTTATAAAAAGGCAGAAAGGTCACCTATCCTTTCACAACCAAATTACCAATTACTTTCTCAGAGGACTAAGGAAATTTGGTATCTCCACTACAACTTTCACCAACTTTTACAGATGCACCATAGAAAGTACTCTTTCTAGTTGTATCACAGCTTGGTATGGGCTCCTGCTCTCTCCAAGACCGCAAGGAGCTACAAAAGATCATGAATGTAGCCCAATCCATCACGCAAACCAGCCTCCCATCCTTTGACTCTGTTTACACTTCCTGCTGTCTCGGCAAAGCAGCCAGAATAATCAAGGTCCCCACGCATCCCGGACATTCTCTCTTCCATCTTCTTCCATTGGGAAAAAGATACAAAAGTCTGAGGTCACGTACCAACCGACTCAAGAACAACTTCTTCCTTGCTACAGTCAGACTTCTGAATGGACCCACCTTGTATTAAGTTGATCTGACTCTACACCCTAACTATGACAGCAACACTACATTCTGCACTCTCTCCTTCCCATCTCTATGAATGGTACGCTTTGTCTGTATAGTGTGAAAGCAATACATTTCACTGTATACTATTATATGTGACAATAATAATCAAATTAAACTGTGTCCACACTGACCCAAACCAAACCACTGTCCACATTGATGATGCTCCAGTCTATTATTGGGAATATCAGTCAAAGAATTATAAGAAACACAGAAACGAACAGTGCTGTTCATTAAGCTCTTCTTGTTGCATCTCCATTACCACAGTTCAATAAAAAAGACTCAGGCACCTTTACTACTCATAAGCCTCACCATAGCTTCAAACTCTCCCAATTCCTGTAACTGCCAACAACTCCCCTTGTCTCTGTAACCTCCTCCAACTCCTACAATGCTGCCTATCTGTGTAACCTCCTCCAGCCCCTATTACTCTCCCCAACTCTGTAACCTCCTCAAGCCCACTACACCCCTCCCTATCTCTGTAACCTCCAACCCCTATGACCATTCCTTTCTCTGTAACCTCCTCCAGTCCCTTCACCCCTCCCTATCCCTGTGACCTCCACCAGCCCCCTATAACCCTCCCTATCTCTGTAACCTCATCTAGGGTCAGTACTGAGGGAGTGCCGCACTGTCAGAGGGTCGGTACTGAGGGAGTGCCACACTGTCAGAGGGTCAGTGCTGAGGGGGTACTGACTGTCAGTACTGTCAGACGGTGATGTTTAAAACCCCACAACACTGCTTTAAGGTGGAGCTGGGATCTCTCCAGTTATCCAGTCAATACGTATCCCTCTGCCAGCTTCACAAGAGCAGATAGTCTGATCCTTATCACCTTGCGGTGTGTGGGATCTTGCTATGTGAAAATGAGTTGCTCCCTCTCCCACATTCCAGCAGTGACACCACTTTGAACACATTTGATCGATGTGGACGTGCCGGCGTTGGACTGGGGTGGGGACAGTAAGAAGTCTCACAACACCAGGTTAAAGTCCAACGAGCTTTCGGAGCGTCGCTGAGTGAGTGACTCACCTGAGGAAGGAGTAATGCTCTGAAAGCTCATGATACCAAATAAACCTGTTGGATTTTAACCTGGTGTTGTGAGATTTCTTACTGAATGTATTTGATGGACTGTAAAGTGTTTTTGGATGGCCGCAAGCGATGAAAGGTGTCTGGAAATGGACATTATTTCCATGCTGTGTCTTGGATGGTGTCCATTTGTTGATCCAGACATTGGAAATGGTTCCTGCGATCACTGGCGTGTCTGGAAAGATCAGTTTGCCTTGGCCAATAGTGATGGGACTGGGTAAAACAAACCCCATGATCATCTCGAGTAATTTCTCTCTCTTCCCCTCTCTCCTTTGAACAGCGAAGTGTTTTTGCCTGCTTTTAATTTAGCTTCAATCAATGAATAAATTATTAAGTGCTTTGAGGTACAGCCATTGCAAAGCAATCTTCTTTTTTAATATCTATTGGGTTTCAAGCAAAAAAATTCCCTGTCAACTCAGTAAAGCATTTATGAGTGCTCACCCCTGCCATGCAGAGTTTCAGGGAGTGATATTTAAAGTCTGTACTTGAGACGTACGTGGCTTAGTACCTTCAGAGTGCACAGCGAGTGAAAGCAGCCATCATTCTCTTGTTACCCGTGAGGATAAACTGTACCCGGAGTGAAGAGGAATCCACCATTTCTGGCTATCCTCACCCCCACTGCATCACATCTTTATTAAGGCCAGTGGAAAGATCCATTAGAAAGCTTTGTGAAACCTATAGAATTTTGAGAGACATAGACAGGGGGGATAGTCAGAGGCTTTTTCCCAGGGTGGAAGTGTCAATTATAAGAGGGCACAGGTTTCAAAGTTAAAGTTAAAGTTTATGTATTAGTCACAAGTAGGCTTACGTTAACACTGCCGTAAAGTTACTGTGAAAACCGCCCCCCGGTCACTACACTCCGGTACCTGTTTGGGTACGCTGAAGGAGAATTTAGCCTGGCCAATACACCTAACCAGCACGTCTTTCAGACTGTGGGAGGAAACCCACGCAGACATGGGGAGAAGATGCAAACTCTACACAGACAGTGACCTAAGCCAGGAATTGAACCCTGTGATCCCTGGAATGAAGAGTGTGTCATATGAGGAACGGTTGAGGACTCTGGGTCTGTACTCGTTGGAGTTTAGAAGGATGAGGGGGGGGACCTTACTGAAACTTACAGGATACTGTGATGCCCGGATAGAGTGGACATGGAGAGGATGTTTCCACTAGCAGGAAAAACTCGAACCAGAGGGCACAACCTCAGGCTAAAGGGACGATCCTTTAAAACAGAGATAGAGGAGGAATTTCTTCAGCCAGAGAGTGGGGAATCTGTGGAATTCTTTGCCACAGAAGGCTGTGGAGGCCGGGTCATTGAGTGTCTTTCAGACAGAGATAGATAGGTTCTTGATTAATAAGGGGATCGGGGGTTATGGGGAAAAGGCAGGAGAACGGGGATGGGAAAAATATCAGACATGATTGAATGGCGGAGCAGACTCGATGGGCCGAGTGGCCTAATTCTGCTTCTATGTCTTATGGTGAGGCAGCAGTGCTAACCACTGTGCCCCCCTGCCACCTTGTTCAAGATGAGAGGGGGGTAAGTTTAGGGGAGACATGTGGGGGACGGTTTTCACACAGAAGGTGATGGGTGCCTGGAATGTGCTGTCAGTGGAGGTGGTGGAAGCGGACACATTAGCAACAGTCATAATGTATCCTGATAGACACTTGAACGGGAGGGAATGGAGGGATAGAAACCGGAGGCGGAATTCTCCAGCCGAGCTGGTCTCAAGGCTGGAAATTCCCACCAGACTGTCAATGGGGTTACACATTGTCCCCAACTCAGCCGCTAACATTCCAGGGGCAGGCGGGATGGGAGAATTCCAGCCTGTGATCGGTGCAGGTTAAGTGGGCCAAAGGGCCTCACTTGTTTGTGCCACACTTGTTTGTTGTGTGTGATGGGGGTGGGGTGGGGAGGGGAAGGACAGACCGAGGGAAAGGATATGCAGCATGTGAGAAACAAGACAGAACTGGAGGAGAGGGCCGAGTGTAGGGTAATGAAATTTGCTGATGACACAAAGATGAGTGGAAAAGCAAATTGCGTGGGAGGCGCGGAAAGTCTGCAGAGAGATCTGGATAGGCTGAGCGAGTGGGCGAGGACCTGGCAGATGGAGTACAATGTTAGCCCAAGTGTGAGGTTATCCACTTCGGTAGAAATAATAGTGGGAGGGATTATTATTTAAAAGGCGAAAAACTGCAGCATGCTACGGTGCAGAGGGACCTGGGGGTCCTTGTGCACGAATCGCAAAAACCCAGTCTGCAGGTGCAGCAGGTGGTCAGGAAGGCGAATGGGATGCTGGCCTTTATAGCGAGGGGGATAGAATATAAAAGCAGGGAGGTCTTGCTGCAGCTGTATAGGGCATTGGTGAGGCCGCAGCTGGAGTACTGTGTGCAGTTTTGGTCGCCGCACTTGTGGAAGGATATTTTGGCCTTGGAGGGAGTGCAGAGGAGGTTCACCAGGTTGATACCGGAGGTGAAGAGGTTAGCCTATGAAGAGAGACTGAATAGACTGGGTCTGTACTCGTTGGAGTTTAGAAGCATGAGGGGAGATCTTATAGAGACGTATAAGATAATGAAGGGGATGGATAGGGTAGAGGTAGAGAGATTCTTCCAGCTTAGAAAGCCTCAAGATAAAGGGGGGGCAGTTGAGATTGGAGTTGAGGAAGAACTTCTTCACTCAAAGGGTGGTGAATCTCTGGAATTCTCTGCCCGTTGAAGTGGTGGAGGCTGCCTCGCTGTATATATTTAAGTCACAGATAGACAGGTTTCTGATAGACAAGGGAATTAAGGGTTATTGGGAGAAAGCAGGAAAGTGAAACTGATCCACTTCAGATCAGCCACGATCTTATTGAATGGCGGGGCAGGCTCGAAGGGCTAGATGGCCTACTCCTGCTCCTATTTCTTATGTTCTCATCCGACTACAAGAAGAGAATGCAGCAGCAGCAGCTGAGAGTACAGTTCATTGTAATTTATCAATCTTCTGGATTGGTCCACAGGGAGGAATCCTCAATATCTAACTACACGGAGAGGAATTAATAATTCACCGGCCAGGTTGAGGTGCTCTTGTCTCTGGCATCTGTCAAATAGGGTTGGCTTTCCACTCAAGATCACCAGTGTCAGTGCCGCGTCACAAAGCAGCGTATTCAGCTCAAGGCTAGAATTTCTAAAGAGTTACTCTGCTCGGTGTGGGTATGCCGGCGTTGGACTGGCGTAAACACAGTAAAAAGTCTGACAACACCAGGTTTTAGTCCAACCTATTTATTTGATAATATTCTCACAAGCTTTCGAGGGGACTGCCTCTTCGTCAGGTGAATGGAGAGTTCTGGCCTCAGACAGAGCACATAAAGCACAGACAGTTTAGAGATTACTGATTAGAATGCGAATCCTTACACCTAACCTGCTGTTCAAGACCTGAAGTGGCTGATAATGTGAGTGGAAGGAGCACTGATCACAGGTTACAGAGATGTGTATTGTCAGACAAGACAGATCCTGGCGATGGACTGGAGCTGCGGTCTATAAATCACAAAACGGGAGAGACAGGGGACTCGGTCCTGATGTGTTGTTACCCAGGCCAGTTTGCTGAGTACAGGGGTCACACTGTCAATGCCTGAGACATACGCTGTGTCTGCATCTCGGCCTGGGTCTGTGTGGGAGTGTGTCTGTGTGTATGTCTATGTGTGTGCCAGTGTCTCTGCATTTCTATATGTCTATGTGAGTGCTTGCGTTGATGTGTGTGTATCTCTGTATGTGTTGATGTGTTTGCGTGTGTGTGTGTGAGGGAGTACCACATTGTCAAAGAGTCAGTGCTGAGGGAGTGCCGCACTGTCAGAGGGTCAGTGCCGAGGGAGTGTCACACTGTCAGAGGGTCAGTGCTGAGGGAGCGCCGCGCTGTCAGAGGGTCAGTGCTGAGGGAGTGCCGCACTGTCAGAGGGTCAGTGCTGAGGGAGTGCCGCACTGTCAGAGGGTCAGTGCTGAGGGAGTGGTGCACTGTCAGAGGGTCAGTGCTGAGGTAGTGCCGCACTGTCAGACGGTCAGTGCTGAGGGAGTACCACTTTGTCAAAGAGTCAGTGCTGAGGGAGTGCTGCACTGTCAGAGGGTCAGTGCTGAGGGAGTGCCGCACTATCAGAGGGTCAGTGCTGAGGGAGTGCCGCACTGTCAGAGGGTCAGTGCTGAGGGAGTGCCGCACTATCAGAGGGTCAGTGCTGAGGGAGTGCCACACTGTCAGAGGGTCAATACAGAGGGAGTGCCGCACTGTCAGAGGGTCAGTGCTGAGGGAGTGCCACACTGTTCAGAGGGTCAGTACTGAGGGAGTGCCGCACTGTCAGAGGGTCAGTACTGAGGGGGTACCTCAGTGTTATTGGTGTGGGCTTTCATGAGATGTGAATCCGAGGTTTTGACTATCCTTCAGATGTCCCATGATGCTGTTGGAATAAGGGAGGGGTCTGGAGGTGGGGTCTTCCTGACCATGCACCCCTCAAACAGCCACAGTTGGAATCTCGTGATCTGACCATTGTTAAGAGCTGACTCTGGGATCTTGCTGAGTAAGTCTTCATTTTTTTTGTCAAGAGGGCATCAAACTGCAATTGTACAGGGCATTGATGAGGCCACAGCTGGAGTATTGTGTGCAGCTTTGGTGTCCTTATCTGAGGAAGGATGTCCTTGCTGTAGAGGGAGTGCCGCACTGTCAGAGCGTCAATGCTGAGGGACCAGGTTTACTAGGCTGATTCATAAGAACATAAGAAATAGGAGCAGGAGTAGGCCATCTAGCCCTTCGAGCCTGCCCCGCCATTCAATAAGATCATGGCTGATCTGTCGTGGCTCAGTTCCACCTTCCCGCCCTCTCCCCATAACCCTTAATCCCCTCTCTTATCAAAAACCCATCAACCTGCGTCTTAAAAATATTTAGCGAGGCAGCCTCCACCACTTCAACGGGCAGAGAATTCCAGAGATTCACCACCCTTTGAGTGAAGAAGTTCCTCCTCAACTCCATTCTAAACCGCCCCCCTTTTATCTTGAGGCTGTGCCCCCTAGTCCTGCTGTCCTTTCTGAGCGGGAAGAGTCTCTCCACCTCTATCCTATCCACCCCATTCATCATCTTATATGTCTCAATGAGATCTCCCCTCATTCTTCTAAACTCTAACGAGTACAAGCCTAGTTTATTCAGCCTCTTCTCACAGCTCAACCCCCTCAACTCCGGTATCAGCCTAGTAAACCTCCTCTGCACTTCCTCCAAGGCCAAAATAACCTTGCGTAAGTACGGCGCCCAAAACTGCACACAGTACTCCAGCTGCGGCCTCACCAATGCCCTATACAGCCGCAGCAAGACCTCCCTACTTTTATATTCAATCCCCCTCGCTATGAAGGCCAGCATCCCATTCACCTTCCTGACCACCTGCTGCACCTGCAAGCTGGGTTCTTGCGACTCATGCACAAGGACCCCGAGGTCCCTCTGCACCGTCGCCTGCTGCAGTTTTTCGCCACGTAAGTAATAATCCTTCCTACCATTATTCCTACCAAAGTGGACCACCTCGCACTTGCCAACATTAAATTCCATTTGCCAGTTCCTGGCCCATTCACCCAGCCTATCTAGATCCTTCTGCAGACTCTCCACACCCTCCGCACAATTTACCGTTCCACCAATCTTGGTGTCATCAGCAAATTTTGACACCATACACTCGGTTCCCTCCTCCAGATCATCTATATAAATGGTAAATAGCTGAGGCCCCAGCACCGACCCCTGAGGCACTCCATTAGTCACCAACCGCCAATCCGAATAGCACCCATTGACCCCCACTCTCTGCCTTCTATTTGACAACCAATCCTCTATCCATGCTAACACCCTACCCCCAACTCCAAGTCCCCTGACCTTCTGCAATAACCTCTTGTGAGGTACCTTGTCAAACGCCTTCTGAAAATCAAGAAAGACCACATCCACCGGCTCTCCTCTATCCACTGCCCTAGACACATCCTCATAGAACTCCAGTAAATTTGTCAGACACGACTTCCCCTTAACGAAACCGTGCTGCGTCCGCCCTATCAAGCAATTCCCCTCAAGATGCCTCGCTATTTCCTCCTTGATGACGGATTCTAACATTTTACCTACAACAGACGTTAAACTAACCGGCC
This sequence comes from Prionace glauca, assembly GCA_037974335.1. NCBI lineage: Eukaryota > Metazoa > Chordata > Chondrichthyes > Carcharhiniformes > Carcharhinidae > Prionace > Prionace glauca. Next base: position 6,314,585 of record CM075753.1, on the reverse strand, counting down.
TATAATTCCCTGCCTTTTGCCTGGCACCCTTCTTAAACAACGGCGTAACATTAGCCGTTTTCCAATCTTCCGGCACTTGCCCGGAATCCAACGACGTCTGGAAAATAACTACCAAGGCATTCACTATAACCTCCGCCATGTCTTTCAGAACCCTCGGATGCATTCCATCCGGTCCTGGGGACTTGTCCACAATCAGCCCCTCCTGTCTGTCGAGCACCGCCTCTCTAGTAACAATAATGTCATTGAGACCTTCCAGTCCTACCACCTTTCCATCTCTAACACCCGGCAAATTATTCCTGGGATGGCAGGTCTGTTATATGAGGAGAAATTAAATCAGTTACGATTATATTCACTGGAGATTGGAAGAGTGAGAAGAGATCTCATAGAAACTTATAAAATTCTAACAGGGTTAGACAGAGTAGATTCAGAAAGAATGTTCCCAATGATGGGGGGAGTCCAGAACTAGGGGTTGTAGTTTGAGGATAAACCTTTTAGAACTGAGGTGAGGGGAAATTTCTTCACCCAAACGGTGATGAATGTGTGGAATTCACTCCCACAGAATGTAGTTGATGCCACTGTGGCAGAGTGGTTAGCACTTCTACCTCACAGCTCTAGGAACCCAGGTTCGATTCCCTGCTTGGGTCACTGCCTGTATGGAGTCTGCATGTTCTCCTCGTGTCTGCGTGGGTTTCTTCCAGGTGCTCCGGTTTCCTCCCACAGTCAAAAGATGTGCAAGTTTGGTTGATTGACCGAGCTAAATTGACCTTGGTATCCCGGGATGTGTAGGTTAGAGGGATTAGTGGGATGGATATGCGAGGTTACAGGGATCGGGCCTGGACAGGATTGTGGTCGGTGCAGACTTGATGGGCTGAATGGCCTCCTTCTGCACTGCAGGGATTCCATAAAAATGTTGTGTGATTTCAAGAAGAAATTAGATCTCGCTCTTCAGGCTAAAGGGATCAAAGGATATGGAGGGGAAAGCGGGAATCAGAATGTTGAATTTGATGATCAGCAATGATCAAAATGCATACACAACAGGCTCGAAGGGCCGAATGGACTCTTCCTGCTTCTGGTTTCTATATTTCTAACCCTCCTCATCTCATCTGATAGCAGGCACAAGCCTTTCTGGGGAGAAACTACCGGATAGCACACCGGATTGTGACCCTCTCTGCACCACCCCCACCCGAGTGGCATTGAGGTCAACTAACGTTCCAGAGGACCTTCCTGATCTGAATCTTTGGCCCTTTGGAAAGGAAATTGGGAAAGGCTTTGCCTTCCTGACTGCATGGTAATTATAGACTTAGCGTCATCATCTCTCACTTTCTCAATTATAACTTCAATCAAGCTCATTTCCCTTTGATGTGAGGCGGTAGCAGAGCTTCTACAAACCTGTCCCAATCCCCCAATGTCTCTATCAATCATTAATAATGCTTTTAAATTTGAGCTGGAGGGGTCTTCAGTTCCCTGTGGATCTGACATTGCAGAGTCTTAAATTAATAAGCACCAACACTTTTCATTAGTAAAGGAAACAAGCTGTTGTCAATATCAATGTGTGGTAACAAAGGAGCATTGAATAGTGTGACTCACTACACCCAGACAGTGTGGGGAATCTCTCTCTGCTGGTCATTCCGATCAGGGTTTATATGTTGGGTGTATTTGATCACTCTATATTGAAACATAGAAAAACTACAGCACAATACAGGCCCTTCAGCCCACAAAGCTGTCCCTACCTACTAGGCTTACCTATAACCCTCTATCTTACTAAGTCCCATGTACTTATCTAAAAGTCTCTTAAAATATCCTAGCGAATTCACCTCCACCACCACTGCCAATTCCACCCTCTGAGTGAAAAACTTACCCCTGACATCTCCTCTGTACCTACTCCTCAGCACCTTAAACCTGTGTCTTCTTGTGGTCCTGTCGTTCTTGTGTCTCTCTGTCGTTCACAGCCAGACCTGAACTCTGCGACTTAGCCCGAATGTCAATGATGGGGAGACACTCAGTCACCGGGCCAAATGCTCCCCGCCGCACCCAGACACCATTCCTCACACGAGAGGGTTGGTTCTCTCCCTGCTTCCCCGGCCGGGAGGGGTTGAGGTGGTGTTAAGAGCCTCAGAATGTGGCTAGATCGCCCCCTCCGCACCCCACCCCACCCCACCCCACCCCACCCCTCCATTACCCTTGGTGATCTAGCCGCGGCCATTCTGAAAGGGTCCTCCAAACGGGTGTCCAAAGCCCTCACCTGGGCAATGGACCCTTGTTTAATGTGGAAATTGGGCACTTTGAGATAAAGTTTATTTATTAGTCACAAGTCAGGCTTACATTAACATTGCAATGAAGTTACTGGGAAATTCCCCTAGTCACCACACTCTGGCGCCTGTTGTGGTACACAGAGAGAATTTAGCACGACTGATGACTAACCAGCATGACTTTCATATTGTGGGGAGAAACCGGAGCACCCGGAGGAAACTCATGCAGACATGGGGAGAATGTGCAAACTCTACACAGACAGTAACCCAAGCCGGGAGTTGAACCCGGGTCCCTGGCGCTGTGAGGCAGCAGTGCTAACCACTGTACCATTGTGCACCCCTCCCAGATGTACAGATGTGAATTGTACTCCAATCTCCGCCAGGGTCACTGTCTCTGAGTGAAGGAGGAAAGGACTCTGAGTCCTAGAAAAAAGACAATTCGGTGAGATTGAAAGGAGCCAGTGTGACTGACAAAAGTGACCTGGGACATGTGTCCCAAAATGTCTAATCTCTGTTCCCCCCACACTGCCCTCAGCATCCCACAATCCTCTGGCACATTCCTACCTGCTGGACAAACTCCCCAGATTCCTGCTGACCCCAAGGGCATCCCACAGGCCCAAACTCCACCTCTCACTCAAACAGGAACCCGTCTCCAGCACTCCCCACATCTCCTTGGATCCCCGCTAAACGCGATCTGACACCCCCCCTTCCCCCTGCCTCTCCATCGCCTGTGCTGTGGAACTTCCCCACACCATCCTGAGGCCAGTTTGCCTCCCTGCAATTCCCATTCAAATGAGGCAGGAGTTGATCCAACAAATCAAGATATCAACCCCAGTGACCAACTACCCCCTCCCACCCCGCTCCCTGATCACCCCCTCACTCCCATCCCCAGGAGTGCGGAGCCTGGTCTCAGCGACAGGTTCAATATCAAGGTGTGTTGTGTGTGTGTGTGTGGGAGGTCCCTGAATCTGTTCAGAGTGGTGAGAAACACACACCAACTGACACAAGAACAGCTTCTTTCTCACTGCTGGCAGACTTCTGAATGAACCTACCTCACACTAAGTTGATCTTTCTCTAAACTCTAACTCTGACTGTAACACTAAAGGAAGGTATCTCTGACAGCACAGGTCTCCCTCAGCAGTGCAGGGTCAGGAGAGATCCCACACTCCAGAAACAGACACAAAGCCACAAACTCCCCATTCAGAGGAAAATGTACTGTCCAGTGAGTGACATCCCTCTCCCCTCACCCTCCATACAATTACAAAAAAGAAACGAAAAGTTGTGAATGTAGCCCAGTCCATCGCGCAAACCAGCCTCCCATCCATTGACTCTGTCCACACTTCCCACTGCCTTGGCAAAGCAGCCCAGCATAATTAAGGATCCCACGCACCCCGGACATTCTCTCTTTCTCTGTTGGGAAAAAGATACAAAAGTTTGAGGTTCCGTACCAACCGACTCAAGAACAGCTTCTTCCCTGCTGCCGTCAGACTTTTGAACAGACCTACCTCACATTAAGTCGATCTTTCTCTACACTCTAGCTATGACTGTAACACTACATTCTTCACTCTCTCCTTTCCTGCTCCATGAACTGTTTGTTTTGTCTATATAGCGCACAACAAACAATATTTTTCACTGTGTGTTAATACATGTGACAATAATAAATTAAAGCAAATCAGAGAAATCATTCCCAGGAAAATTAATTGAAGGAATAGTGTGTATTTATACAATAGAAGTTCTGTCTCATGAGATCTTTACAAGGCCATTCAGCGCATCAAGTGAATGTTAGGATCATAGAATCCGTACAGTGCAGAAGGAGGCCATTCAGCCCATCGAGTCTGCACTGACTACAATCCCACTCAGGCCCTTTTCCAATAGCCTCATGTATTTACCCGAGCAAGATCCCCTGACACTAAGGGGCAATTTAGCATGGCCCACACATCTTCAGACTGTGGGAGGAAACCAGAGCACCCGGAGGAAACCCATGCAGACACAGGGAGAACATGCAGGCTCCACACAGACAGTGACCCAAGCCGAGAATCAAACCCAGGTCGCTGATGCTGTGAGGCAGCAGTGCTAACCACTGTGCCTCTGTGCTACCCATGTTCTGTAAGGAAATGCACTGTAAGTTCCCAGAATAGTTAATCAGGTAAATGATCCGGGTGTCTCTACATTCAATTCCAACAGGTGTGGGTGGGCTGTTTCCCCAGCGAGCACTGGGGCAGGACAGAATATTGTTTCCGACACTCAGCAAGGTTTGGTCATTGCTGAGATACCAGGGTCCATTTTGAAACTCAGATATCTTTAGCATCAACCTGGATATTGAAGGTGTGGTGGATGATGAGAGTTTCACTTTGGGCCCATGCATTATACATGGGGGGAGGTGGGGGGGGGGGGAGGCGGTGACAGAATGGGCCTTGGTACAAGGCCCATTCTGGACAACGCAGCTTCCATTACAATGCAACAACAACTTGCAATTACGTAGCATTTGATCCAATTCTTCACTGGCACCTGGGCCAATACAACACGACGAGGAACCACACAAGCAGATGGCAGGGGATGGGGCTCCAATGCAGGGTCACCCAGACTCAAAACGTTGGCTCCACTCCCTCCCGACAACGTGAGCTAAGGATCTCCAGCCTTTGTGTTGGGGAAGGGATGGGTATTCAGGAGTGTCTTACAGGGGGAGAGGTAGTGACAGAAGCGGTGAGGCTTTGATAAGAATTCTAGGATTTAGAGTCCAGGGAACTGAAGAAAACACATTCAACGGGGGACGGGGTTCCATTGGGAATGTGTAAAGGAACAAAGTGATTAAGTATTTCCGCGGATGGAGAAAGCTAGCACGAGGGGGCATGGCTTTAAATTAACGGGGGGGGGGGGGGTAGCTACAGGACGGATGTCAGGGGTAGGTTCTTTACCCAGCGGGTGGTGAGGGACTGGAATGCCCTGCCTGCTGCAGTTGTAAATGCGCCTAGTTTGGGGGCGTTTAAGAGATCCGTGGATAGGTTTATGGACGAAAAGGGATTGGTTTAGGCTAGTGGGTCATTGTTTTTGTAACTGGTCGGCGCAACATCGTGGGCCGAAGGGCCTGTTCTGCGCTGTAATGTTCTATGTTCTATTTAACAATGAAGGCTTGCTATCACAGTGAGACAGAATTCTCCTTTCTGCTGCAGCCTCCAAGTCCAGATGCGGACATCAATAAGCTCAGAATTGTGGTTAGGCTGGTGTTGCATATTCACCCCTCCTGGGAGCTCAGTGAGTGCAGACAAACTAAACACTCTCCACTTATCCTGGTTAACTATTCACGAGATTCCCTTTCCACTCCTCTCAGCTGCATTCCATCTGGAATCACAGGGAATGTTATAAACTCCGCATTCCCATCAAGGGAGATCTGAATATTCTCTTCATCTAACCCTGTGTTGTACCTGTCTTGGGAGTGTTTGATGGGGACAGTGTAGAGGGAGCTTTACTCTGTATCTAACCCCGTGCTGTACCTGTCCTGGGAATGTTTGATGGGGACAGTGTAGAGGGAGCTTTACTCTGTATCTAACCCCGTGCTGTACCTGTCCTGGGAGTGTTTGATGGGGACAGTGAAGAGGGAGCTTTACTCTGTATCTAACCCCGTGCTGTACCTGTCCTGGGAATGTTTGATGGGGACAGTGTAGAGGGAGCTTTACTCTGTATCTAACCCCGTGCTGTACCTGTCCTGGGAGTGTTTGATGGGGACAGTGTAGAGGGAGCTTTACTCTATATCTAACCCCGTGCTGTACCTGTCCTGGGAGTGTTTGATGGGGGACAGTGTAGAGAGAGTTTTACTCTGTATCTAACCCTGTTCTGTACCTGTCCTGGGAGTGTTTGATGGGGGACAGTGTAGAGGGAGCTTTACTCTGTATCTAACCCCGTGCTGTACCTGTCCTGGGAGTGTTTGATGGGGGACAGTGTAGAGAGAGTTTTACTCTGTATCTAACCCCGTTCTGTACCTGTCCTGGGAGTGTTTGATGGGGGACAGTGTAGAGAGAGTTTTACTCTGTATCTAACCCCGTTCTGTACCTGTCCTGGGAGTGTTTGATGGGGGACAGTGTAGAGGGAGCTTTACTCTGTATCTAACCCAGTGCTGGACATGTTTTGGGAGTGTTTGATGGGGACAGTGTAGAGGGAGCTTTACTCTGTATCTAACCCCGTGCTGTACCTGTCCTGGGAGTGTTTGATGGGGGACAGTGTAGAGGGAGTTTTACTCTGTATCTAACCCTGTGCTGTACCTGTCCTGGGAGCGTTTGATGGGGGGACAGTGTAGAGAGAGTTTTACTCTGTATCTAACCCAGTGCTGGACATGTTTTGGGAGTGTTTGATGGGGGGACAGTGTAGAGGGAGCTTTACTCTGTATCTAACCCCGTGCTGTACCTGTCCTGGGAGTGTTTGATGGGGACAGTGTAGAGGGAGTTTTACTCTGTATCTAACCCTGTGCTGTACCTGTCCTGGGAGCGTTTGATGGGGGGACAGTGTAGAGAGAGTTTTACTCTGTATCTAACCCTGTGCTGTACCTGTCCTGGGAGTGTTTGATGGGGGACAGTGTAGAGGGAGTTTTACTCTGTATCAAACCCTGTGCTGTACCTGTCCTGGGAGCGTTTGATGGGGGGACAGTGTAGAGAGAGTTTTACTCTGTATCTAACCCTGTGCTGTACCTGTCCTGGGAGTGTTTGATGGGGGACAGTGTAGAGAGAGTTTTACTCTGTATCTAACCCCGTGCTGTACCTGCCCTGGGAGTGTTTGATGGGGGGACAGTGTAGAGAGAGTTTTACTCTGTATCTAACCCCGTGCTGTACCTGTCCTGGGAGTGTTTGATGGGGGGACAGTGTAGAGGGAGCTTTACTCTGTATCTAACCCAGTGCTGGACATCTTTTGGGAGTATGAGGTGGGTGTTCCTCTTGCAATACAGAATCTGCTGATTTGGAGATTCTGGTTTTGTTGGCAAATTTCTCAAGTGTCATCTTGAAATTGTTGGGATGAAGCAAAGCTTGGGGCTTGTGCTTAGTGACAAAGCACTGGCATTAGTCTCTTTGACTACATTTGTAATTACACCACCAGTGGCACGACTGTGCGTTTAGACAGAACATCAAAATTCAAACTGAATTGTGAATAATATTTTTCTGTCAAACTTTCCATTTTATGGAAACGTGTTTAAAAGGATAACAACTGTTACAAAGAACAGCACCACCCACTGCCTGGGGGAAATGCATGTGAGTGAGATCAAAGTGACAGCCAGTGTGAAGCAGAGTGTGAAGACACACACAACTGGGGCAACTCCATGACACTCTCAGCACCATCCGGGCAGGGGATGGTGCTCACAATGAGACCTCAGCTCCCCTAAAACCTGGAGGTCTTCGTCAGGCATCAGGCTGGGGTAGCGGGAGGTCTTTGGCAGAGGGGTCAATGGGAGAAAAGTGACAGACTGGTCACCAGCCACTCCTTTCAAGTGTCCCAGTACGGAGTTGCTGGGCGGGAAGGCCATGTCACAGGATAGCCCGTGGCGTTTATTGGTAGGGGGATTGAATTTAGGAGTCGCAGCGTCATGATGCAACTGTACACATCTCTGGTGCGGCCGCACTTGGAGTTTTGTGTGCAGTTCTGGTCCCCACATTACAGGAAGGATGTAGAGGCTTTGGAGAGGGTGCAGAGGAGGTTTACCAGGATGTTGCCTGGTATGGAGGGGAGATCCTATGAGGAGAGATTGAGAGATTTGGGGTTGTTTTCGCTGGAAAGAAGGCGGCTAAGAGGGGATCTCATTGAAACATATAAGATGATTAGAGGTTTAGACAGGGTAGATAGTGATAGCCTTTTTCCTAGGATGGAGAAAGCTAGCACGAGGGGGTACGACTTTAAATTAAGGGGGGGTAGTTATAGGACAGATGTCAGGGGTAGGTTCTTTACCCAGAGGGTGGTGAGGGACTGGAATGCCCTGCCAGCTGCAGTTGTAAATGCACCTAGTTTGGGGGCGTTTAAGAGATCTGTGGATAGGTTTATGGATGAAAAGGGATTGGTTTAGGCTAGTGGGTCATTGTTTTGTAACTGGTCGGCGCAACATCGTGGGCCGAAGGGCCTGTTCTGCACTGTAATGTTCTATGTTCTATGTTCTATGTTCTATGAAAGGTTTCCCATTTCAGCTGAGGTTTTGGAGAACGTTCAAGGTTGCATAAGGAATACAGTTTTAAATTTATTTATTAGTGTCACAAGTTGGCTTACATTAACACTGCAATGAAGGTACTGTGAAAATCCCCAGTCACCACATTCTGGCGCCTGTTCGGGTACACTGAAGGAGAATTTAGCACAGCCAATGCACCCTAATCAGCATGTCTTTCAGGAAACCGGAGCACCCAGAAGAAACCCACGCAGATATGGGGAGAATGTGTAGACTCCGCACAGACAGTGACCCAAGCTGGGAATCGAACCCGGGTCCCTGGCATTCTGAGGCAGCAGCACTAACCGTGTTTAGACAGGGAGGCAGTGGAATTTAGATGAAAATGGATGGGAAAGACCTGGCAAAGAGTTAGGCAGTGACGGTCAAACAGTGATTGTATAAGAGGAACCAAACCGTTAGGGTTCATTTCTCAAAGCTAATTGGCACTGATTATACTGTTACAGATTCTGAACAGGACATAGAAAGCAAAGAGGCAGTTCATTCTCACATCTACTGGGCAGTTCTGAGGGGGCAGGTAGTGGACTGACTGGTAATGAACAAAATAAGACTGGACAGGATAAGGTTACACATCCAAAGAGGGCATCTACCAAAAGTGGGAACAAGAGTAACACATACACCAACCGGGGTCCCAGTGGGTGGTACCATTATGGGGAGAGCAGGCAAAGCCAGTGGCAAGTACAAACCAGGTCATTGAGTGTCTTTCAGACAGAGATAGATAGGTTCTTGATTAATAAGGGGATCAGGGGTTATGGGGAAAAGGCAGGAGAATGGGAATGAGAAAAATATCAGCCATGATTGAATGGTGGAACAGACCAATGGACCGAGTGGCCTAATTCTGCTCCTATGTCTTATTCAGACATTGATTGAATGTGCAGGAGGGTAATACCCATGGATAGGCAAAATGAGGCAAGGGTGTGGGAGGCCAGAAAATATTGTGAGGCTTCCGAAAGAGAGCTGGAAAGGGGTTATGACCATGGGAATAGATCAGGATCTGATTGCCTGTGAGAGGGAATCATAGTCATAGAGTCATAGAAGTTTACAGCATGGAAACAGGCCCTTCGGCCCAACTTGTCCATGCCGCCCTTATTTTTAAACCCCTAAGCTAATCCCAATTGCCCGCATTTGGCCCATAGCCTTCTATACCCATCTTACCCATGTAACCGTCTAAATGCTTTTTAAAAGACAAGATTGTACCTGCCTCTACTACTACCTCTGGCAGCTTGTTCCAGACACTCACCACCCTCTGTGTGGAAAAATTGCCCCTCCAAAAGCTTTTGTATCTCTCCCCTCTCACCTTAAACCCACCCCCTCTAGTTTAGACTCCCTTACCTTTGGGTAAAGATATTGACTATCTAGCTGATCTGTGCCCCTTATTATTTTATAGACCTCTATAAGATCACCCCTCAGCCTTCTATGCACCAGAGGAAAAAATCCCAGCCTATCCAGCCTCCTCTGATAATTCAATTCCGGTCGCCACACTACCAGAAGGATGTGGAGGCTTTGGAGAGGGTACAGAAAAGATTTACCAGGATGTTGCCTGGCATGGAGGGCATTAGCTATGAGGAGAGGTTGGAGAAACTTGGTTTGTTCTCACTGGAGCGACGGAGGTTGAGGGGAGACCTGATAGAAGTCTACAAGATTATGAGAGGCACGGACAGAGTGGATAGTCAGAAGCTTTTTCCCAGGGTGGAAGAGTCAATTACCAGGGGGCACAGGTTTAAGATGCGAGGGGCAAGGTTTAAAGGAGATGTACGAGGTAAGTTTTTTACACAGAGTGGTGGGTGCCTGGAATTCGTTGCTGGGAGAGGTAGTGACTTTTAAGGGGCTTCTTGACAAGTACTTGAATGAGATGGGAATAGAAGACTATGCTCCCCGGAAGGGTAGGGGGTTTTTAGTTAAGTCGAGCAGCATGGTCAGTGCAGGCTTGGAGGGCCGAAGGGCCTGTTCCTGTGCTGTAATTTTCTTTGCTCTTTGTTCTTTGTTCAAACCATCAAGTCCCGTTAGCATCCTAGTAATTCTCTTCTGCACTCTTCCTAGTTTAATAATATCCTTTCTATAATCGTGTGTCAGTAATCCAGAGAAAGGAGGGAGAGTGGAGGTAGTAGTTTGACAGGAATATGGGCCACAGAACAAGCTAACAAAGCCACCAGGACCTATGATTGAGACAAATTAGTGGCTGTTAATAAATTGGAAGGCAAGTTGATAAAGAATGCCAATCAAAGAAGGAATTTGGTGTACGTACTGAAACATCAGACAGGGGATAACCAGCCTTATCACCCAGGGGGATATGGAAAGAAAAGCTCTTCCCGGCAGCAAGGATAAAACTAAAGCCAGGTTTGTAGTTCGGAGATTTGATGAAAATCTTGATCAAAATGTCAGAATTGACTCCTCGACCATAAGAAACGTGAGCTTGAAGATTTTATTTTAGTTCTTTTAGCAACATATTCCCGGGAATGTAAATCGATTGATATAAAAGCTGTGTTTTTCCAGGGTGAGAAATCTCAAAGGGAGGTGTTTGTCAAATTGCTCTGAGATATGGAAGGGAAATCAGAAATTAAACACATTTATTTATGGGTGAATTGATGTGTCAAGGGTATTTCTCAGTAGATCTGTCCTATTGAAAATAGGTTCCATTCAGTTGAAAGTAGATGCAGCTTACAGAGATACGAGATCAAAGCAGGAGGAGGCCATTTGGCCCTTCGAACATGCTATGCCATTCAATAAGCTCATGGCTGATCAGTTTGTGTTTCCAGTTGCACATTCCCATCTATCCCCAATAACCTTTGATTCCCTTGCCCAATAAAAAATCTACCTACCTCCACCTTAAAAAAATAGAATCTCCACCACCTTCTGAGGCAAAGAGCTCCTAAGTCGCAAAACCCTCAATGAAAATATTCCCCCTGATCTCTGTCTGACCAGGGTGATCCCTAATTTTAAACAATGCCCCCTCGTTCTGAATTCACCCACAAGAGGAAACACCCTTTCCACATCCACCTTTATCTGTAATTATAAAACTCTTATATACTTCAATCAATTCACCCCCTCACTCTACTAAACTCTCTGGAAACAAGCCCAGCCCATCTAGCCTTTCCCCTTAAAGAAAGGGATTTCTTATCTGTTCACTCAGAGAGTGGTGAGTGAGTGGAATCGGCTGCCGTTGATGGTGGTAGAGGCGAACTCGCTGGGGTCTTTTAAAAGACTTCTGGATGAATGTATGGGATCTAATGGCGTTGGAAGTTACAGATTGCTCTATGGCTTGGTGGGGATAGATGTGATCAGCGCAACTTGTGGGCTGAAGGGCCTGTTTGTGCTGCAGTGTTCCACGTTCTATAAGACAACCTGCTCATTCCAGGTGCCAATCTAGTAAACTCCCACTAACTGCCTCCAACTTTTTTACATTCTTCCTTAAATAAGGACTCTAAAAACTGCACACAGTATTCGAGATGTGGTTTCACCAGCGCCCTGTATAACTGAAACACAGTAAGAAGTCTAACAACACCAGGTTAAAGTTCACCAGGTTTATTTGGTAGCAAATATCACGAGCTTTTGGAGTGCTGCTCCTTCGTCAGGTGAGTGAGAGTTCACAAACAGGGCATATAAAGACACACACTCAACTTACAGAATATATATGGCCTTTACATGCCTGTCTGTAAATTGAGTTTGTGTCTTTCTATGCTTTGTTTGTGAACAGAAGTCCCACCTACTTGACGAAGGGTCAGTGTTCCGAAAGCTAGTGGCTTTTGCTACCAAATAAACCCTGGTGTTATGAGACTTCTTACTGTGTTTACTCCAGTCCAACGCTGGCATCTCCACATCATAACTGAAGCATAACATCCTTTCTTTTATGTTGAATTCCTCTCACAATAATGGATAACATGCCATAAGCCTTCTTGATTACATGCTTCACCTGCATATTAATGTGACTCATGCACGAGAACACGGCCATCCCTCTGCACCTCAGCATTCTGCAGTCACTCTCCATTTCACTAATACTCTGCTTTTTTATTCTTCCTGCCAAAGTGGACAACTTCACATTTTCCACATTAAACACTCATTTGTCAGATTTTGCCCACTCCTCAACCTATTTGTATCCATTTGCAAACTCTGTATGTCTTCTTCACAATGTCCTTTCCCACCGATCTTTAGCTACTCTTTAACTGGGCGGCACAGTAGCACAGTGGGTTAGCGCTGCTGCTTCACAGCTCCAGGGTCCTGGGTTCAATTCCTGGCCCGGGTCACTGTCTGTGTGGAGTTTGCACATTCTCCTCGTGTCTGCGTGGGTTTCCTCCGGGTGCTCCGGTTTCCTCCCACAGTCCAAAAATGTGCGGGTTAGGTTGATTGGCCATGCTAAAATTGTCTCTAAGTACCCAGGGATGCGGAGGTTAGAGGGGTTAGTGGGTAAATGTGTAGGGACATGGGGATAGGGCTTGGGTGGGATTGTAGTCAGTGCAGACTCGATGGGCTGAAGGGCCTGTTTCTGCACTGTAGGGTTCTATGTAGAGTTCTATGTAGACTCTGTTGAAGCTCCCCTCATCCAAGTCATTGTTATAAATTGTAAAATGTTGAGGCCCCAGCACTGACTCCTGTGAGACCCCCTGCCCCTTCCCACGCCCAGCACAGGTCCCTGTGAGACCCCCGAACTCTCCCCTCAGCACAGGCCTTTGTGAGACCCCAGCACAGACCCCAGTGAGAGCCCCCCCAACCCACTCCCAGCACTGATCCCTGTGAAATTCCCCCCTACCCCTAGCATAGATGCCTATTAAACTCCCATCCTCCCCCACTAGCACAGACCCCACCCTTGTCACAGCCTGTCAATCGAACAAAGACCCATTGAGGCAAACTCTGTTTTCTGTCAGCCAGCCAATCTTCAATCCACAATAACCTTTCATGTGGCACTATAGCTAATGTCTTCTGGAAATCTAAGTACTGTACACCTACAGACTCCCCTTTATCCTCAGCGCACATTACTCTTTCAAAGAACTCCAATAAATTGGATAACCATAATTTCCCTTTCACAAAACCATGCTGACTATTCCCGATTTTCTTGAGTTTTTGTAAGTGCCCAGCTATATATGACATCTTCCCCATACCAGACGTCAAGCTAACTTGCCGATAATTTCCTGTTTTCTGTCTCCCTTCTTGAATAGAGGGCTCATATTTACTACTTTCCAGTCTGATGGAACCTTTCCAGAATCTAGTGAATTTTGGAAAGTTAACAGCAACACATCTATTGCCCCATTAACCTCAGGATGAAGTCCAACAGGAACCAGAGACCTGCCAGCCCACAGCTCTGTCAGTTTGTTCAGAACTGCTTCTCTAATGATTATAATTTCAACAAGTTCCTCTGGCCCTTCTACCTCCTGATTCATAGCCATTACTGCAATGTTTCCTGTATCCTCAATAGTGAAGACAAAAGCAAAACATTTGTTCATTTAATCCACAATTTCCTTATCATCTACTATCAACTCCCAATTCTCACTCTCTAGAGAACATCACTCACTTTTAAAATAGAAACTAGAAGCAGGAGGAGGCCATTCAGCCCTTCGAGCCTGCTCTACCATTCATTTTGATCATGGCTGATCATCAAATTCAATATCCTGACCATCCCCCCCTCCGTTCCTCCCATTTCCTTCGATCCCTTTAGCCCCAAGAGCTAAATCTAATTTTTCCTTGAAATCAGACAACGTTTTGGCCTCAACTACTTTCCACACGTTCACCACCCTTTGGGTGAAGAAATTTCTCCTCCCCTCAGTTCTAAAAGGTTTACCCCTTATCCTCAAGCTATGACCACTACTTCTGGACTCCCCCCATCATTAATAAATACCCAGAGAAACTGCTGCTGTCTGTTGTTACATTTCTAGCTATATTATTCTAATTTCTCATATTCACATTTTAGTAATTCTCTGCTGTTCTTTATGTTTTGGCCTGCCTCTCATTTTTGTACAGTTATCAGATTTTCCCTTAACTTTGATTCCTTCACTAACTTCTTTAATGAACCAAGGATGATGGATCCACCCTTAGAACTTTTCTTTATAGTAGGAATATACTCATACTTGGTATCTGAAATATCCCTTTAAATGTAGTGTCACGGTGGCACAGTGGTTAGCACTGCTGCCTCACAGCGCCAGGGACCCGGGTTCAATTCCTGGTTTGGGTCACTGTCTGTGTGGAGTCTGCATGTTCTCCCTGTGTCTGCATGGATTTCCTCCGGATGTTCCAGTTTCCTCCCACTGTCCAAAGATGGGCAGGTTAGGTTGATTGGCCATGCTAAATTGCCCCTTAGTGTCCCGAGATGTGTAGGTTAGTAGACATAGTGGGGTAAATGTGTGCGGGGTTGTCGTGTTAGGGCCTGGGGTGGGATTGTGGTTGGTGCAGACTCGATGGGCCGAATGGCCTCCTTCTGCAATGTAAGGGATTCTTCTGGGATTCTATGTCTGCCACTGCTACTCTGTTGATCTATTCTTCAGTCTAGTGTCTCAGGTCATTTCAGTTAGTTCATCTTTCATGCTGTGTCAGGGGGATTGGCTAGGGTAAATGCTTGCAGTTATGGGAATAAGGTCTGGGTGGGATTATGGTTAGTGCAGACTCGATGGGCCGAATGGCCTCCTTCTGCACTGTAGGAATTCTATGATCAAAAAAAGACATTCTGGGTTGGAAGTCTATTTAACTACAAAGGCTTAGAATTTAAACAGAGTAAGTCAACAATCTCCTCCAGGAAATCAAACCTTATCTTCTCAGAAAGTGGATCCTCCATCCAAGGAAGAAATAGAGCAGTGAATAAGTTTGATTGCACCCTGGTACAGGTTGTGCATCGAGACTCGACTTGGTGTTAGCGATGACCTTTTGCAGCGGAAAACTCTGATGATACAAGTTATGGTTGAGAAAGTTCTGAGAGGAATTAAAACATTAAAGAAATTGAATTCTGAGAAACGCGAATTGAAGTTTCCCGTTTTGGGTGATCCAGAAGGTAATGAGATTGCTGCTTTTTAGCGATGCCAATCTCCCAGACTGATATCCGAGCACAGCGAGGTCCATCCCACACTCGGTCAAACAGAATAATAAATAGTGCCCATTGGACTGAGGAGAAAATCCAAAGGATACTGAAAAGCACCCCCAGCCGCTGAGGCACTGCTGTCAGTAGATGCAATAGGATGGAGCAGATTGTTGATCCAGTACACAGATTATACAAGGGACAAGGCTTGGCTATTGAGTGTGGGACAATGCACACTCAACAAAAAGTGTCACTGAAAACAGCTAAGAACAGACAGAGCCAGCATAAAACTTTATAAGACCCTTGTCAGACCCCACTTGGAGTACTGTGCGCAGTTCTGGTCAGCTCACTACAGGAAGGATGCGGAAGCTATTGAAAGGGTGCAGAGGAGATTTACAAGGATGTTGCCTGCATTGGGAGGAATGCCTTATGAGGATAGGTTGAGGGAGCTGGGTCTTTTCTCCCTGGAGAGACGAAGGTTGAGAGGTGACCTGATAGAGGTTTATAAAATATTGAGAGGTATAGATAGGGTGGATTCTCGGAGGCTATTTCCCCGGGTTGAAATGGTCGCTACGAGAGGACACAGGTTTAAGGTGCTGGGGAGCAGGTACAGAGGAGGTGTCAGGGATAAGTTTTTCACTCAGAGGGTGGTGAGTGAGTGGAATCAGCTGCCATCGGTGGTGGTAGAGGCGAACTCGCTGGGGTCTTTTAAAAGACTTCTGGATGAGTATATGGGATTTAATGGGATTGGGAGTTACAGATAGTTCTATGGCCTGGTAGGTAAGGATATGATCGGCGCAACTTGTGTGCCAAAGGGCCTGTTTGTGCTGTAGTGTTCTATGTTCTAATAGTTTGAGGGAAGAGAGGTTTAGCAGAGCAATGGGCTGATGCAAATCACCCGTTATCACACTTTTCACAAAAAGCAATGATGCTCCAAGAAATGATGAGATGGAGTGGAAGACGCTTATAACGGTAAGATAAAAACCCGTAAAATTATAGAGTCACAGAGGTTTACAGCATGGAAACAGGCCCTTCGGCCCAACTTGTCCATGCTGCCCTTTTTAAAAAAAAATCCCTAATCTAGTCCCAATTGCCCACATTTAGCCCATATCCCTCTAAACCCATTGTACCCATGTAAATGTCTAAACGCTTTTTAAAAGACAAAATCGTGCCTGCCTCTACTACTGCCTCTGGCAGCTTGTTCCAGACACTCACCACCCTCTGTGTGAAGAAATTGCCCCTCTGGACTCTTTTCTATCTCTCCTCTCTCACCTTAAACCTGTGCCCTCTAGATTTAGACTCCCCTACCTTTAGGAAAAGTTGTTGACTATCTAGCCGATCTGTGCCCCTCATTCTTTGTTTCCTTGTTAGTATTTATCCAGAAATGGAAAAGGAGTAAAAGGTTTGCGAGAATATTGGGATCTCTGAATGATTGATTAGAATGCGTGAAACAGGTCGAAAACACATGTTTTAAGTTCATAGTGTTTAATTTTTTTGAAAAGCTATTCTTGAATTTTCAGAACTTGTCATTGGAAAGAAAGGGGGAATCTCTCAGTGTTCTGTTAATCACAGTGTTAATGGCACTCACTGGGCCAAATGACAATTACATTCGGACAATGGCAGTGCCGCACAGTTGTTGGTCCAAATATAAGTGGGAACAGCTGAGGGGACGAGGAAGATGCAGTTTGTGGCTCTCTCCTTCTAGAAATCATCTGTACGTTAAAACATCTTATCTTCACAATCATTTTTCCTTAACATTCAATTACTGGAGCTAAAGTAGGGCACTACCTTCAGGATACGCCGCAGCTACATGCTGGGATGGAATGATTGGCTTTGAACAACCGCAACCATCTTGCTTTTATATGAGGCACCCAGTGGAGAGTTTTCCCTGATATCCACTGCCTCCAGTTCCACACAACTCACACAAATGTTGCCTTGAACCTGAAGGTGCTGACTCTCACTGGGATACAGTTCCTGAAGGTGCCGACTCTCACTGGGATCCAGTTCCTGAAGGTGCTGACTCTCACTGGGATCCAGTTCCTGAGGGTGCTGACTCTCACTGGGGTCCAGTTCCTGAAAGTGCTGACTCTCACTGGGATCCAGTTCCTGAGGGTGCTGACTCTCACTGGGATACAGTTCCTGAAGGTGCCGACTCTCACTGGGATCCAGTTCCTGAAGGTGCTGACTCTCACTGGGATCCAGTTCCTGAGGGTGCTGACTCTCACTGGGGTCCAGTTCCTGAAGGTGCTGACTCTCACTGGGATCCAGTTCCTGAAGGTGCCGACTCTCACTGGGATCCAGTTCCTGAAGGTGCTGACTCTCACTGGGATCCAGTTCCTGAGGGTGCTGACTCTCACTGGGGTCCAGTTCCTGAAGGTGCTGACTCTCACTGGGATCCAGTTCCTGAAGGTGCTGACTCTCACTGGGATCCAGTTCCTGAAGGTGCCGACTCTCACTGGGATCCAGTTCCTGAAGGTGCTGACTCTCACTGGGATCCAGTTCCTGAGGGTGCTGACTCTCACTGGGGTCCAGTTCCTGAAGGTGCTGACTCTCACTGGGATCCAGTTCCTGAAGGTGCTGACTCTCACTGGGACACAGTTCCTGAAGGTGCTGACTCTCACTGGGATCCAGTTCCCGAAGGTGCTGACTCTCACTGGGATACAGTTCCTGAAGGTGCTGACTCTCACTGGGATCCAGTTCCTGAAGGTGCTGACTCTCACTGGGATACAGTTCCTGAAGGTGCTGACTCTCACTGGGATCCAGTTCCTGAAGGTGCTGACTCTCACTGGGATACAGTTCCTGAAGGTGCTGACTCTCACTGGGATACAGTTCCTGAAGGTGCTGACTCTCACTGGGATACAGTTCCTGAAGGTGCTGACTCTCACTGGGATCCAGTTCCTGAAGGTGCTGACTCTCACTGGGATACAGTTCCTGAAGGTGCTGACTCTCACTGGGATACAGTTCCTGAAGGTGCTGACTCTCACTGGGATACAGTTCCTGAGGGTGCTGACTCTCACTGGGATCCAGTTTCTGAAGGTGCTGACTCTCACTGGGATCCAGTTCCTGAAGGTGCTGACTCTCACTGGGGGACAGTTCCTGAAGGTGCTGACTCTCACTGGGATACAGTTCCTGAAGGTGCTGACTCTCACTGGGATACAGTTCCTGAAGGTGCTGACTCTCACTGGGATCCAGTCCCTGAAGGTGCTGACTCTCACTGGGATCCAGTTCCTGAAGGTGCTGACTCTCACTGGGATCCAGTCCCTGAAGGTGCTGACTCTCACTGGGATCCAGTTCCTGAAGGTGCTGACTCTCACTGGGATACAGATCCTGAAGGTGCTGACTCTCACTGGGATCCAGTTCCTGAAGGTGCTGACTCTCACTGGGATCCAGTTCCTGAAGGTGCTGACTCTCACTGGGATCCAGTTCCTGAAGGTGCTGACTCTCACTGGGATACAGTTCCTGAAGGTGCTGACTCTCACTGGGATCCAGTTCCTGAAGGTGCTGACTCTCACTGGGATACAGTTCCTGAAGGTGCTGACTCTCACTGGGATACAGTTCCTGAAGGTGCTGACTCTCACTGGGATCCAGTTCCTGAAGGTGCTGACTCTCACTGGGATCCAGTTCCTGAAGGTGCTGACTTCTCACTGGGATCCAGTTCCTGAAGGTGCTGACTCTCACTGGGATACAGATCCTGAAGGTGCTGACTTTCTCTAACAGACATGTAACGTCTTCAATCAGCCATTGATGTTGGTCTAATGGAGTCTGAGCTCCCTGATTAACGTTCCAATTGATGGGCCAACCAGGGCGTATTTTCCTTGTGTTTTTCTGGGAGTATTGGCTCCTCTGGCACTCCTGGAAATAGACTGCTGACTGTGAGCACTCTGTGTGCTACTGTTAGAATTGTAAATAAATTGATTTTGGTGAAGGGACTATGCCTCTGAAGTCTTATTACAAAGACATCAGCATCTATTGTGCAAAATTATCCACCCCGGGCAATCAAACAGATTCCCAATCTGCAGAGAAGCTTCGGCAGTGATTTTATTGCAGAATCAGCGACAGTTTTTCATGTGCAGGACAAAACAGAAGTGATGAGCTAGAAAGTAGAGATGTGGCCAAACAACTTGATAAGTCAAATTAGGACTGGTTTGTGAATCTGTCAGATGTCTTAGCCACAGCAGAAACAGTGAAACATCAGAGAACATGGGGGCGGCACGGTAGCACAGTGGTTAGCACTGCTGCTTCACAGCTCCAGGGTCCTGGGTTCGATTCCCGGCTCGGGTCACTGCCTGTGTGGAGTTTGCACATTCTCCTCGTGTCTGCGTGGGTTTTCTCCGGGTGCTCCGGTTTCCTCCCACAGTCCAAAGATGTGCGGGTTAGGTTCATTGGCTATGCTAAAATTGCCCCTTAGTGTCCTGGGATGTGTAGGTTAGAGGGATTAGCAGGTAAATGTGTAGGGATATGGGGATAGGGTCTGGGTGGGATTGTGTTCGGTGCAGACTCGATGGGCCGAAGGGCCTGTTTCTGCACTGTAGGGTTCTATGCTGGTTCTATATGCAGGGTAGAATAGGTGTAGGGTGATGTGGCGGCGCGGGCTCGTTGGGCCGAAGGGCCTGTTTCCCGTGCTGGGTTGTTCTTTGTTCTTTGTTATGTGCACACTTTGGAATCACAGTTATGTGGGTCCTTCTCTGCTCCCAATGTAAAGTTCATCTGGATACAAAATCCCTTTGCGAGGCTTGATGGCGACAGACCTGACCTTGAGAGAGCGAGACAGCCTTGTGGAACTTGTGGACAGTACTTCACAGCTGGATTTTTCTCAGCGATCTAGCTTCAGGCTGTTTCGAGAGTCCCAGAACTGTCCGACAAGGCAGTAAAGCTTTTGATGTCTTTTCCAATAACCTATCTTTGCGAAACTGGATTTCCAGGGCCGGTCACATTAAAAACCAACTATCGGAATAAACTTAATGTTGAATTGGATATCTGATTGAGACTGTCATCCCTGGAACTTGGCATCCAGCGTTTGGCGTGTGTGAGACAGTATCAGTCTTTGCATTGGGTAAGTGTATCTCCACAGAAGCCATAGAATCCCTACAGTGCAGAAGGAGGTCATTCAGCCCATCAAGTCTGTACTGACCACATACCACCCAGGCCTTATCCCTGTGACCTCACATATTTACCCTACTAATCCCCCTAACCTACACATCTTGGTACACTAAGGGGCAATTGAGCATGGCCAATCAACCTAACCTGCACAGTTTTGGACCATCTGTTTGCACGAGTAGTCCTACAGCAGGTAAATGTGCTGTGACCAGTGCAATATATTTGTGAATGTGTATATAAACTGTTAGAAGTGGCTGCTTTTGTATTACCCACTGATATATAAGCTTGACTCCTTATACAAAAATAAACAGCTTGTACACGTGGTGATCCGCGAAAGCTTTTGATGACAATCTAGTGAGCCACATAAAGGAGGAGGTTAGGAATGATGGTCTAAGACCTTTTAGCCATAGTGAACAAAGGGGAGGGGGATTGGACAGAACCCCCTTGGGCTTTATAACTCACATTGAATATCCAGTGAATATTGCACCTGTCACAGTTATATTGAAGCACCTCAGATTGCAACTTGATCAATGTAGAAAGCCTGAATATTATTATACTCACTGTGATGGCCACTTCGGAATGTTTGCAATGTTCTTCCAGATGTATTACGAATAAAGCATATTTCTGCAAAATAAATATATTTAAGGGGACATTAGATAAATAAATGAAGGAAGCATGGTGATATACATGCTTTCTTTGGCTTCACAAAGTTTCAGTTACAACGAACAGCACTTAAATATTTACAAACTGACATCCTGTTCCACATGCACAATGTTGGTTTTCACTTTGCAATGCCACACCAGTGTTAGGGACTAGATCAGAAAGTCCAATCTATTTTATGAAGTTAGCTTAAACCCTAACCTTTACAACTGATTTTGGCATTAGTGTGAGCATACAATGTTTCCCTGCAGGTATGATTCCAGTGACCCACCAAGAAACTTTTATCAAAACAAGCTTTATTTAAGATACAGTTAGAATATAACAAAAAGAATTAGCATAACTTTTACCAATTAAAATGCTTAAACATGACAATGTATAATTCTCAACAGCTAGCTCTCTCTGTTGTTCCAATTTAGCAGTCTCTCCCCATAGACATGAATCCCTTCTTTAGAACCAGGTAGCAAAGAACCAAAGATGCTTATGTACGTACTAGATTTCCAGCCTTTTGAGAGTGAACCAGACAGAGGATCCACGATCATCCTCAATGCTGGTAGCCACAAGGCTGTGTTCTCAGCCCCCTACTATACTCCTTATACAGCTATGACTGTGCAGCCAAATTCCCTCCAATTCGATTTTCAAGTTTGCTGATGACACCACCATGGTGGGTTGGATCTCAAACAACGACGAAACAGAGAAGAAGAATGAACGGAGACAGAGAATCTGATAAACTGATGCAGCAACAATAATCTCTCCCATAATGTCAACAAAACGGAGGAGATTGTCATCGATTTCAGGAAGTGTAAAGGAGAACATGCCCCTGTCTACATCAATGGGGATGACGTAGAAAGGGTCAAGAGTTTCACGTTTTTAGGTGTCCAGATTACCAACAACCTGACCTGGTCCCCTCTCTCGTTAAGAAAGCCCACCAACACGTCTACTTCCTCAGAAGACTAAGGAAATTTGGCGTGTCAGCTACGACTCTCACCAACTTTTACAGATGCACCATAGAAAGCACTCTTTCTGGTTGGATCACAGCTGCCCAAATCCGCAAGAACAAAAGGTCATGAATGTAGCCCAATCCATCACGCAAACCAGCCTCCCATCCATTGATTCTGTCTACACTTTCCACTGCCTCGGCAAAGCAGCCAGCATAATTAAGGACCCCCATGCACCCCGGACATTCTCTCTTCCACCTTCTTCCGTTGGGAAAAAAGATAAAAAAGTCTGAGGTCACATACCAACTGACTCAAGAACAGCTTCTTCCCTGCTGCTGTCAGACTTTTGAATGGACTTACCTGACCTTAAGTCAATCTTTCTCTACACCCGAGCTATGACTGTAACAGTACATTCTGCACTCTCTCGTTTCCTTCTCTATGAACGGTATGCTTTGCCTGTAGAAACAATACTTTTCACTGAATACTAATACGTGTGATAATAATAAATCAAATCAAATCATAAACTTGTCTTCTGATTCTCATGTAGCAACTTCCAGGGAAAGTTAACCCCCACCTCACCACCACCGGCACTAGAATCTCAGAGAAAGAGACTTATTTCTTAACAGATTCCAGTCTCCACTTCAGGCAGAGCAAGAGATACAGCAAAAGCGACTCTCTCCATAGATCCCAGAAGCGGACTGCCTTGCATTCTCTATGTAAACCTAGCTGTACCCAGTCATACGACCTCACCTGCCAATCAACCTAATCAAACCCTACTCTGCAATATCCCAGGGGAAAACACAAAACAACACTGGTTTAGATCAAAACAAACAGTGCATCGATTAAGATCAATTAAGTTGCTGCAGGAGCGATTCAATGCTGCTGGATCCAGATAGAATGGTTCCGATAATAAAAACAAACTGCTATAACAGGTACTGTGTAGACAACATGACAAGTACATTTCTTAAAGGCACAGAATCCCCACACAAGTTCAACATTCATACATGCAAACTGACATTCTGCCTTGCCCTGGCTAAGGCCATCCTGAGGGGTTTCTGGAGCATTTTTGCTCTTTGAACTTTTGTGCTTCCAAACATTTTCTTAAAAATTACCTTTTACAATATGAATTGACTTTGTTTGTAATTAATTGAATTTAAAATTCCAGGTTGTTATTTACTGGGCCGAGCTTTGGGAAACAATCTCTGATTTCTAACATTGTTCTCATGGGAAAATCGATGCTTCGAGTTCGGAGGTGGTTTAGGAACCAATTGCGCCATAAGTCCGGGGGCTGCCTGTGTGTTGATTGGGAGGGAAGGGAGGAGATTGACGTGGAAAATAAACATCAGCATGGAGATAATGGGCCTGTTCCTGTGCTGTATATAACCCTGAACTGCGGGTAAATTAAAAACAAACATTAAAAAAAAGGAGAAAACACTTGTATTGGGGATGTGTCTGGGATGGTTTGGAACTCTTTGTAGAATTCCTAATGTAGGAGGAGGCCATTTGGCCTGTCGTGTCTATGCTGACAACAATCTCACCCAGGTCCTTTCCTATCCACACAACACGATGAATTTACCCCACTAATCCCTTTCAGACTCAGGGGAATTTAGCATGGCCAATCCACCCTAGGTCGCACAACTTTGGAGTGTGGGAGGAAACCCACACAGACACAGGGAGAATGTGCAGGCTCCACACAGACAGTGACCCAAGCCAGGAATCGAACCCAGGTTTATGGCACTGTGAGACAGCAGTGCTAACCACTGTGCCATTGTGCCGCCCAGCTTCCAAAGGCAGTGGAAGCAGAGTCTTTGAATATTTCTAAAGCAGAGTGAGATAGATTCTTGATTAACATGGGGTGGGGGCGGGGGGGGGGGGTGGTGAAAGGTTATTGGGTGTTGTTGGGAATGTAGGATTGAGGTCATTATCAGTTCAGCCATGATCTTACTGAATGACAGAGCAGGTTCCAAGGGCCAAATGTTCTATCCCTGCTCCTAATTTGGTACTGTGCTGCTGGCTGGACCCAGGTAGACTTTGCATCCAGGTCTGTCACAGCCGTTCACACAGCTCACCACTCAATAATTACACCGTACCGCTGTCAATGCACAAACTGATTTGTATCGGATGTAAGTGTGACAAATATATTAAATACTTCTCAAAAAGCAGCTTCAACCACATTTAAATGCTTTAGAATTCTGCTTAATGCAACTTGATTCACTCAATCTGTTATTTAATTAGAAACTCTTCAGGGTTTAATAAAATAATTGAATTAATAATCACACTGCCATCTAAACACAGGAGCTGTGCAGGAGACTGTAAGACCTTCACTCGACAAAATGCCTGCTGATGATTCTTGTCTATTCCAGTGTGAAAATTTTTTGTCATTGTTGTGACGACTTGTTTCAGGACTTACTCACTTCATGATTGGTTTTCACACAGAGTCACTCAGCTGGTCAGGGAGTGTTTGATGTGGGACAGTGTAGAGGGAGCTTTACTCTGTATCTAACCCCGTGCTGTACCTGTCCTGGGAGTGTCTGATGGGGACAGTGTAGAGGGAGCTTTACTCTGTATCTAACCCCGTGCTGTACCTGTCCTGGGAGTGTTTGATGGGGACAGTGTAGAGGGAGCTTTACTCTGTATCTAACCCCGTGCTGTACCTGTCCTGGGAGTGTTTGATGGGGGGACAGTGTAAAGGGAGCTTTACTCTGTATCTAACCCTGTGCTGTACCTGTCCTGGGAGTGTTTGATGTGGGACAGTGTAGAGAGAGCTTTACTCTGTATCTAACCCCGTGCTGTACCTGTCCTGGGAGTGTCTGATGGGGACAGTGTAGAGGGAGCTTTACTCTGTATCTAACCCCGTGCTGTACCTGTCCTGGGAGTGTTTGATGGGGACAGTGTAGAGGGAGCTTTACTCTGTATCTAACCCCGTGCTGTACCTGTCCTGGGAGTGTTTGATGGGGGGACAGTGTAAAGGGAGCTTTACTCTGTATCTAACCCCGTGCTGTACCTGTCCTGGGAGTGTTTGATGGGGGGACAGTGTAAAGGGAGCTTTACTCTGTATCTAACCCAGTGCTGTACCTGTCCTGGGAGTGTTTGATGTGGGGACAGTGTAGAGGGAGCTTTACTCTGTACCTAACCCCGTGCTGTACCTGTCCTGGGAGTGTTTGATGGGGACAGTGTAGAGGGAGCTTTACTCTGTATCTAACCCCATGCTGTACTTGTCCTGGGAGTGTTTGATGGGGACTGTGTAGAGGGAGCTTTACTCTGTATCTAACCCCATGCAGTACCTGTCCTGGGAGTGTTTGATGGGGACAGTGTAGAGGGAGCTTTACTCTGTATCGAACCCTGTGCTGTACCTGTCCTGGGAATGTTTGATGGGGACAGTGTAGAGGCCCCATCCAATAGCTGAGGCCCCAGCACCGACCCCTGGGGCACTCCACTAGTCACCATCCGCCAATCCGAATAGCACCCTTTGACCCCCACTCTCTGCCTCCTATTTGACAACCAATCCTCTATCCACGCTAACACCCTACCCCCAATTCCAAGTCCCCTGACCTTCTGCAATAACCTCTTATGAGGTACTTTGTCAAACGCCTTCTGAAAATCCAGAAAGACCACATCCACTGGCTCTCCTCTATCCACCGCCCTAGACACATCCTCATAGAACTCCAGTAAATTTGTCAGACACGACTTCCCTTTAATGAAACCGTGCTGCGTCTGCTCTATCAAGCAATTCCCTTCAAGATGCCTCGCAATTTCCTCTTTAATGACGGATTCTAACATTTTACCTACCACAGACGTTAAACTAACCGGCCTATAATTCCCTGCCTTTTGCCTGGCACCCTTCTTAAACAATGGCGTAACATTAGCCGTTTTCCAATCATCCGGCACTTCCCCGGAATCCAGCGACGTCTGGAAAATAACCACCAATGCATCCACTATCACCTCCGCCATTTTTTTCAGAACCCTCGGATGCATTCCATCCGGTCCTGGGGACTTGTCCACAATCAGCCCCTCCAGTCTGTCGAGCACCACCTCTCTAGTAACAGTAATGTCATTAAGACCCTCCAGTCCTACCACCTTTCCATCGCTAACACCCGGCAAATTATTCACATCCTCCTCCGTGAAGACAGAAACAAAAAAGTTATTCAATACCTTAGCCATATCCCCATCCCCTACCACTAGGTCCCCTTTCTCATCCTCTAAAGGACCAACGTTCACCCTAGCCAGCCTCTTCCTTTTTATATATTTATAAAAACTCTTGCTATCCTTGCTGCCCTGGGAGTGTTTGATGGGGGGACAGTGTAGAGGGAGCTTTATTCTGTATCGAACCCCGTGCTGTACCTGTCCTGGGAGTGTTTGATGGGGGGACAGTGTAAAGGGAGCTTTACTCTGTATCTAATCCTGTGCTGTACCTGTCCTGGGAGTGTTTGATGGGGCATTGTGTAAAGGGAGCTTTACTCTGTATCTAACCCTGTGCTGTACCTGTCCTGGGAGTGTTTGATGGGGGGACAGTGTAGAGGGAGCTTTACTCTGTATCTAACCCCGTGCTGTACCTGTCCTGGGAGTGTTTGATCGGGGGACAGTGTAGAGGGAGCTTTACTCTGTATCTAACCCCGTGCTGTACCTGCCCTGGGAGTGTTTGATGGGGGGACAGTGTAGAGGGAGCTTTACTCTGTACCTAACCCCGTGCTGTGCCTATCCTGGGAGTGTTTCATGGGGGGACAGTGTAGAGGGAGCTTTACTCTGTATCTAACCCCGTGCTGTACCTGTCCTGGGAGTGTTTGATGGGGGGACAGTGTAGAGGGAGCTTTACTCTGTATCTAACCCCGTGCTGTGCCTATCCTGGGAGTGTTTGATGGGGGGACAGTGTAGAGGGAGCTTTACTCTGTATCTAACCCCGTGTTGTACCTGTCCTGGGAGTGTTTGATGGGGGACGGTGTAAAGGGAGCTTTACTCTGTATCTAATCCTGTGCTGTACCTGTCCTGGGAGTGTTTGATGGGGGGACAGTGTAGAGGGAGCTTTACTCTGTATCTAATCCTGTGCTGTACCTGTCCTGGGAGTGTTTGATGGGGGGACAGTGTAGAGGGAGCTTTACTCTGTATCTAACCCTGTGCTGTACCTGCCCTGGAAGTGTTTATGATCCTGGATAAGATGCCTCAGCTTGATAAACATAAAATGAAAATGGGAAATGATGAGGTTGCAGTGTGAAGGAAGGAAAGTCCATCTCAAACAGTGTTCCTCCTGCAACCAGGAAACGGTGATTATATTTGCAGCTTTTGCTGGGTTACTGGCGTCTCCTCACACTGCCGATATCTCACACACTGCCGCATTATAATAACATGACTCTGCTAATCCATCATCACTGAATCCCACAGTTCTATTATCAAAGGGAAATTACTACAATATATTCCACGCTTTACTCCTGGTGGCAGTTTGCAAACAAAAGCAAGTGTGTAATGGAGTCTATAAATCAGAAACCCAATAAACAGGAATGGAACAAGCTTGGGTATATAACAAAGATTTAAATAACTCATTGCTTATTGAGCTGCATTCTGCCCTCAGCAATCCGGATTTTATTTTTATCATTTGCTTTTAAATTATTCAAACTCCCATCTTGACTAGGTCCAGCTTTCTACTGAGACTGCTACATTTTAAAGATCTTTTATGGCTCAGAATCGGGTGACAGGATTCCCAACTCCTTCCTTGTCTTGGGTAAAGGCCGAACACACACTGACTTTCACTGGGATACACTTCCTGAAGGTGCTGACTCTCACTGGGATCCAGTTCCTGAAGGTGCTGACTCTCACTGGGATACACTTCCTGAAGGTGCTGACTCTCACTGGGATCCACTTCCTGAAGGTGCTGACTCTCACTGGGATACAGTTCCTGAAGGTGCTGACTCTCACTGGGATACAGTTCCTGATGGTGCTGACTCTCACTGGGATCCAGTTCCTGAAGGTGCTGACTCTCACTGGGATCCACTTCCTGAAGGTGCTGACTCTCACTGGGATCCACTTCCTGAAGGTGCTGACTCTCACTGGGATACAGTTCCTGAAGGTGCTGACTCTCACTGGGATCCAGTTCCTGAAGGTGCTGACTCTCACTGGGATACAGTTCCTGAAGGTGCTGACTCTCACTGGGATCCAGTTCCTGAAGGTGCTGACTCTCACTGGGATACAGTTCCTGAAGGTGCTGACTCTCACTGGGATACAGTTCCTGAAGGTGCTGACTCTCACTGGGATACAGTTCCTGAAGGTGCTGACTCTCACTGGGATACAGTTCCTGAAGGTGCTGACTCTCACTGGGATACAGTTCCTGAAGGTGCTGACTCTCACTGGGATACAGTTCCTGAAGGTGCTGACTCTCACTGGGATACAGTTCCTGAAGGTGCTGACTCTCACTGGGATACAGTTCCTGAAGGCGCTGGCTCTCACTGGGATCCAGTTCCTGAAGGTGCTGACTCTCACTGGGATACAGTTCCTGAAGGTGCTGACTCTCACTGGGATCCAGTTCCTGAAGGTGCTGACTCTCACTGGGATCCAGTTCCTGAAGGTGCTGGCTCTCACTGGGATACAGTTCCTGAAGGTGCTGACTCTCACTGGGATCCAGTTCCTGAAGGTGCTGACTCTCACTGGGATCCAGTTCCTGAAGGTGCTGACTCTCACTGGGATCCAGTTCCTGAAGGTGCTGACTCTCTCTGGGATACAGTTCCTGAAGGTGCTGACTCTCTCTGGGATACAGTTCCTGAAGGTGCTGACTCTCACTGGGATACAGTTCCTGAAGGTGCTGACTCTAGCTGGGATCCAGTTCCTGAAGGTGCTGACTCTCACTGGGAGACCCCGTCCCTGGGAACAGCCCGTAGAGCACAGAGTCCCCATCCCGAGGAGCAGTCTACAGAGCACAGAGTCCCCATCCCTAGGAGCAGTCTACAGAGCACAGAGTCCCTGTCCCCGGGAACAGCCCATAGAGCACAGACTGCTTTGCACAGAGGTGTTTGGGATGAATCTCAATAAAGAGCACTTCATCTCTCTCTCCAGAACCTTCTTAACAAAGGCACATTGCACAAGAGAGCTTGTGAGATCTCACCACGCCCTCACCCTACTCCCCACAGCCACTTCAAGGGCAGCGTGCGGTGGTGTTGAGACCTCAGGCGTGCATGAAGGATCCAATGGGAAGTTCCCTTCTTACTACCAGCCAAGCCAGGTCTTGGTGCTTATTTGTCAGTTCCGGTGATGAGGCAACACCGACAGATGACCCTGACAGTCTGCTCAGGGAACCATCCGACCGGATCCGCCATCTCCTTTTCCCTCAGGGCCTCGAGGACATTACGTGCTGACCACTGCTTGGTTGCCATGTGGTCAAAGGTGTGTTTTGGAATTTCTCCACGAAGGACAGGCGCTGCCGGATGATCCAACTACTTGGAGCATTCCGCGGCAGTGTAGCCAGACCCATCCTCCACAACACCGGGGTCAGGTAGAACCTCAAAAACTCGCAGCACTCGGAGCAGAGGTGCCCCGTGGGAATCGTAACGGGCGGGACACGGACCTTGGGCGGGCTTTTCTGGTCTTGGGGTGTGTGTGGTTGTAAATTTTGGTGTTAGCATACCATGGATCAGCACACAGCTGGATGCAGCCACACACAAAGTTGCCCATCAGGATGAGAGCAGCCTTGGGAACATTTTTCCCTCCATCCTAGAACCCTACAATCCTAGAACCCTACAATGCAGAAACAGGCCCTTCGGCCCATCGAGTCTGCACCGAACACAATCCCACCCAGACCCTATCCCCATATCCCTACACATTTTACCTGCTAATCCCTCTAACCTACACATCCCAGGACACTAAGGGGCAATTTTAGCATAGCCAATGAACCTAACCCGCACATCTTTGGACTGTGGGAGGAAACCGGAGCACCCGGAGAAAACCCACGCAGACACGAGGAGAATGTGCAAACTCCACACAGGCAGTGACCCGAGCCGGGAATCGAACCCAGGACCCTGGAGCTGTGAAGCAGCAGTGCTAACCCACTGTGCTACCGTGCTGCCCGTCTCCAATAATTTATGCACCCGGACACGATCCAGCTGAGATCTCCAGTTGAATCTGAAGATCGCTCGGGTGACTGCTGCTGTTTAGGATGGGGGTATGGGCCAGACCCTGCACTACAAAACAGACAGAACCTCACACCACATGATCAGGTTTGTGCAGCGACAGGGAGGGAATGTTGCTCTCACGTGTCCAGTTTAAAATCATGGAGTCATAGAAGTTTGCAGCATGGAAATAGGCCCTTTGGCCCAATCTGTCCATGCTACCCCTTTTTCTAAACTCCTAAGCTCGTCCCAATTGCCCGCGGTGGCCCATATCCCTCTGTGCCCATCATACCCGTGTAACTGTCTAAACGCTTTTTTTAAAAGACAGAATTGTACCCACCTCTACTCCTACCTCTGGCAGCTTGTTCCAGACACTCACCACCCTCTGTGTGAAACAAATTGCCCCTCTGGACACTTTTGTGTCTCTCCCCTCTCACCTTAAACCCATGCCCTTTAGTTTTAGACTCCCCTACCTTTATGGACTCTATAGATAGTCCATATCTTTATGGACTGTCTATAGAGTAAAAGAGTTCCTGCTTCACTTTAGCGACATGCTCCTCCTAGTTTTTGGTGTACATCCCCACCATCCGGTCCGTTATCCCAGCATCTACAGCCGGACTGGCCCGAGGGTGAAGGGGACAAGGGATTGGTCAGTCCAGTTTACGAGGGGCGAGCCCTCGCTCCTGCCCCCGGTTCACCGAGGATCCTGAGGCCAGTTGGAACTGGTTACTGACAAACAGGAGCCTGTGAGCTGACATCGGGACTGAACAGAAGACAGCGTCTGTCAACAGGGACTGACATGTTTGGGAGGGGAGACAGAGGCCGGAATCCTCCCCTCCCACCCGCCACTGGAATTCTGGTCGGGGGTAGGGGGCAGGCCAGGTAAAGGGCCATTGGAGTCAGGTGGGAATCTCCGGTTTTCAGCCGAGGGTGGCCGGAGAATCCCACCCAGAGTGTTTGCGGTGTGGGCTAGCTCTGGCGGAGACCCCTGGCCCTCTCCCAGTTTGGTCCCACTCGCTGCACATTGGGCCCCGAACGGCTCAAACATTCTCCATCAATCACCGCACCGTTTTAATCCTACGCCTGTCAAAATGGGAAGGACTTTTTTTCAGCTACAGGAGTGTGAGCTCCACAGGGATCTGACACTCAGATTGGAAGCAGTCGTTTCCATAGCAACGCTGCGCATACAGCCCAAAAGGCTCCATCACTGCTCACTCCTTAAAGGTAAATTTCCTGGTGTCTTTGCAATCACGTCTCTGCAGTTTCTCCTCTATCTAATCTGGGATTTTTGTACACCCACCCCCTTCTGACACATTCCCACCTGGGTACGGTTGCTCATTCTGGATGGGAACATGATGCCAGCGTTGGATTGGGGTAAGGCACAGTAAGAATTCTCACAACACCGGGTTAAAGTCCAACAGGTTTATTTGGAATCACGAGCTTTCGGAGCGTTGCCTCTTCATCAGGTGGGTCTGATCCCTGGAGGTATTGGTCTTGTGACCAATGTCTCACCCCACCCCTCCCTCCCATTGGTAATGAAAGACCTGGATAGCGTGGACATGGGAAACATGCTTCCAATAGTGGGTGAGATTAGGATCCGAGGACACAGCCTCAGAGAAAAGAGACCGCCCATTAGAATTGTGATGAGGAGGGATTTCTTCGGCCAGAAGGTGATAAATCCGTGGAATGCATTGTCACAGAGGAGGCCGGGTCACTGAGTGTATTTAAGACAGAGATAGATAGGTTCTTGATTGGTGAGGTTATGGGGAAAAGGGGGTTGAGGATTTTATCAGCCACGATTGAATGGCATAACAGTCTTGATGGGCCGAATGGCCAAATCTGCTCCTCTATCTTACAGTTGCCCAACACATCTATCCTTGCAGCATTCCACTCAAGAAGCTACTGGGGTAATTGTGATATTCTAACAGCTTCTCCTGACTCCAATCAATAAGTAGTAACAGGAAGAAGACACTTTCCTCAGCCTCTTGGAGCTTTCCTCTTGTTTTTTATTTGCTGTAGCGATCAAGAGGTTAAACTTGAATCCTGCAGAGTTGACTGCCCCACTGCCTATCCAATCCCCGTGTGTGTGTGTGTGTGTGTGTGTGAAGAGAGTTGCGCTAGTTAGGTTATCACAGCCCAGAACAGCCAGTGGAAATTCCACTGCACACTGGCTGGTTAGAACATAGAACATAGAACATAGAACATTACAGCGCAGAACAGGCCCTTCGGCCCACGATGTTGCGCCGACCAGTTACAAAACAATGACCCACTAGCCTAAACCAATCCCTTTTCATCCATAAACCTATCCACAGATCTCTTAAACGCCCCCAAACTAGGTGCATTTACAACTGCAGCAGGCAGGGCATTCCAGTCCCTCACCACCCTCTGGGTAAAGAACCTACCCCTGACATCAGTCCTATAACTACCCCCCCTTAATTTAAAGTCGTGCCCCCTCGTGCTAGCTTTCTCCATCCTAGGAAAAAGGCTATCACTATCTACCCTGTCTAAACCTCTAATCATCTTATATGTTTCAATGAGATCCCCTCTTAGCCGCCTTCTTTCCAGCGAAAACAACCCCAAATCTCTCAGTCTCTCCTCATAGGATCTCCCCTCCATACCAGGCAACATCCTGGTAAACCTCCTCTGCACCCTCTCCAAAGCCTCTACATCCTTCCTGTAATGTGGGGACCAGAACTGCACACAAAACTCCAAGTGCGGCCGCACCAGAGATGTGTACAGTTGCATCATGACGCTGCGACTCCTAAATTCAATCCCCCTACCAATAAACGCCAAGACACCGTATGCCTTCTTAACAACCTTGTCTACTTGATTCCCAACTTTCAGGTTGTATTGATATTTCATTCTTCACTGGGATGTTGGGGTGATTGCTGGCAAGGCCCAACCCCAATTGCCTTTAAACTCTAAGGACACCACAATGGGGCAGTTGAGAGTCAACCACATTGCTGGGGCTCTGGAGTCACATGTAGGCCAGACTGTGTAAGGACGGCAGATCTCCTTCCCTAAAGGACATGAGTGAACCAGATCGGTTTTTCCGACAATGAATGATTCCCAAAGTTCCGCCCTCTTCCCTTTAGAGTGTCTGATGATGGAACTTCATCCTCTGTTACCCTACACCACTGGCCAAGACACAGACACTCCTAAATGCTGGGAAACACAATGACTAATAATTCCGACCGCAGCTACTGGTCCAGCTGATATTTAATAACCGGATATTTAATTGACTCACTGTGTTTGCCCAGTGAGGATGCGGCCATAGCGAGGCAGGAAAAACCCAGCCACCATTCGTGTTCCTCTCTGGCTCAGAAGACCAGATGGTCCCAACAGCCTGTCCTGGTCCCCCCGATGCCGACACTATAGTTAAGGAAGCCCCACCAACGCCTCTACTTTCTCAGAAGACGAAGGAAATTTAGCCGATCAGCTACGACTCTCAGCAACTTTTACAGATGCACCATCGAAAGCATTCTTTCTGGTTGTATCGCAGCTTGGTATGGCTCTTGTTCCGTCCAAGACTGCAAGAAACTATAAAGGTCGTGAATGTAGCCGAATCCACCACACAAACCAGCCTCCCATCCATTGACTCTGTCTACACTTCCCGCTGCCTTGGCAAAGCAGCCAGAATAATTAAGGACCCCCACACACATCCTGGAAATTCTCTCTTCCACCTTCTTATGGACGAAAAGGGATTGGTTTAGGTTAGTGGGCCATTGTTTTTTAACTAGTCGGCGCAACATCGTGGGCCGAAGGACCTGTTCTGCGCTGCAATGTTCTATGTTCTATGTTCTTCCGTCGAGGAAAAGATACAAAAATCTGAAGACACCTACCAACCAACTCAAGAACAGCTTCTTCCCTGCTGCCTTTACCTTACATTAAGTTGATCTTTCCCTACACCCTAGCTATGACTGCAACACTACACTCTGCACTCTCTTCTTAGCTTCTCTATGAACGGTATGCTGCGTCTGTATAGCACGCAAGACTTTTCACTGTATGCTAATATATGTGACAATAATAAATCAAATCAAATCAAAGAAGGCAAGGGCAATTATAGAATTATAGAATCCAGGCGCAACTGAGGGAGTGCCGCACTGTCAGAGGGTCAGTGCTGAGGGAGTGCCGCACTGTCAGAGGGTCAGTGCTGAGGGAGTGCCGCACTGTCAGAGGGTCAGTGCTGAGGGAGTGCCGCACTGTCAGAGGGTCAGTGCTGAGGGAGTGCCGCGCTGTCAGAGGGTCAGTGCTGAGGGAGTGCCGCACTGTCAGAGGGTCAGTGCTGAGGGAGTGCCGCACTGTCAGAGGGTCAGTGCTGAGGGAGTGCCGCACTGTCAGAGGGTCAGTGCTGAGGGAGTGCCGCACTGTCAGAGGGTCAGTGCTGCGGGAGTGCCGCACTGTCAGAGGGTCAGTGCTGAGGGAGCGCCGCACTGTCAGAGGGTCAGTGCTGAGGGAGTGCCGCACTGTCAGAGGGTTAGTGCTGAGGGAGCGCCGCACTGTCAGAGGGTCAGTGCTGAGGGAGTGCCGCACTGTCAGAGGGTCAGTGCTGAGGGAGCGCCGCACTGTCAGAGGGTCAGTTCTGAGGGAGCGCCGCACTGTCAGAGGGTCAGTGCTGAGGGAGTGCCGCACTGTCAGAGGGTCAGTGCTGAGGGAGTGTCGCACTGTCAGAGGGTCAGTGCTGAGGGAGTGCCGCACTGTCAGAGGGTCAGTGCTGAGGGAGTGCCGCACTGTCAGAGGGTCAGTACTGAGGGAGTGCCGCACTGTCAGAGGGTCAGTGCTGAGGGAGTGCCGCACTGTCAGAGGGTCAGTGCTGAGGGAGCGCCGCACTGTCAGAGGGTCAGTGCTGAGGGAGTGCTGCACTGTCAGAGGGTCAGTGCTGAGGGAGTGCCGCACTGTCAGAGGGTCAGTGCTGAGGGAGCGCCGCACTGTCAGAGGGTCAGTGCTGAGGGAGTGCTGCACTGTCAGAGGGTCGGTGCTGAGGGAGCGCCACACTGTCAGAGGGTCAGTGCTGAGGGAGTGCCGCACTGTCAGAGGGTCAGTGCTGAGGGAGCGCCACACTGTCAGAGGGTCAGTGCTGAGGGAGCGCCGCGCTGTCAGAGGGTCAGTGCTGAGGGAGCGCCGCACTGTCAGAGGGTCAGTGCTGAGGGAGTGCCGCACAGTCAGAGGGTCAGTGCTGAGGGAGCGCCGCACTGTCAGAGGGTCAGTGCTGAGGGAGTGCTGCACTGTCAGAGGGTCAGTACTGAGGGAGTGCTGCACTGTCAGAGGGTCAGTGCTGAGGGAGCGCCGCACTGTCAGAGGGTCAGTACTGAGGGAGTGCTGCACTGTCAGAGGGCCGGTACGCTAGCGCAATACTGGTGTCTGGTGATGGGTCTGTTTTAGTCTCTGGTGAATTGGCGGATGTGTCTGCTGTCACTGTGCTAACTCCCTCCCCTAGTGCACTGACCAACCTCACCTGTCCAAACGCATTTGATAATCCCGTGAAGTTGCCTGGGACGTTTTCCTACATTACAGGCACTATATAAATGCAACATGTTGTTGTTATTAAACAGGCAGACACGGGGAGAACACGCAGGCTCCACACAGTGACCCAAGCCGAAAATCAAATCTGGGTCCCGGGTGCTGTGAGGCAGCTGTGCTAACCCGCTGTGCCAGCTAGCTGCGAATCGAACCCAGGTCCCTGATGCTGTGAGGCAGCAGTGCTAACCCACTGTGCCAGCTAGCTGCGAATCGAACCCAGGTCCCTGATGCTGTGAGGCAGCAGTGCTAACCCACTGTGCCAGCTAGCTGCGAATCGAACCCAGGTCCCGGATGCTGTGAGGCAGCAGTGCTAACCCACTGTGCCAGCTAGCTGCGAATTGAACCCAGGTCCCGGGCTGTGAGGCAGAAGTGCTAACCCGCTGTGCCAGCTAACTGCGAATCGAACCCATGTCCCGGGTGCTATGAGGCAGCAGTGCTAACCCACTGTGCCAGCTAGCTGTGAATCGAACCCAGGTCCCGGATGCTGTGAGGCAGCAGTGCTAACCCACTGTGCCAGCTAGCCGTGAATCGAACCCAGGTCCCTGATGCTGTGAGGCAGCAGTGCTAACCGTGAATCGAACCCAGGTCCCTGATGCTGTGAGGCAGCAGTGCTAACCCGCTGTGCCAGCTAGCTGCGAATCGAACCCAGGTCCCTGATGCTGTGCCAACCCACTGTATCACTCTGTTGTAACGCTCCATGAATCAATGACAAGTTCTTCCTGCACTTCCATGGAACACATCCGTCGGTGATGAGTGGGGGCCAGAGGGGTTGCGTAGACTGCGCACAGTCAGAATATAATGGACATCATCCACTGGCGTTCCGCAACAAGGCAGCAACCTCACAGGCTCCGTTCTTGGCAACAGATGATGTCTGCAGTCCACACAGAGAGAACAACTGAGAACACAGCCCATTCTTCTCCTTCCTGCAGGGACAATCTTGCGCCAACCTCTCTCTCCAAAAAAGCAGCAGAAATCCAACTGTTTATCAACTGGGAAGTGAAAGCTTTCTTCCTCAGCCTTCCACAAATGATCAGTGATTAGTAACAGCCCATTCTCCGCAGCCCTGACCCGAAGATAAATAGTCCCAGTAGATGATTTGAATGCTGGATTGGTGATATTGACACATTTAACAGCCGGAGTGTGTAGGGGAGAATCATTGCCGCCCTAGCAGGCAGGCTGGCAGGTGGTAATATTGATTAATCAGCGCCACTGACTCCAAGCAGGATGGTAATTCGCTATACTTTCACCTTGTAAAGCAAGGCTCATGACTACACTAATTCTAACGAGATGTCCAAGAAGACTTTATTTGATGGAGTTATTGCCAGTGGGGGAGCAATAGAAACAGGTGTACGACAAGCAGAAGATAATGGCCCCTCCATCAAGACAAATGCGTGCCCACAAATTCTACAGCCAATCCCCGCAAGATCTTTTACACCAGGGACACATTAACTTAATTTAAACGTGGGCTGTGGCTTGGGAGGAATTGTGGAGAAGTTCTGACTGAGCTGATCTGGGCTACAGGGCTTCCCTCAACTGGGCTCACTGCCTCTGAAGGAGCTGGACTCGGGGATGGAGGAAATCAGCAGTGGGTCTTGTTCAGTCTGCTGTTCACGTTCCATACCCAGCCAGTTCCATTTCCTTTCCCTGTATTCTTCACTCACCCTGTTTCTGTCACTCATATTCCACTCGCTGAGGTGCAGACAGCCGAATTTAAATTCAATAAAAATCTTTTTGGAATTAAGAATCTATTGATGACCATTAAACCATTGTTGATTGTCAGAAAACACTGCATTCTACACTCTCTCCTTTCCTTCTCTATGAATAGTGTGTTTTGTCTGTATGGTAGAACATAGAACATTACAGCACAAACAGGCCCTTCGGCCCTCGAGTTGCGCCGATCACATCAACCCCACCAATCTATAGACCTATCTATAACCCCCAATCCCATTAAACCCCATATACTCATCCAGAAGTCTTTTAAAAGACCCCAGCGAGTTCGCCTCCACCACCGATGACGGCAGCCGATTCCATTCATTCACCACCCTCTGAGTGAAAAACTTACCCCTAACATCACCTCTGTACTTCCCTCCCCGCACCTTAAATCTGTGTCCTCTCGTAGCGACCATTTCAACCCGGGGAAATAGCCTCTGAGAGTCCACCCTATCTATTCCTCTTGGTGTGCAAGAAGCAATACTTTTCACTATATGTTAATACATGTGACAATAATAAATCAAATCAAAAACCCATCTGGCTCACTAATATCCATAGGGAAGGAAATCTGCTGTTCTTACCTGGTCTGGCTTACATGTGACTCCAGAGACACAGCAATGTGGTTAACTCTCAAGTGTTCTCAGGCAACTAGGGATGGGCAATAAATGCTAGCCAGCCAGCGACACCCATGTCCCATGAACGAATTTAAAAAAAGAGGGTAAGTAAAACTGTCCCCTACCCCCCACACCCCCCCTCAGGATTAGCCAACCCCAGTCAGACTCTCTGCCCAATTCACTGCCAAGGATACTGGCCTCTGCTTCTTCCCAGGAAACTCTTCCTCATCCTGGGAACTGAACACACCCCCATACTCTTCCACCCGGAACCTAAGGCCTAGCAACCCCCACTCCCCTATTATCCATGGGCAGCATGATGGCACAGTAATTAGCACT
The DNA here is from genome assembly GCA_037974335.1 of Prionace glauca. Classification (NCBI taxonomy): domain Eukaryota; kingdom Metazoa; phylum Chordata; class Chondrichthyes; order Carcharhiniformes; family Carcharhinidae; genus Prionace; species Prionace glauca. The sequence goes on along the minus strand of CM075753.1, from coordinate 6,276,193 downwards.
GGTGCCTCACAGTGCCAAGGGCTCGGGTTTGATTCCCGGCTTGGGTCACTGGCTGTGTGGAGTCCTGCACATTCTTCCCGTGTCTGTGTGGGTTTCCTCCGGGCGCTCCAGTTTCTTCCTGCAGTCCGTCAGGTGTGCTGGTTAGCTGGATTGGCCGTGCTAAATTGCCCCTTGGACTCTGAGCCATGGAACGAAATGCCAGGTTGGATCAGAGAGGGAAGTTTTTGTGGGAGTAAAAGAGGATTTAGTACGCGGGTAACTGAAGGCATGGCCACTAAAACCAGAGGCTGCCCTTGCGGGAGGAGTCAGAGGACGAGAGGCATCACCGCGGGGGCAGCAGTGGCATTGGGATAAAGAACAAACAACACAGCACAAGAAACAGGCCCTTCGGCCCAACAAGCTCGTGCCGCCACTTTAACAGTCATTGAACGCCTCATTCCAATCCTTCCGCGTAACCGGCATTGTCCTCACAGAAATAACCTGCAGCTCCCGGAAATCTATCACATCACCATTATATCAGCACTAGACTAGACTTGCACTCGGGCCCACAGTTACGCCAGTTTATACAGACATCATAGAACCCCTACAGTGCAGAAACAGGCCCTTCGGCCCATCGAACCGAACACAATCCCACCCAGACCCTATCCCCATATCCCTACACATTTTACCTGCTAATCCCTCTAACCTACACATCCCAGGACGCTAAGGGGCAATTTTAGCATAGCCAATCAACCTAACCCGCACATCTTTGGACATCGCTTGTGTCAGGATAGAGGCAGGGTTCAGAAATGGGTGAATGAGTGGGGGAAGGTCCACAGCGTGGCTGGGTTGGGAAGGAGTGGGTGGGAAGTTGTGGGGGAAGTGGGTGAAGGGGGCAGTGGGTTTGCGGGTGGAGGGGGGGGAGGGGGGGGCAGTGTGGAGGTGGGTTGCATGGGAGAGGTATAATCTCAGGATGAGAACCAGGTTTTTCAGGCTGGGGACGGAGAGTTTGGGAGTGGGAATAGGGGGCTGTGAGAGATGGGGGACTCAGGGTGGGGGTGGAGGGTGGTGGTAGAAGGGGGTGGGGGTGAGGTGGAGTGGGGGTGAGGGTGGGTGTGGGGCTGGAGGATGGGGGGTGAGGGGTCGTGGGGGGTGAGGGGGAGTGGGCCGGAGAGCGGGGAGATGGAATGGGGGTGGGCGTTGGGGGTTGAGAAGGAGTGGGTTGGGGGCAGGGAGTGGAGGGAAATGGGTGGGGAGTGGGGGAGATTGTGCAGAGTGGAGGGAATGGGGGTGAGGGGAGTGGGGGGAGTGTGGGGGTTGGGTTTGGGATTGGATGGTTGTTTGGGAGTGGGCCTCTCAGTCTCTGGCAGTGCTCCCACTGTGACGGGCCGAGACTCAAGTGAAATCCAAAACTGGGATTGATTTCTTTCTGTTGAGCTGCAATAAAGCTCAGCGAATCAGTGCAGGAACTCAGGGATATCAGTAACTGGGCGGCATCGAGGGACCAAATGGCCTTTGCTCTGTTCTGTGATCGATATGGAGCATTGTGGAGAGCAGTGAAGGGCAGAGGGACATCAGGAATACTGAGCTGTGTGAAGCTGGAATGAAGGAAGGATGGGTTGTTGGGCTAGTGGATCCTCAGTGTCCCTGAGTTCTGGGTATATGAGGTGACAGAGTGTATACTGTGTGTGTGAAGGGACAGAGTATTCACTGATTCTGGGTAAAACCCTCTTTAATAAAACACACCGAGGTGTATTTGCCACCTGGGGATGTAACACATCTTGTAACAAATGGCTTCTCTCCCTGTCTATCTTTTTCAAGCCTCTCACACAATGACATTGGGCCCAGCAGCATTGGAAAGGACACTGAGAGCCCAGCCTGACACACACCCTGACACACACCCTGACACACACCCCCTGATCCACACCATGACACACACCCCAACACAAACCCCGACACACACCCTGTCACACACCCTGACACAAATCCTGAAACACACCCTAACACGCACCCTGACACACACTGTCACACACCCTGACACAAATCCTGAAACACACCCTGATCCATACCCCAACACACCCCTGTCACACATCCTTACCCACACCGACACACACTTTAACACAAGCCCTGAAACATACCCTGACACACACACACACCCTTATACACAAACATGCTCACTCACCCTAACACACAGCCTGATACACACACTCACCCCCCACCCCATTCCCCCCCATTACCCACCAATCTCCCCCATTCCCCAACCCACTCCTTCCCACCCCCATCACCCACCCGAATCGCCCCACCCCATAACCACTCCACCCCCACATGCTGACACACACCCTGACACTCCATGACACACCCTGACACACATGCAAACATTCATCCTGACACACCCTAACACACACTTAGTTTGTATCTCTCCCCTCTCATCTTAAACCTATGCCTCCTAGTTTTAAACTCCCCTACCTTTGGGAAAAGATATTGACTATCTACCTTGTCTATGCCCCTCATTATTTTATAGACCTCTGTAAGATCACCCCTCAGCCTCCTACGCTCCAGAGAAAAAAGTCCCAGTCTATCCAGCCTCTCCTTATAACTCAATCCATCAAGTCCAAGTAGCATCCTAGTAAATCTCACTTTGCAGTAGGACGAGGTGGCAGCCTAAAGGTATTCTTATAAGAGTATTAATCCAGAAACTCAACTAATGTTCTGGGGACCCGGGTTCGAATCCCGCCTCGGCAGATGGTGGAATTTGAATTCAATAAAAAATAGCTGGAATTAAGAATCTGCTGATGACCATGAAACCATTGTCGATTGTGGGAAAAATCCATCTGATTCCCTTTAGGGAAGGAAATCTGCCGTCCTTACCTGGTCTGGCCTACATGCTTCTCCAGAACCACTGCAATGTGGTTGACTCTCAACTGCCCTCCAAGGGGCAACTATAGGGACGGGCAATAAATGCTGGCCAGCCAGCAACACCCATGTCCCACAAATTAATTAGAATAAACATCTGGGAGGCAGGCGGATGTTTGCCCCTGGGCTGATGTATCCTCACGCTGAGGTTAGCAAAAGGATTGAGGACTGAGAGATAAGCAGCAAGAACTCACCTGGCAGCACCTTTCACACAGTGGCAGCTAAACCCAAATGGAACACAGGTACTGGAAGGTAGGGTTAATGTTCCTCCTTGTTTCCTCAAACAAGCTAACATCACATAAATAATTCAAGCAGTTTCTGAACGAAGCACATTAGCTAGCGCACATCTTATCTTCTGTATCCTAAATTCTCGCCTGTCATACTAATGAACTTATTCCGCTCACTGTAGTGGCCTCAAATAATATTTGGTGTATAAATTAGATAAGTAGAGACCAACAGGATGTCGTGTAATTATTACCCGTCCAATATCAATATGTGCTTTCCTCACGTCGAGATTAAAGCTGCCTTGTTATTGTAACTGGAAATCTGAGGAGGAACATCTCTCTCATCTCCATTTAATACAGGGCCCATCACCAAACCTTTACATCTGCAATTAAAGTCCCACTGAGTAAACAGCCCAGTTACTGCCACTGTGCTACTCACTGGGGAAAGCTTTCCCTATTTGATCTGGCTAATTGTCCAAAACCTTCTTATTTTGTAGACCAAAAATAGGATATAAAAATAACCCGGGAAGATTTACTCTGTATCTAACCCCGTGCTGTACCTGTCCTGGAAGTGTTTGATGGGGGGACAGTGTAGAGGGAGCTTTACTCTGTATCTAACCCCGTGCTGTACCTGTCCTGGGAGTGTTTGATTGGGGAGACAGTGTAGAGGGAGCTTTACTCTGTATCTAACCCTGTGCTGTACCTGTCCTGGGAGTATTTGATTGGGGAGACAGTGTAGAGGGAGCTTTACTCTGTATCTAACCCCGTGCTGTACCTGTCCTGGGAGTGTTTGATGGAGGACAGTGTAGAGGGAGCTTTACTCTGTTTCTAATCCCGTGCTGTATCTGTCCTGGGAATGCTTGATGGGGACATTGTAGAATGAGCTTTACTCTGTATCTAACCCCGTGCTGTACCTGTCCTGGGAGTATTTGGCGGGGATATTAAATGCAAAATAAAGGCAGACACTATTGTTCTTTTGCACTGTAGGTATATAACAGAAGGAAGGATAGCAGAATGGTGGCAACAAATTCTTACGAGATTTATTAATGTCTGCTCCACCTCAGAAAGATTGGAAAACAGAAAGACTGGATTCTTGAAAGGAGAATTTAAGTTGCTATGTGCATGGGGTCTGTGGTTTCAGTGTTTTCAGACAGAGAGAATGTGACCCGTGAAGTCATTTTGAAAGTGTGAAGAGGTGTGTGTCTAACATCTACCAAGTCTCCTGGGTCTCTGCAGTATTCCTTCCCTAGTGCTGAAGGAATAAAGTGTGTTGCAGCGTCAGGTTTTCTGTCTGTTCCCCAGGGGAACAGTTGACTTGTCAAGATTATTTCTTGGAGGCTGTTGCGATTAAGCTGACAGATAAAGGGGGTGGAAAACGGGCAGGTGGGGTGGAGACAGACAGACAAATAACACATGAACGTCCTCAGTGACTCTGTCTGCTGTAAATTGCCCTGTCGAATCGAAGGGAGGCTCTACGGACACCAATGAGGAATCTTGATCATAACACAGCTACATTACAGAGAGGAAGTGAAATTGGAGATAGAGTTCTGCCTTTCTGTATTAGAGCATGTGGATTAACATTATAATTGCAAGGTGATGCATTTTTGTTAATTGAACCAGGGCAGGACTTACTCAGTTAATGGTAGGACATTGGGGAGAGTTACAGAACAAAGAAATCTAGGGGTACATGTTCATAGCTCCTTGAAAGTGAGTCACAGGTGGACAGAGTGGTGAAAAAGGCATTTGGCATGCTTGGTTTCATTGGTCAGAACATTGAATCCAAGAGTTGGGATCCAGTCTTGTTGAAGTTGTACAAGACATTGGTAAGGCCACACTTGGAGTACCATGTGCAATTCTGGTCACCCTATTATAGAAAGGATATTATTAAACTAGAAAGAGTGCAGAAGAGATTTACTAGGATGCTACCGGGACTTGATGGTTTGTGTTATAAGGAGAGGCTGGGTAGACTGGGACTTCTTTCTCTGCAGCATAGTAGGCTGAGGGGAAACTTATAGAGGTCTATAAAATAATGAGGGGCATAGATCAGCTAAATAGTCAATATCTTTTCCCAAACGTAGGGAGTCTAAAACTAGAGGGCATAGGTTTAAGGTGAGAGGGGAGAGATAGAAAAGGTCCAGAAGAGTAATTTGTTTCACACAAAGTGTGGTGAGTGTTTGGAACAAGCTGCCAGAGGTACTAGTAGAGGCAGGTACAACCCTCACCCCCATCCTCCAAAAAACATTGAACCCCCAAATCACACCGACAACCCCAAAACACACAGAACCCCCAAATCACACTGACTCCCCCAAAACACACTGAACTCCCAAATCACATCACTCTCCCAAAACACACAGAACCCCCAAATCACACTGACTCCCCCAAATCACACTGAACCCCCAAATCATACCAACTCCCCCAAAACAGTCTAAAACCCAAATCACACCGACTTCCCCAAAACACACTGAACCCCCAAATCACATCAACTCCCCAACACACTAAGCCCCCAAATTACACCGACTCCCCCAACACACTGAACCCCCAAATCACATCGAGTCCCCCAACACACTGAAGCCCCAAATCACACAACCCCCAAATCACACCGACTCCCCCAAAACACACTGAACCCCAAATCACACTGACTCCCCAAGACACACTGAACCCCAAATCTCACCAACTCCCCCAAAACACTCTGACCCCTCAGAACACACTGAACGCCCAAATCACATCGGCTCCCCCCAAAACACACTGAACCCCCAAATCACACCAGCTGTTCAAAACACACTGAACCCCTAATACACACCAACACCCCCAAACCACACTGAACCCCAAATCACACTGACCCCTCAGAACACACTGAACCCTCAAACCACATTGGCTCCCCCAAAACACATTGAACCCCTAAATTATACCAGCTGCTCAAAACACACTGAACCCCTAATACACACCGACAGCCCCAAACCACACTGAACCCCCAAATCACACTGACTCCCCAAAACACAGTGATCCCACAAATCACACTGACTCACCCCAAAATTCACTGACTCCCCAAATGACACCAAATCTCCAAAAACACACTAATACCTTAAATCATACTGAACCCCAAATCACAGTGAACCCCGAATCACACCAACTCCCTCAAAATGCACTGGACACCAAAATCAAACTGACCCCCCCAAACACACTGTACCCCCAAATCACAACGACTCCGCAAAACACACTGAACCCCCAAATCACACCGACTCTCCAAAATACACTGAACCTCAAAATCACACCAACTCCCCCAAAACACTGAACCCCCAAATCACACGGATTCCTCAAAACACACTGAACTTCAATACACATCGACTCCCCAGAAGACACACAACCCCCAAATCACACCGATCCCACAAATCCCAAAATATACTGAACCCCCAAACCACACTTAAACCTTAAATCATACTGAACCCCAAATCACACCAACTCCCTCAAAACGCACTGGACACCAAAATCAAACCGACCCCCCCAAACAGACTGTACCCCCAAATCACAATGACTCCGCAAAATACATTGAACCCCAGATCACACCGACTCCCCCCAAAATACTGAACCCCCAAATCACATGGATTCCCAAAAACACAGTGAACCCCAAATCACACTAACTCCCCAAAACACACCAAGCCCCCAAATCACACCGACTCCCCGATACACATTGAACCCCAAATCACACTGGCTCCCCCCAAAACACATTGAACCTCCAAATCACACTGAAACCCCAGAACACTCTGAACCCCCAAATGACAATGACTCCCCCAAAACACACTGAACCCCAAATCACACTGACTCCCCAAAACACACCAAACCCCCAAATCACACAGACTCCCCGATACACATTGAACCCCAAATCACACTGGCTCCCCCCAAAACACACTGAACCTCCAAATCACACTGAAACCCCAAATCACAATGACTCCCCCAAAACGCACTGAAGCCCCAAATCACACCGGCTCACCCCAAGAACACACTGAACCCCCAAATCACACAAACTCCCCCAAAACACACTGAACTCCCAAATCACACCAACCCCACAGAACACACTGAACACCCAAAATATACCAAACCCCCAAATGACACTGACTCCCCGCAAAACACACTGAACACCCAAATCAAACTGACTCCCATAAAAAACACTGAACCCCCAAATCACACCGACTCCCCCAAATCACACCGACACCCCAAAACACACAAAACGCCCAAATCACACTGACTCTCCCAAAACTTGCTGATCCCCCAAATCACACTGACTCCCTAAAACACACTGGACCCCCGAATCACGCCAACTCCCCAAAACATTCTGACCCCAAATCACGACTCCCCAAAACTCACTGAACCTCCAAATCGCACTGACTCTCCCAAAGCAACTGAAACCCCAAATCACACCAATTCCCCCAAAACACAGTGATTTCCCAAATCACATCTACTCCCCAAAAGACACTGAACCCCCAAATCATGACTCTCCAAAACACACTGATCCCCCAAATCACACTGACGCCCCAAATCACACCAACTCACCAAAATTCACTGAACCCCCAAATCACAATGACTCCCCCCCCCCCCCAAAAACACACTGAACTTCCAAATGAGTGGGAAAGCAAATTGCGTGGAGGACACAAAAAGTCTGCAGAGAGATCGAGATAGGCTAAGTGAGTGGGCGAGGATCTGGCAGATGGAGTATAACGTTGGCAAGTGTGAGGTTATCCACTTTGGAAGGAATAATAGTAAAACGGACTCTTATTTAAATGGTGAAAAATTACAAATGCTACAGTGCAGAGAGACCTGGGGGTCCTTGTACATGAGTCACAAAAACTCAGTTTGCAGGTATAGCGGGTGGTCAAGAAGGTGAATGGAATGTTGGCCTTTATCGCGAGAGGGATGGAGTATCAAAGCAGGGAGGTCTTACTGCAATTGTACGAGGTACTGGTGAGGCCGCACCAAGAGTACTGTGTACAATTTTGGTCCCCTTATTTAAGAAAGGATATATTAGCTTTGGAGGGAGTGCAGAGAAGGTTCACCAGGTTGATTCCGGAGATGAGGGGGTTAGCTTATGAGGAGAGATTGAGTAAACTGGACCTGTACTCATTGGAGTTTAGAAGGCTGAGGGGAGATCTTATAAAGACATATAAAATAATGAAGGGGCTCGACAGGGTAGAAGCAGAGAGATTATTTCCACTTAGAATGGAAACAAGAACTCGAGGGCACAGTCTCAAAACAAGGGGGAGTCAATTTAGAACAGAGTTGAGGAGGAACTTCTTCTCTCAGAGGGTAGTGAATCTTTGGAATTCTCTGCCCAGTGAAGCAGTGGAGGCTACCTCGTTAAATGTGTTTAAGTCACAGATAGATAGATTTTTGACCAATAAGGGAATTAAGGGTTATGGGGAGTAGGTGGCTAAGCAGACATGAATCACTATCAGGTCAGCCATAATCTTATTGAATAGCTGGGCAAACTCGAGAGGCTAGATGACCTACTCCTGTTCCTATTTCTTATGTTCTTATCATCCCATTTTCCCAAAACACACTGAACTCCCAAATCACACAAATTCCCTCAAAACACACCGAACCCCAAAATCACACCAACTCCCCCAAAACACACTGATCCCCCAAATCACATCGACTCCCCAAAACACAATGAATACCCAAATGACAACTCCCCAAAACACACTGAACCCCCAAATCACAACGACTCCACAAAACACACTGAACCCCCAAAATCAGACTCCCCAAAACACACTGAACCCCCAAAATCAGACTCCCCAAAACACACTGAACCCCCAACTCCTCTAAAACACACTGAACCCCCCAATCACGCCAACTCCCCTAAAACACACGGATCCCCCAAATCACATCGAAACTCCCCAAAATAGACTGAACCCCCAAATCACAGACTCCCCAAAACACACTGAACCCCTAAATCACAACGGCTCCCCAAAACCACAATGACTGCCCCAAAACACACTGAACCCCCAAATCACACCGACTTCCCCAAAGGAAACTGAACCCCCAAATCACACCGACTCCCCAAAACACACTGAACCCCCAAATCAGACCGAAACCCCAAAACGGTAAACTCCCAAATCACACCGACTCCCCCAAAACACACTGAACCCCCAAATCAGACCGAAACCCCAAAACGGTAAACTCCCAAATCACACCGACTCCCCCAAAACACACTGAACACCCAAATCATACTGAACCCCAAAACACACCAAAACCCCCAAAACAAACTGAACCCCAAAATATACTGACACTGCCCCTATCAAGATACCGAGACCCCGAAGTCATGGTGCTGCTCTAAAAGCCCTGAACCCCACCAGCTCTACCTGCTCCACCCCGAGGAGTTAAAGGGAAATAATTGAAGGGTTTATTCTCCACATTCCAAGGATATTTTTGGAAGTTGAATCTCGTAGACTTTAACCTCTAACTGATGAAGGGAGTGTGGGTGAGGATTACCTTTCCACAGCTCCATCTGAACACAACCTCAGAGTAATTTATCCCTCATTAAGCGCAGAACATAGAACGTAGATTTGAGATGTGACTATTTCACCCACAGCATCCACAAACTTAATCAGAATTGATTGATAAGATGCCAGTGGTTTTAATATTACTGGAAGCAGAAATCATAGGAACACTACAGTACAGAAAGAGGCCATTCGGCCCATCGAATCTGCACCAGCCACAATCCCACCCAGGCCTTACCCCCACATTCCTACATATTTACCCACCAATCCCTCTAACCTACACATCGCTGGATTCCGGGGAAGTGCCGGAAGATTGGAAAACGGCTAATGTTACGCCGTTGTTTAAAAAGGGTAGCAGGCAAAAGGCAGGGAATTATAGGCTGGTTAGTTTATCGTCTGTTGTAGGTAAAATGCTTGAATCCGTAATCAAGGAGAAAATAGCGAGGCATCTTGAGGGGAATTGCTTGATAGAGCAGACGCAGCACGGTTTCGTTAAGGGGAAGTCGTGTCTGACAAATTTACTGGAATTCTATGAGGATGTGTCTAGGGCGGTGGATAGAGGAGAACCGGCGGATGTGGTGTTTCTTGATTTTTAGAAGGCATTTGATAAGGTGCCGCACAAGAAGTTGTTATAGAAGGTTAGGGGGCATGGAGTTGGGTAGGATGTTAGCGTGGATAGAGGATTGGTTGTCAAATAGGAGGCAGAGAGTGGGGATCAATGGGTGCTATTCGGATTGGCGGATGGTGACTAGTGGAGTGCCCCAGGGGTCGGTGCTGGGGCCTCAGCTATTTTTACCATTTATATAGATGATCTGGAGGAGGGAACCGATGTAAGGTGTCGAAATTTGCTGATGACACCAAGATTGGGGGAACGGCAAATTGTGCGGAGGGTGTGGAGAGTCTGCAGAAGGATCTAGATAGGCTGGGTGAATGGGCCAGGAAATGGCAAATGGAATTTAATGTTGGCAAGTGTGAAGTTGTCCACTTTGGTAGGAATAATGGTAGGAAGGACTATTACTTACATGGTGAAAAACTGCAGCAGGCGACGGTGCAGAGGGACCTCGGGGTCCTTGTGCATGAGTCGCAAAAACCCAGCTTGCAGGTGCAGCAGGTGGTCAGGAAGACGAATGGGATGCTGGCCTTCATAGCGAGGGGTATTGAATATAAAAGTAGGGAGGTCTTGCTGCAGCTGTCTAGGGCATTGGTGAGGCCACAGCTTGAGTACTGTGTGCAGTTTTAGTCGCCGCACTTACGCAAGGATATTTTGGCCTTGGAGGGAGTGCAGAGGAGGTTTACTAGGCTGATACTGGAGTTGAGGGGGTTGAGCTATGAGGAGAGGCTGAATAAACTAGGTTTGTACTCGTTAGAGTTTAGAAGAATGAGGGGAGATCTCATTGAGACGTATAAGATGATGAATGGGATGGATAGGATAGAGGTGGAGAGACTCTTCCCGCTCAGAAAGGACAGTAGGACTAGAGGGCACAGCCTCAAGATAAAGGGGGGGGCGGTTTAGAACAGAGTTGAGCAGGAACTTCTTCACTCAAAGGGTGGTGAATCTCTGGAATTCTCTGCCCGTTGAAGTGGTGGAGGCTGCCTCGCTAAATATTTTTAAGACGCGGGTTGATGGGTTTTTGATAGGCAAGGGAATTAAGGGTTATGGGGAGAGGGCGGGAAAGTGGAACTGAGCCACGACAGATCAGCCATGATCTTATTGAATGGCGGGGCAGGCTCGAAGGGCCAGATGGCCTACTCCTACTCCTATTTCTTATGTTCTTATCTCAGGACACTAAGCGGCAATTTTAGCATGGCCAATCGACCTAACCCGCATATCTTTGTACCATGGGAGGAAACTGGAGCACCTGGAGGAAACCCATGCAGACACGGGGAGAATGTGCAAACTCCACACAGACAGTGACCCAAGCCAGGAATCGAACCCAGGTCCCTGCAGCTGTGAAGCAGCAGTGCTAAGCACTGTGGCTGCCATGCCTCCCTAAGTGTACAATCCTGGATTGTATCATTGAAACTAAGAACCGAGGTTCCACTCAGTTTTTGTTTTAAAGTTTATTTATTACTGAGACAAGTTAGGCTTACATTAACACTGCAATGAAGTTACCGTGAAAATCCCCCTAGTCACCACACACTCCGGCGCCTGTTTGGGTACACAGAGGGAGAATTTAGCACGGCCAGTGCACCCTAACCAGCACGTCTTTGGACTGTGGGAGGAAACCGGAGCACCCGGAGGAAACCCACGCAGGCATGGGGAGAACGTGCAGACTCCGGACAGTGACTAATTAAACAAACCAGCAAATTTTCCACCTAATTATCTATTCAAACAACAAATATCAAAACTCAGTGAGCTCCCTGGAAACTACCCTGACCACTTAATCAAATCTCTAAAAGCATCCAACAGCTGGGCTAGCTAACCACCCAGCTGATCAAATTCCCAGCAAGGCTAACTACTCCAACTACGCAGCAACTTAAATATCGGTAAATATTAACGTGTAAGTGAGCCACCTGGTTTCACCAACTATCCAATCAGAATCACAGAATTGTTACATTGAAACATAGAAACTAGAAGCAGGAGGAGGCCATTCAGCCCTTCAAATCTGCGCCGCCATTCATTTTGATCAGGGCTAATCATTTTATTCAATATCCTGATTCCCCCCTTTCCCCCACTATCCCTCCATCCTTTCAGACCTAAGACTATATCTAATCTCTTCTTGAAATCTCAACCACTTTCTGTGGGAGTGAATTCCACACATTCACCACCCTCTGGGTGAAGAAATTTCTCCTCGCCTCAGTTCTAAAAGGTTTACCCCCTTAGCCTAGGGTGGCAGAGTGCTTAGCACTGCTGCCTCACGGCAGCAAGGAACTGGTTCCGATTCTCGGCTTGGATCACTGTCTGTGTGGAGTTTGCACATTCGCCCTGTGTCTGCGAGGGTTTCCTCTGGGCACTCTGGTTTCCTCCCACAGTTCAAAGATGTGCAGGTTAGATTGACTGGCCATGCTAAATTGCCACTAGTGTCAAGGTATTAGCAGGGTAAATATGTGAGGTTCCAGGAATAGGGCCTGGTGGGATTGCGGTCGGTGCAGACTCAATGGCCTCCTTCTGTGATCTTCAAACTATGACCCTGAATTCTGGAATCCCCCACCATCGAGAACATTCTTTCTGAATCTATCCTGTCTAACCCCGTTAAAATTTTATAAGTTTCTATGAGATCCCCTTTTACTCTTCCAAACTCCAGTGAATATGTAACTAACTGACTGAGTCTCTCCTCATATGACATACCTGCCATCCCAGGAATCAGCCTGGTTAACCTTTGCTGCGCTCCCTCTGTAACAAGGACATCCTTCCTCAGATAAGGACACCAAAACTGCACACAATGCTCCAGGTGTGACTTCACCAACGCCCTATACAATTGCAGCAAAATATCCTTATCCCTACTCTCAAATCCTCTCGCGTTGAAGGCCAACATATCATTTGCCTTATTTACTGCCTGCTGTACCTGTGCACTTACTTTCAGTGACCGATGCACGAGGGCACCATTCAAGTAATAATCCGTCTTCCCATTATTGCTACTGAAGTGGATAACCTCACATTTATCCACATTATGCTGCATCTGCCATGCAGATGCCCACACACTCAGCCTGTCCAAATCACACTGAAACATCTCTGCATCCCCCTCACAGCTCACCCTCCCACCCAACTTTGTATCATTTGCAAATTTGGAGATAATACATTCAGTTCCCTTTTCCAAATCATTAACATATAATGTGAACAGTTGGGATTCCGGCACAGATCCCTGCGGAACCCACTAATCACCAACTGCCCAATCAGAAAAAGACCCATTTATGCCAACTCTTTGCTTCCTATCTGATAACCAGCTTTCTATCCGTCTCAAGACATCATCGACAATCCCACGTGCTTTAACTTTACATAGCAGTCTGTTATGTCGAAAACCTTCCAAAGTCTAAATAAACCACATCCCCTGGTTCTCCTTGGTCAACTCTAATAGTTACATCCTCAAAGAATTCCAACAGATTTGTCAAGCATGATTTCCCTTTTGTAAATCCACGTTGACTTTGTCTGATTATCCCACTGCCTTCCAAGTGCCAAGTTATGAAATCCTTGATAATGAACTCTAATAATTTCCCATTACTGATGTTAGGCTCACTGGCCTATAGATCCCTGTTTTCTCTCTACCTCCCCTTTTGAATAGAGAGCTGACAGCTATCCTCCAGTCTGTACGGTGCAGAGGGAGGACATTTGGCCCAACTTGTCTGCAGTAGCTCTCCAAACGAACAACATGACTTTTTCCCTCGCCCCTGCACATTGTTTCTATTCAAATAATAATCTCTTCCACCTTCTGTCAGGAGAAAAATACAAAAGTCTGAGGTCACGTACCAATCAACTCAAGAACAGCTTCTTCCCTGCTGCCATCAAACTTTTGAACGGATTTACCTTGCATTAAGTTGATCTTTCTCTACACCCTAGCTATGACTAGCTATGATTGGGGCGGCACGGTAGCACAGTGGTTAGCACTGCTGCTTCACAGCTCCAGGGTCCTGGGTTCGGGTCACTGCCTGTGTGGAGTTTGCACATTCTCCTCGTGTCTGCGTGGGTTTTCTCCGGGTGCTCCGGTTTCCTCCCACAGTCCAAAGATGTGCGGGTTAGGTTCATTGGCTATGCTACAATTGCCCCTTAGTGTCCTGGGATGTGTAGGTTAGAGGGATTAGCAGGTAAATGTGTAGGGATATGGGGATAGGGTCTGGGTGGGATTGTGTTCGGTGCAGACTCGATGGGCCGAAGGACCTGTTTCTGCACTGTAGGGTTCTATGTTCTATGTAACACTACATTTTGCACTTTCTCCTTTCCTTCTCTATGAATGGTATGCTTTGTCTGTATAGCGCACAAGAAACAATAATTCTCACTATGCTAATACACACGGCAATAATAAATCAAATCAAATTAATGCCTTCCTGAATGCCTCGATTGAACATGCCTCCACCACATTCCCAAAATGTATGTTCCAGAACCCAATCGCTCGCTGTGTGAGCAACACTTTTCTCACATTACCAAGAAACTGAACCAAAGGTGTAAACATCGAACTCTCAAAGCAAACAAATTAATTGTCTAACCCGCCTACCGTTTGTGTAGCAGGGTGTAGTTAATGCAGTGGTTATTCTGTTTCACTATAAGCCAATACCTGAGCTGTTAATCCAGACAGCGCCAGCCCTAATTCATTCCAAATTTATGGAGAACTGGAGGTGTCTCACCTGAGGAAGGAACAGCGCTCCGAAAGCTCCTGATTCCAAATAAACCTGTTGGACTTTAACCTGGTGTTGTGAGACTTCTTACTCATTCTAAACTGTTTGAGGAACAGATTTCAGAAATCTAGAAACACAAGTCTTCTTTCAGGGAAAGTGACCACGAAACTTTGGATTTTCACAAAGACCTGAGTATCCTTTCGTGAAGCAAAGTCACCATCTGAAACTTCAGTGAGGTTTCTAAGGTGATCCTCTCCCTCCCATTGAATAATTTCCTTCCCAATTACTGATCACTGGAAGAACATTTGATTTCAAGATGTTTCCTTCAGCCGAGAGTGCAGAGTACCGAGCGGCACAGTGGCAGTGTGGGCTAGCGCTGCTGCCTCACAGCACCAGGGACCCGGTTCGATTCCTGGCTTCGGTCACTGTGCGGAGTCTGCACGTTATCCCCATGTCTGTGTGGGTTTCCTCCCACAGTCCCAAAGGACTTGCTGGTTAGTTGTATTGACCATGTTAAATTTTCCCTCTGTGTACCCGAACAAGCGCCAGAGTGTGGCAACTAGGGGATTTTCACAGTAACTTCATTGCAGTGTTAATGTAAGCCTTACTTGTGACACTGATAGATAAACTTTACTGACAGTCTTTGTTAGTTTCAGTAGAGCATGTTCACCAGCTAGATGTGTTTAATCTAACTTGCCCGCACCTCTGTACCGTGGATGTCTGCATGGGATCTCAAAATCTTTCTATTATTCAGTGGTGTATTCATTAAAAATCTTCCCGTTGGGTCAATTGTTTCAAGACAAGCATTCAACACGGCTACACAGCCCCAGGATCCAAAATCAATCCATGAGCTGGCCACAGGCTGGAGCTGAACGTGGAGATTGTTCACTGGTCACTGTCCAATGATCCTGGATGGACGCTGGCTGAAGGCAACACAAACTGGAGTTCCACCAAGAAGGAAAAACATAATCATTAGCCGATTCAAAACTGTCTCTGTCTCTATTCCATCTTCTTTCACAGTGGCACAGTTGTTAGCGCTGCTGCCTTACAGCACCAGGTAGCCAGGTTTGATTCCCAGCTTGGTTCATTGGCTGTGTGGAGTCTGCATGTTCTCCCTGTGTCTCTGCGGGTTTCCTCCGGGTGCTCTGTTAGGAGGTGGGGAGGAGGAGGGGAAGGGGGCTAACAGTTGATCTGGGAAGAATGGTGTTTGGAAATACACCACAAATAACACGCAGCCAACATGCACTCAACACACATCCGTCACACAATAAACCCATCAAATATTGTTTTGGCCACACAGCAATCTGGGCACAGCAGCAAAGACCAGTGATCTCCTGGTACCCAAGTGTCTTACCCCAAAGAACAGAGAAATACCAGAGAGAGAGACACACAGAGAGACAGAGAGAGAAAGAGAGAGAGAGAGAGAGAGCAACGTGAGAGAGAGAGTGGGAAATAGAGAGAGTGCGAAACACAGAGAGAAAAACACAGGGAAAATGAGTGAGAAAGAGAGAGTGAACCGGACAGAGTGAGTGAGAAACAGAGAGAGAGTGAAACAGTGATAAGACTCTGAGTGGGCTGAGCAGAGTCCAGTGCTATCTGTCCTGGTCACTGGAAGGGCGAAGAGGAACTTGAATGCCACTCTTCAATGATTGGAAGACTATGGACTCAGAGTTGGCAAGGATGGGTGTGAGTTCTCCCAATCCTCCACTAAGTATTTGGGAAATATGATTGATGCAATATGCATTCATAAACCTCCTCCAAAGATCAAAGCTATCACAGGGGCCTGCATCTCAGAATTTTCACCAGCTCTGATTCCTCCGAGGATTGACTACGGAAGATTTGTTCCAAATTTGGCAACCATTTTAAAACTATTGCATCATCTCTTGTGCCAGTGGCAGTGGTTGGATCACAGCAACAATGCCAAGGAAGTGTTTCTCAGCTCTGAAGTTCTGACATATGGTGATCCCACTTGACTGTACAGTTTGGGTGTGACACATCCCCCAATGGTGTCAGAGCACTGGCCTCTAATAACATGTCACTGGCTGAAGAGGGGCCCAATGCTTTTGCATCTCAAACACTGATCAAAGCTGAAAGTACCTGTGTACAGACTCAAAGGGCTGCATTCAGGGTTATCTTTGCAGTCAAGAAATTCCATCAATTCCTCTACTGATAAAAGTTCCCACTGTTGATGGACCATCATACACTAAGTCCTATTTTTGGACTCCATACTTGATTCCGTCACTGGCAGCTAGTGGAATGCAAAGATAAGCATTGCTATTGTCTGTGCATACTTATACCATCAGTCACCGACAATCCAGTCTACATTGTAATGTGGATGGACTCCTTGGATTCCCGCGGACAAGTAGTTGGTCAGTGAGTAGTCTGTCAAACTACTCATCTCGAGGCAATCCGATACTCTCAGAAGTGATGGACAAGGCATAATGAGAGAAGACTCAGAACAACACCTGATTGTGAACCCTATTCCTCTAAAACGCTGGAGCAGTCAGGATGTCTCCTCTGGGCCTCAGGCTCATCATTCTGCCACCCGTGAGAAGATGAGTGTTGGACAAGTTACGCAAGGACCATTGCAGAATTGTCCACATGAAGGAAATAGCTGGGAGTTATTTCTGGAAGCCTGGATTGGAAACGCAAACTGAAGGAAAAGCGGGAACATGTTCTTTACGGTGTGACACTAACAAACTTGCCAATCTTAGCACATCCACGGGGATGGCCTGAAGAGGTTTGGCAATGGGAGCATGCAGACTTCGCGGGGGTTTCTGAAGGGCACATGTTCTTAGTAATGGCCGCAGCTCATTGAAAGTGGTCAGAAGTCACTCCAATGAAATCTACTTCACTGGAAAAGACTATCGAGAGGTTGGAAGAAGTCTTTGGTAATTTTAGATTCGCTGGACAACTGGTAAGCAGCAATGGACCTCAATTTGTCTCCCAAGAATTTGAAAGTTTCTTGAAGGAAAATGATATTCAACGTATTAGCTGGAATTTTATCGGCACGCCCACTCCAGGAATTGGGATGGGCAAGGTTTGCACAGCGGCATTCTCTGTCGACCTAGAACGGGGTTTTACGAGCCTCGGGTGGGTGAAGTGGTAAAATTCCAGCGATTTGGACTCACACCGCACCACCCTGTTACAAGGAGACTGGCAGAGTCATTCCAAACCATGAAATGCATACTGAGAACCACCAGGGAACAAGGTTCACTGATCAAACATCTTAACCAATTCCTACTAATGTATAGGTGGCACAGTGGTTAGCATTGCTGCCTCACAGCGCCAGGGACCCGGGTTCGATTCCCAGCTTGGGGTCATTGTGTAGAATCTGCATGTTCTCCTTGTGTCTGCGTGGGTTTCCTCCAGTTGCTCCGGTTCCCTCCCACAGTCTGAAAGACATGCGGGTTAGGTTGATTGGCTACGCTAAATTGCCCCTTAGTGTCAGCGGGATTAGCGAAGGTAAATGCATGGGGTTAAGTCAGTTGGGTAATTGGAATGTTTGTGTTGTCAGTCGCACAGGTGTACATTGTGGAAGTTTGGAGCTATCCCCTCAGGTTGCGAGCTCCAGTTGCTGTAATCCACGGTACTATTCGGCTGCTCTGATACGAGGAACATACCCAGCTGGAGTTACCTCAGCACCTCTTCCATTTTCCAACAAACACTCCCGGCAATGCTGCAACAACAGAGAGTCCACCAGAGCAGCATATGGTCAGGAATGTGGTGCCGTTACCACTCTGAGCATCTGGACAGGAGATTGGATTAGGTGCGGACACGCGTGTGTCTGTGCGGGTTGTAGAATTTAGAACCATTTGGTGTGTATTATCACAGGACTCTGAGTGGGGACAGTGCTGGATATCACCTGGGCAACTTGTTCTGTAACAATGGATTTGAAAACTAAAGGGTTAGCACTCAGTCCAAGTTGGGAAGTCACAGAGAATTTTACTGAAAGCTGATAGCGATGGGCTGACTAAGGGCAGCTCCCAAACTGATTGCAAATCTCAGCACCCCAGACTCACCCCTCTCCCTCTCCAACGACAGAAAACACTCAGCTCAATGATGGGAAAACATTCTCTCTGTCACTGGGAAGCAGATTCAATAATAACCTTGAAAAAGGAAGTGGAAGTGTCACTGGATCAGTAACCCAGTAGCTGGTGGAACTTAAAATCAAATTCATAAATTAGGGATTGAAAGCTAGTTTCAGTAAATGATGACCCTGAAATCATTGTCAGGAAAACCCATCTGGGTCACTAATGTCCTTTAGGGAAGGAAATCTGCCGTCCTTACCCGGTCTGGCTGACATGTGACTCCAGAGATACAGAAATGTGGTTGACTCTCAACTGCAACTAGGGATGGGCAATAAATGCCCCTTAAACAGCAACACTGACATTCCATGGAAGAACACGCAATAGAGTTGTCCTGTGGAATTATCCTACTCCATCCGGTGCGGGAATCATAGCAGGCGTGACATGGAACATGAAAAGGTCTTCTGATTTGATTTGATTTATTACTGTCACATGTATTAACATACGGTGAAAAGTATTGTTTCTTGCGCGCTATACAGACCAAAGCTTACCGTTCATAGAGAAGGAAAGGAGAGGGTGCAGAATGTAGTGTCATCTTGGGGCATTAAGGGGGCAATTACCATGGCCAATTCATTAACCAAACCCATGCAGACACGGGGAGGATGTGCAGACTCCACACAGACAGTGACCCGAGCCGGGAATCGAACCCGGGTCCCTGGCGCTGTGAGGCAGCAGCGCTAACCCACTGTGCCGCCATGGTAACATCATGGTAATGTCACTGGACTAGTAATCTCGAGGCCCAGCCTGACAATCTGGGGAGATGATTTCAAACCACAGCCCGGGAACTGGGCGGAGTCTGGAATTAGAACATTCGTCTCAGGAATGCTAACTACGACCGTCGATTACTGCGGGAGAGGAGTTACGAAATGAATTCCAGGGTCCGGGCAGCTGAAGGAACAGCCACGAACCCGCAGGCTAATTAATCCGGAGAACGTCTGAGGGCTGGGAATTTGGTCGAGCGTTGGGACCTTCACGGGGTTGTGGGATCAGAGCAGGGTTGAGTTAAAGAGTACCCAGTGTCTGCCGCAAAGGATATCCGCTCTGCCTTCCTACTTCCTCAATAATCCTTTTTCCCAAACAGTTCACCTCTGGTTAATGAGGGATAGAGCAGTCTGGGCCACTCAGCATCTTATCAAAAAACACAAATCCACACAATTTCACTTGGGAACCACAACATTGTCAAGTAATGAGCTCCCATTAAAATTAATTACACCAAATAAATGCCGCCATCTTAATATTCAAACAGCGTTGTCCAGTGACTGGCTCCTGACAGCTCAGCAACTCTTGAGATTTTTCAGCAGGAACCCGTTCATCCCCTGCCACTGTCTCGCAAAGCAGGGGGCGGGTTCATAAGAACATAAGAAATAGGAGCAGGAGTAGGCCATCTGGCCCTTCGAGCCTGAGGGCTCGCCATTCAATAAGATCATGGCTGATCTGTCGTGGCTCAGTTCCACCTTCCTGCCCTCTCCCCATAACCCTTAATCCCCTCTCTTATCAAAAACCCATCAACCCGCTTCTTAAAAATATTTAGCGAGGTAGCCTCCACCACTTCAACGGGCAGAGAATTCCAGAGATTCACCACCCTTTGAGTGAAGAAGTTTCTCCTCAACTCCGTTCTAAACCGCCCCCCCTTTATCTTGAGGCTGTGCCCCCTAGTCCTACTGTCTTTTTTGAGCGGGAAGAGTCTCTCCACCTCTATCCTATCCATCCCATTCATCATCTTATACGTCTCAATGAGATCTCCCCTCATTCTTCTAAACTCTAACGAGTACAAGCCTAGTTTATTCAGCCTCTCCTCATAGCTCAATCCCCTCAACTCCGGTATCAGCCTAGGGTTCGAGAGAGAGCAAAGAGAGGGAGTGACAGAGAGGCAGAAAAGGAGCAGGGAAACAAAGAAGAAAGTACGAGTGGGGAGCTCGAGTCGGGAGAGAGAGATAAGGAGGAGGAGAAGAGAAAGGGAGAGTCAAAGGGTGAAGGAAAAAGCATTGAGAAGAACAGAGAGAGAGAAAGGAGAAGGAGAGAAAAAGAGAGAGAGGGGGTAGAAAGATGAAGGAAGAGAGAAAGAAAGTGACAAAAAGGGAAAGAAAGGGAGATAAATAAAGGGATTGAAACAAACTAAAAGCAGGAAGAGGCCATTCAGCCCTTTGAGTCTGCGTCGCCATTCATTTTGATCATGGCTGAACATCAAATTCACTACTTGATCCCCCTCTTTCCCCTCGATCCCTTTAACCCCAAAAGCAATGTCTAGCTTCTTCTTGAAATCACACAATCTTTTGGCCTCAACTACATTCTGTGGGAATTCCACACATTCACCACTCTCTGGGTGAAGAAATTTCTCCTCACCTCAGTTCTAAAAGGTTTACCCCTCATCTTCAAACTATGACCCCAAGTTCTGGGCTCCCCCACCATTGGGAACATTTTTTCTGAATCTACCCTGTCTAACCCTGTTAGAATTTTATAGGGTTCTATGAGATCCCCTCTCACTCTTCCAAACTCCAGTGAATACAATCCTAACTGACTTTGTCTCTCCTCAAATGACAGACCTGCCATCCCAGGAATCAGCCTGGTAAATGTATAGATAGAGCGAGAGATTAAATCATAGGGACAGGGGTACATGTTCATAGCGCATTGAAAGTGGAGTCACAGGTGGACAGAGAGGTGAAGAAGGCATTCGGCATGCTTGGTTTCATCGGTCAGAACATTGAATACAGGAGTCGGGACGTCTTGTTGAAGTTGTACAAGACATTGGTAAGGCCACACTTGGAATACTGTGTACAGTTCTAGTCAGCCAATTATAGAAAGTATATTATTAAACTAGAAGGAGTACAAAAGAGATTTATTAGGATGCCACCGGGACTTGATGGCTTGATTATAAGGAGAGGCTGAATAGACTGGGACTTTTTTCTCTGGAGCGTAGGAGGCTGAGATGTGATCTTATAGAGGTCTATAAAATAATGGGGGGCATTGGTCAATTAGATAGTCAATATTTTTTCCCAAAGATAGGGAAGTCTAAACCTAGAGGATATAGGTTTTAAGTGAGAGGGGAGAGATACAAAAGTCCAGGGGGCAATTTTTTCACACAGAGGGTGGTGAGTGTCTGGAACAAGTTGCCAGAGGTAGTAGTACAGGCAGGTTTTTTCCTTTTAAAAAGCATTTAGATAGTTACATGGGTACGATGGTGTGATGACTTCAGCCAGGCTAATGAGGTTGGCTTGCTAGAGTAGGACTGCCTGATGAGTCTTTCCATGGGTGCAGTTGACACCTTCCACACCCGATGGGCACCGCAGGGGCTGGGGTGCATTATAATCACATTATGATTTAATGTTCTAAGTTTTCTTTTGAATTTGTTTTTGGTTTGGGCTGATCCTCCTCCTTTTTGGGGAGCTGCCCCTTTTGTCCCGATGTTAATTTGAGTTTGTTTATTTGGCTGATATGAAAAGAGGTATCTGATGGAGTCCTAACTGATAGTTAAATCAGGGAGCCTCATGCTCGCTATTTAAAGCAGGTATATCAGACTCCCAGCCTGCATTGAGCAGGAGCAACTGGAGGGCTCGCTATGTACAGATGCATGGTGTAAATAAAGTAACTTAGTGACGAGACTTTCATCTCCATGGAGTTATTACAGATGGGTATGGAGGGATATAGGCCAAATGTGGACAATTGGGACTCGCTAAGTGGTGATAAAAAAGGATGGCACAGACAAGTTGGGTCAAAGGGACTGTTTCCTTGCTGTAAACCTCTATGACTCTGTGCGAAAGAGAGAGGAAAGGGCCAAGACAGAGAGCAAGGGAAAAAGTGAGGTGAGGAAGAGGAAGGGGAGAGAAGGGAAAAGGCCAAGAGTGAGGGAAAGAGAGAGAGAGAATGGGAGTGTGAGTGAGAGGGAAAGAAAGTGACAGAGTGCAAGAGAGGGAGAAAGATCATATTGACAGTGACAAACCACAGATGGATCAGCAGAAAGACAACTTCCAATTATTCTTCAAATGATGCAGATGTTGGGTCTGTAATATTCAGTTATTCAATAATCTGGTAGATCTTTCTTCAGTAATGTGTCTCTTTTGTCCGCAGAATGGAAGATGAAAGGGTTTAGATGACATTTGATTACTGCCATTTTGTATCTGTGCTACTTAATCTATATATTAACCAGGTCTTAACAGTAACCAGAATATCTTGGAGCAGCTGAAATATTCCAGTTATTGGAATAATGGCTAAAAGATGGCTAAATAATGGCTAACAGGTTTTGGAATAATGGCTAAAAGAACATGATTGGTCAGCGAGTTAATTGTGTCTGGAGAAGTCGCAGCAAAATCCAGGAAAATGGGCCTCAAGAGACAGAGCGGGGAAAGGCAGCGTCGCAACCAATAAAAGGGAGAGGGAGATTAGAGAGAGGGAGACAGATAGGGGAGAGAGGGGTGTGCGATCAGAGAGGGAAAGAAAAGGGGGGACAGAGTGGAAGAAGGGAACGAGAGAAGGAGAGAGAGAGAGAGAGAGAGAGAGAGACGGAGGGTGCAGAGAGGGGAAGAGAGTGAAGGCAGGAAGAAGAGGAGAAAGATGGGGAGAGGAGGGGAGGGGAGATACAGAAAGATGGGGAGAGGGAGTGAGAGATGGGGAGTGGGGGAGAGATGGGAGAGTGTAGGCGAAGAGCAGTAAAGGTTACTTGCGGGCTCCCAAGGGGTGATAGAGAGTTGGGGGGAGGTCCCTTCCTGATTGGGGAGCTGGCATTGGGAAGGGAGGGTTCACTGTGGGGGTATTGTTGGTTG
This sequence comes from Prionace glauca, assembly GCA_037974335.1. Lineage (NCBI taxonomy): Eukaryota > Metazoa > Chordata > Chondrichthyes > Carcharhiniformes > Carcharhinidae > Prionace > Prionace glauca. Next base: position 6,252,473 of record CM075753.1, on the reverse strand, counting down.
GGCCAGCATTTATTGCCCATCCCTAGTTGCCCTTCATTTCAGACATAGTGCTAACCACTGTGTCAGAGATTTACAACTTTTAAAGTTTATTAATTAATCGCAAGTACATTAACACTGCAATGAAGTTACTGTGAAATTCCCCTAGTCGCCACACTCTGGCGCCTGTTGGGGTACACAGAGGGAGAGTTTAGCACGGCCAATGTATCTTTGGACTGTGGGAGGAAACCGGAGCACCCGGAGGAAACCCACACAGCCACGGAGAGAATGTGCTAAGTTCACACAGACAGTGACCCGAGCCGGGAATCGAACCCAGGTCCCTGGCGCTGTGAGGCAGCAGTTCTAACCACTGTGCCACCTGCAGCCGGAAATGGAATCTGGGTCCCTGGCGCTGTGAGGCTGCAGTGTTAACCACCGTGCTGCCCCAGTGAATAACAAAATAACCGGATGACAAAAGCAAGGAAAACGGGACCTCAAAACTGAAACGGGGTGACATTTGCTTTTTCTGGTCCCAACTACTCCCCCTGCTGTGTTTGGCACTGATAGATTCACCTCTCTTACATTACACTCTGGGATCACAACTGGATCAGGTTGATTCAATTTCAGATCAGCTCCACACCCCCACCACCCCCCCAGTCGAAATAGTCAACAATGAACAATCTACGAGGTGGCAGGAATAAAACTCCAGCACTGCGGGGAAAGAGAAATGACCACCACGAAATGACAGACAGAAATGATCAGGCAACAACTACAGGGGTGGCTTTAGACAACAGATAGGGAGGTCGCAAACTGATAGGTCAGTAGGACTAGGGGGCACAGCCTCAAGATAAAGGGGGGGGCGGTTTAGAACAGAGTTGAGGAGGAACTTCTTCACTCAAAGGGTGGTGAATCTCTGGAATTCTCTGCCCGTTGAAGTGATGGAGGCTGCCTCGCTAAATACTTTTAAGACGCGGGTTGATGGGTTTTTGATAAGAGAGGGGATTAAGGGTTATGGGGAGAGGGCGGGAAAGTGGAACTGAGTCACGACAGATCAGCCATGATCTTATTGAATGGCGGGGCAGGCTCGAAGGGCCAGATGGCCTACTCCTGCTCCTATTTCTTATGTTCTTATGTTCTTATGTAATGGGCAGAGATAAATATAACAGGAGGATGATAAACCAACCAGATGCTACACCTAAATCCACGAGAGAGTGAGAGACAGGGCGAATGTGACCGAGAGTGACTGGTATAGGACTGAGGGCAATGTACAGCAGGAGGCAGTGAGTGGATAATGAATTGATTAATAGGAGGTATTTAATTAGATTTACTGGGAAAAGTTGGCCTATTGCTCATTTCACACGTGTGTGTGCACTCACAGAGCAGCTAATGAGCCTGGTTCTCCAACAGAAGCCTCATTATAGCTCAGAAAACCCAGGTCCATAAGCACTGTGGGTCTGACACACAACCCCAGCTGGATGGAGAGGTAAGTGGGTCATAGCTACATCGATGGAGGGAGAGGTGAAGTGAGGGAGGGGCAGAGAGGAAGGTGGAGGGAGAGCTAGAGGAGGCAGGTGGAGAGGCGAAGGACTGGATGGGGGAGGAAGGTAGGGCGGAGGAGGGAGGATGGAGGAGAGGGTGGAAAAGTCACAGCAAAATCCAGGAAAATGGGCCTCAGAGACAGAGCGGGGAAAGGCAGCGTCGCAACCAATAAAAGGGAGAGGGAGATTAGAGAGAGGGAGACAGATAGGGGAGAGAGGGGTGTGCGATCAGAGAGGGAAAGAAAAGGGGGGACAGAGTGGAAGAAGGGAATGGAGGGAGAGGTGGAAGAAGGATAGGAGAGAGGGTGGAGGGAAAGATGGAGAAAGGTTTGGAGGGAGAGGCAGAGGGAGGGGTGGAGAAAGAGGTGGAGGAGAGGTAGGAAAGAGGATGGAGGGAGAGGTGGAGAAAGGGGTGGAGGAAGAGGCAGAGGGAGAGGTGGAGGAAGGGGTGGAGGGAGAGGCAGAGGAGGGGTTGGAGGGAGGGTTGGAAGAGGTGGAGAGATGGATGAGTGGATGGGGGGGAGAGACAAGGTGGTGGAGGGAGAGGTGGAGAGATGGATTGGTAAGAATACTGGAACTAGGAGCAGGAGTGGGCCATCCGGCCCCTCGAGCCTGCTCCACCATTCAATAAGATCATGGCTGATCTTTCTGTGGTCTCAGCTCCATTTACACCCCTCCCCCCCGCGCTCACCATAACCCTTAATTCCTTTACTGTTCAAAAATCTATCTATCTATCTTTGCCTTAAAAACATTCAATGAGATAGCCTCAACTGCTTCACTGGGCAGGGAATTCCACAGATTCACAACCCTTTGTGTGAAGAAGTTCCTCCTCAACTCAGTCCTAAATCTGCTTCCCCTTATTTTGAGGCTATGCCCCTAGTTCTAGTTTCACCTGCCAGTGGAAACAACTTCCCTGCTTCTATCTTATCTATTCTCTTCATAATCTTAAATGTTTCTATAAGATCTCCCCTCATTCTTCTGAATTCCAGTGAGTATAGCCCCAGGCTACTCAGTCTCTTCTCATAAGCTAACCCTCTCAACTCCGGAATCAACCTCGTGAATCTCCTCTGCAAACCCTCCAGTGCCAGTATATCCTTTCTCAAGTAAGGAGACCAAAACTGAACACAGTACTCCAGGTGTGGCCTCACCGGTACCTTATACAGCTGTAACATAACCTGCCCAGTGAAGCAGTTGAGGCTATCTCATTGAATGTTTTTAAGGCAAAGATAGATAGATAGATTTTTGAACAGTAAAGGAATTAAGGGTTATGGTGAGCGCAGGGGGGGGGGGGGGGTGTAAATGGAGCTGAGTCCACAGAAAGATCAGCCATGATCTTATTGAATGGTGGAGCAGGCTCGATGTTTTTAAACTCCATCCCTCCAGCAATGAAGGACAAAATTCCATTTTCCTTCTTAATTACCTGCTGTATCTGCAAACCAACTCTTTGAGATTCCTGCACAAGGACACCCAGGTCTCTCTGCACAGCAACATGCTGCAATTTTTTAAATAATAGTCCATTTTGCTGTTATTCCTACCAAAATAGATGGTCTCACATTTACCAACATTGTACTCCATCTGTCAGACCTTCGCTCACTCACTTAGACTATCTATATCCCTTTCGCATCCTCTGCACACTTTGCTCTGCCACCCATCTTAGTGTCAATCTGCAAGTTTTGACACACTACACTTGGTCCCCAACTCCAAATCACCAATGTATATCATAAACAACTGTGGTCCCAACACTGATCCCTGAGGCACATCACTAGTCACTGATCGCCAACCAGAAAAACACACATTTACCCCCACTCTTTGCTTTCCGTTAGTTGACCAATCCTCTATCCATGCTAATATATTACTCATAACACCATGCACTTTTATCTTATGTAGCAGTCTTCAGTGCGGCACCTTGTCAAATGCCTTCTGGAAATCCAGATACACCACATCCATAGGTTTCCAATTGTCCACTGTGCATGTAATGTTCCCAAAGAATTCCAATAAATCAGTCAAACATGACCTGCCCTTCATGAACTCAAGCTGCATCTTACCAATGGGACAATTTATATCCAGACCTCAAGCATTTTCTCTACTACAGAAGCTAACCGGCTTATAGTTACCTGCCTTTTGATTACTTTTTTAAACAGTGGTGTCACATTTGCCATTTTCCAATCTGCAATAACAGCCCCAGAGTCCAGCGAATTTTGGTAAATTACCACTAATGCATTTGCTATTTTTCGCGCCATCTCTTTTCGTACCCTGGGATGCATTCCATCAGGACCAGGAGACTTGTCTACCTTTCACTTACCCAACACTACCTCTTTCCTCATAATGATAGTTTCTAGGTTCTCACCTGCCATCAATTTTTGCCATGTTATTTGTATCTTCCACTGTGAAGACCGACACAAAATACCTCTTCAATGCCTCAGTCATTTTCTCATTTCCAGTTATTATATCCCCCTTCTCGTCCCCTATAGGACCAATGGATCAATGGGTGGTACATTTGTCCATACATTGTTATTCAGTTTATTGATTACAGCTGACAGAATCCATCAGTGATGACAAATTTTCAACACTCAGATCCAAGCATCGAACCATTGAAATGTTGCAATACAGGATGAGGCTGTTCAGCCCATCGCCTCTGCAATGGCTGAAAAAAACCTAGCCAGCCATTCCAATCCCTCCCCCTCCCCCACCCCACCCCCACTGTGATCTGCAGCTTTGCAGGTTAGACTGCCTCAGAAACTGACCTGGTTACCTTCAGTGTAAGGATCTAACCAAGGACCCAAACGGAACGTGACCACCCCCCACCTTGCAGGGCCAGTTACTGACAGAAGGATCAGGAATGCTTCCTCGGAATGCTTCCATCCCTGGACTGATAAAAGCTGGGATAGCAGATAGTAAGAGGGATTAGTGACTGCGGTGTGACACACAACCCCACATTCTCTGATACTCTTACACTCAGTTTCCCTTTCAAGCTCTGAGCCCGTAAGCCAAGTCAGTTTGCCGACTTTGCCAGGGCAGACTTTCTCCGCGACAGTTTACGTTGGAATATTTCTGCAGATTACAACAGGGTCTCTCGCTTCCTTCTTTCATCTGATTCAGAAGTCTTGTTGCAGACTGTTTGACCTCTGCCTGTGTAACGGTGTGACTTCCATTAGAGGACATGTATCGACATGGCTCCAACTCCATTAGCCATTTACGTCACTGAATCAAATCTATTAATCCCTGTTGTTTCCAATATTCCAAAGCAAGATTCTGGCGCGTAATCCTGAGCCGTCCAAAGGTGCTTTTCAGTCTCACACTGGGATCTGTATTGACGAAAGGATTCCAGGAACAGGCAGGTAGCTGCTCTTATAGAACATAGAACCCTACAGTGCAGAAACAGGCCCTTCGGCCCATCGAGTCTGCACCGAACACAATCCCACCCACTCTTTGTCCCCAGGATGAGCATTGATGGATATGCTGACGGATATGTTGATGGATATGTTGACGGATATGTTGATGGATATGTTGACGGATATGTTGATGGATATGTTGATGGATATGTTGATGGATATGTTGATGGATATGTTGACGGATATGTTGATGGAAATGTTGATGGATATGTTGATGGATATGTTGATGGATATGTTGATGGATATGTTGATGGATATGTTGACGGATATGTTGATGGATATGTTGCAATTCCTGCATCCCTGAAGCCAGCAACTTAAAGAGGAAACATCGTTACCCGAATAATCTGCAGCATCTCGACCAGGGCGAGAAAGGACGTGAGGATGAGGGAACAGGACATTGCTGGAGAAGAGGGGAAAACAGGGAGAGGGGGTGAACCAGAGGTGGGGTGGGTAACAGGACAGGGGTGGGTGGGGGGGGGGGGGGGGGCAAGGCAGAGTGAAGAACAAGATAGAGGCAGTGACGCAGGGGAGGTCAAATGTAAATGTCTGTTGACCTGGGTGGGACTTCCTGATTTTGATGCGAGTGCAGCTGGAAAATCCTGCCCTATGTGTCCCGTACAGGTGATGCTGTCACATCAGCGAGTCAGCAAGTGCAACATTTGCTTGTCATCGACAGCGCTATCAAGCAATAACCTGCTCAGTGATGCCCAGTTTGGGTCAATCAGTTCCTGACCTCATTCCAGCCTTGGGTCAAACATGGATAAAAGAGCTGAGTTCCAGAGGTGAGGTCAGAGTGACAGCTCCTGACATCAAGGCCGCATTCAACCGAGGGCATCGAGGAGTCCTCGCAAAAATAGAATCAATGGCATCAGGGGCAAACTCTCCACTGGTTGGAGACATACCTGGTACATAGGAAGATGGTTGAGGTTGTGGAGGGTCAGTCATCCCAGCTCCAGGACATCTCTGCAGGAGTCCCTCAGGGGAGTGTCCTGGGCCCCAACCATCTTCAGCTGATCCATCAATGGCCTTCCCTCCATCATAAGGTCAGAAGTGGGGATGTTCCTGAGATTGCACAATGTTCAGCACCATTCGCCACTCCTCAGATACTGAAGCAGTTCCTGTTCAAATGCAACAAGATCTGGACAATATCCAGGCTTGGGCTGACAAGTGGCAAGTAACATTCGCGCTACACAAGTGCCAGGCAATGACCATCACCAATAAGAGAGGATCTAACCATCGCCCTTGACCTTCAATTGACCAATACCCTTACCGAATCACCCACTATGCAGTGGGCAGTATGGTGGCACAGTGGTTAGCACTGCTGCCTCACAGCGCCAGGGAGCTGGGTTCAATTCCCAGCTTAGGTCACTGTCTGTGTGGAGTTTGCAAATTCTCCCCGTGTCTGTGTGGGTTTCCTCCCACAGTCTTAAAGATGTGCTGGTTAGGTGGATTGGCCATGCTAACTTCTCTCGCAGTGTACCCAAACAGGCACTGGAGTGTGGCGACTAGGGAATTTTCACAGTAACTTCATTGCAGTGTTAGTGTAAGCCTTTCTTGTCACACTAATAAATAAACCTTAAAAACTATCAACATCCTGGGGGTTATCATTGACCAGTAACTGAGCTGAACTATCCACATAAACACAGTGGCTGTGAGAGCAGGTCAGAGGCTGGGAATACTGCAGCGAGTAACTCACCTCCTGACTCCCCAAAGCCTGTCCACCATCTACAAGACACAAGTCAGGAGTGTGATGGAATACTCCCCACTTGACTGGATGGGTGCAGCTCCAACAACACTCAAGAAGCTCGACACCATCCAGGACAAAGTACCCTGCTTGATTGGCACCACATCTACAAACATCCACTCCCTTCACCACCGACGCTCAGTAGCAGCAGAGTGTGCTATCTACAAGATACAATGCAGGAAGTCACCAAGGCTCCTTCCGAATGTTAGTAGAATTCTATTGCATGTTCTTGTGTCTCTATCTTGCACAATGAGGAACATGGACAAAAACTGATACGTTGGAAGAGGTCTCCGTTGATGGTCGGTATTCTGAAGGGAGTCACCATCCATTAGTTGCCTCCTGTTGTTGGCCATAGGTTTAATTTGCAAAACATTAGCTTGTACTACTCATAATCCCTGTGTTAATTTAACCCGTAACTCAGCAAAGTAATACATTTCAGACTAAACTTCCACACCTTCATATAACTATTACACCCAGCTGGACCCAATATACAGCCAGCCCACAATATCACCATGCAGCCTCTTCTTTGGAGCTTACACCCTGTTACGACACTAGAGCACCTTGATATCAAAAGTTTCACATCTCTCACTCCTTATCCTGGTCTCTCTACCTGCCTCTGTTCCCCTTTCCGTTCCCTCTTTCTCTCTCTCTCTCTCTCTCCTCTCTCCTGAAGTCACTACATTCCATTTCTCCTTCTCCAACTCCTTCATTCCATTCTGCACAACCCTTTCTCTTTCAGAGCCGGAATCTTTCTTAACTTTCTGCTTGGTAGGGTTGACTGTCATAGATCCTTTAGTGAGTTCCAGTTTTCGTGACAACTCTTCCCTCCTCGGCAGTGTTGGACTCAACTCCGACCTGTATTCGCTGTTTCCTGAGATCTCCAGCCGGGGAATGCCTGCCCTCCCCCAACCCATCTCCCCCACCCCCCTCCCCCCAACCCCGCACTGCCACCCCAGCATCACCTCCAACGCTTAAACTCAAACTGAGCAACATGTTGCACAAACATATCCTACTTGTCCAACGTTCTTCTACCTCACAGTTGATCTCATTCATTCTTATCTTTTGGGTTGAGCACCCAGTGGCCTTGCCTTTTGTCTTTTTAAAAAGTGTTTAGACAGTTACATGGGTAAAATGGGGATAGAGGGATACGGGCCAAACGCAGGCAATTGAGGTTAGCTCAATGGTTAATAAAAATAGGGTGACATGGTCATGTTGGGTCGAAAGGCCTGTTTCCTTGCTGTAAACCTCTGTGACTCTAACTGCAGCAATATGATACAGATATGAACAGCTGCAAGCTTTTTCCCAGGGCAGAAATGACAATTACAAGGGGCACAAGTTCAAGATAAGGGGGAAAGTTTCAGTGGAGATTGTGCGGGGGATTTGTTTTACACAGGGGGTGGTGGGGGGGCCTGGAATGCGCTGCCAAGTGAGGTAGTTGAGGCAGATAACGTTAGCCACATTTATGACTTATCCGGATAGACACATGAACAACGGGGAATAGAGGGATAGAGGCGGTTGGTCTGGATAGGATAACGTGATAGGTGCAGGCTATCACGGCACGGTAGCACAGTGGTTAGCACTGCTGCTTCACAGCTCCAGGGTCCTGGGTTCGATTCCCGGCTCGGGTCACTGCCTGTGTGGAGTTTGCACATTCTCCTCGTGTCTGCGTGGGTTTTCTCCGGGTGCTCCGGTTTCCTCCCACAGTCCAAAGATGTGCGGGTTAGGTTCATTGGCTATGCTAAAATTGCCCCTTAGTGTCCTGGGATGTGTAGGTTAGAGGGATTAGCAGGTAAATGTGTAGGGATATGGGGATAGGGTCTGGGTGGGATTGTGTTCGGTGCAGACTCGATGGGCCGAAGGGCCTGTTTCTGCACTGTAGGGTTCTAGGGTTCTATGCTGGCTTAGAGGGCCGAAGAGCCTGATCCTGCGTCGTACTGTTCTTTGTTCTTTCGTTCTTTTGTCAGAAACATAGAAATCAGCTAGATGTTCAGAAAGATTAGCCTGAAAGCCTGGCACCTCCTTCTTCAACTGAAGCTGTTGGGAAGAAATGACCAGTGTCAAAAGATCGGAGGGAAGTAGATGATTCATTCCTACCTGTTAACAGTTTGGAGAGACCCCAATCCTTCAATCTCCTCCTCTGGACCTCATGCAGTCAGCGATCCCTAGATGGAGAGGTTGGACAGAACTTGAGCAGTTTGCTTACTCATACTTACATTTTGCAGAACACATCAACGGCCACTTCAGCTCCATTCCAACCGTTTCCAGATCTTTATTACTGAGAGTGACAACTCATTTTATAACCATCTCAAAGGGGTTGTAGAGTTTCATTGCTATTCATTATCAATAAGTGCCTCAAAACACAGGCAAAAAAAAACCTCACGTTATTCCCCCCCCTTCCCGCGTTACAATCTCAGCTATAACAGTTGTTCTTAAGCGCAGGGAAATCTAATTATGATGTAAAAATGATTAGTGTCTGGAATTTGCACTGTCTGTAGTCAAGCTCACCACTTTTCTAATTCTGTACAAAACTAATGCAACAATCATTAATGTCGTTTAGCCAGATTGCTCATTATAACAACTGGGTACCAACACATACCATTCAATAAACTTCACCACGTGGTGGAATACTCCCCTCTTGCCTGGAGGGGTGCAGCTCCATCAACATTCAAGAAACTCAACACCATCCAGGGCCAGAACAAAGAACAAAGAAAATTACAGCACAGGAATAGGCCCTTCGGCCCCTCCAAGCCTGCACTGACCCTGCTGCCCGACTGAACTAAAACCCCCTAACCTTCCAGGGACTGTATCCCTCTATTCCCATCCTGTTCATGTATTTAGCCAGATGCCCCTTAAAAGGCACTCTCGTACGTGCCCACCACTCTTGTGTAAAAAAATCTGCCTCGTACATCTCATTTAAACCTTGCCCCTTGCACCTTAAACCTGTGCCCCCCTAGTAACTGACTCTTCCACCCTGGCATAAAGTTTCTGACTATCCACGCTGTCCATGCCCATCATAATCTTGTGGACTCCTATCAAGTCAACCCTCAATCTCCATCATTCCAGTGAGAACAAACCAAGTTTCTCCAACCTCTCCTCATAGCTAATGCCCTCCATACCAGGAAACATCCTGGTAAAGGCCTCTTCCTCTTCAAAGTCTAACCCTAACCCTTCTGGTCGTGTGGCAACCAGAATTGAACACTATATTCCAGGTGCAGCCTCACTAAGGTTCTATAAAGCTGCAACATGACTTGCCAATTTTTAAACTCAACACCCCGACCGATGAAGGCAAGCATGCCGAATGCCTTCTTGACTACCTTCCCCACCTGCGTTGCCACTTTCAGTGACCTGTGTACCTGTACACCCAGATCCCTCTGCCTATCAATACTCTTAAGGGTTCTGCCATTTACTGTATATTTCCCATCTATATTAGACCTTCCAAAATGCATCAGGAGTGCTTGATTGGCATCATATCTACAAACATCCTCTCCCTCCATCACCTACGCAAAGTAGCAGCAATGTGTACTATCTATAAGATGCACTGCAACAATTCACCAAAGATCCTTAGACAGCACCTTCCAAACCCTCAACCATTTCCATCTAGAAAGACAAGGGCAACAGCTACATGGAGACACCACCACCTGCAAGTTCCTCTCCAAGCCACTCACCATCCTGACTTGGAAATATATCGGCTGTTCCTTCGCTATCGCTGGGTCAAAATCCTGGAATTCCCTCGTTAATGGCATTGTGGGTTAACCCACAGCATGTGGACTGCAGCGATTCAATAAGGCAGCTCACCACCACCTTCTCAAGGGCTACTAGAGATGGACACACACACACACACACTCACTCACACATATAAACACACAAACATACACTCACACATACACACACACACACACTCACACATATAAACACACAAACATACACTCACATACACAGTCATACACATATACTCACACACTCACATACACAGTATACACATATACACACACACAGTCATACACATATACACACACACTCGTACACATATACTCACACACACACTCACATACACAGTCATACACATACTCACAAACACACATTCACACACACACTCACACATACACACTCACATGCACACACACAAGCACACAGTCACCCACATATACTCACACAAACATTCACACACACAGACATTCATATGCGCACACGCACACACGCATATATAGACACACTCACATACACTCACACACACACACATATAGACACACACTCTCACACACATGCACACTCATACACTCTGTCACACTTGCACACACACTCACACATATACACACACATGCACACACGTAAGGACATATACACACATATACATACTTGGCCGGAATGTGTGAGCCACGACAGATCAGCCATGATCTTATTGAATGGCGGGGCAGGCTCGAAAGGCCAGATGGCCTACTCCTGCTCCTATTTCTTATGTTCTTATGTTCTTATGTACATACACACACATACACATATAGAGACACACACTCATCCACACACACACACACACACTTTCTCATGCTCAGCAGAGGAAGTTTGATGGAGATTTTGACTATGGTAATGGGAGGTTAATAATGGGTTTGCTGAAGGTTAAACACATTGTCAAGGGAGGGAATGGACTGTTGGGGAGGGAGGGGGGGATAAGGGAGTGGGAGGTGAGGGTGGAGGGGAGTGAGGAGAGTGAGGGACTGAGAGACTGAGGGGATGAGGGGAGTGAGGGGAATGAGGGGGTGGGAGGGAGGAAGGATGAGGGGTGAGGAAGGAGCGAGGGCAGAGATGAGGGGGATAGGAAATGAATACGAGAGTCTGTGATCCGCAAGGACAATATTCATTCCACTTTGCGTGGGAATTCTCCCATTTCCGGGACAAGCTCGCAATTCGTGTCCGAACCCCGTGGGCAGCTCCTGTGAGACTCCAGCCGCACGATCCCCCCAGTACCCCCACCCGAATCTGGAGGCAGTGGGAAATCGAATGAGGGGAATCCTGGGGGGGAATTCGATGAGCCAGCTACGTGTGTGAAAATGTGCTGGGTGCAGCCTTCCCACCGGAGCTGTGGGCGCAGTGGCGAGAGACAGCCAGGAGGTGTCAGTGTCCGTGCCTGTCTGCAAAGCGCTGTCCCCCGACTCAATCAGAAACACAAACCGGACCGGATACTCCTGATTACAGCTCAACAACACTGTACAATCAAATACACGCTCAGAACATGCCTTCTCACACAAATTCAATTCGATTTATTATTGTCACATGTATTAACAGACAGTGAGAAGTGTTGTTTCTCGCGCGCTATGCAGACAGAGCATACCGTTCATAGAGAAGGAAAGGAGAGGGTGCGGAATGTAGTGTTACAGTCACAGCCAGGGTGCGGAGAAAGATCAGCTTAATGCGAGGTGGGTCCATTCAGAAGTCTGACGGCAGCAGGGAAGAAGCTGTTCTTGAGTCGGTCGGTCCGTGACCTCAGACTGCCTGCTTCAGGTCTTTGTGTAAATCATTCACGAAATGTGGGGGGTGTGACTGGCTGGTCCCAGCATTCATTTCCTGTCCCTAACTACCCCTTGGGAAGGTCCGACACCTTCTTCTTGAATCGCTGCAGTGTGGTGCAGGTAAACCCAGTGCTGTTATGGAGGGAGTTCCAGGATTTTGACTCATTGACAGTGAAGGAACGGCGAGATATTTCTAAGTCGGGACAGTGAGTGACTTGGAGGGGAACTTGCAACTGGTGGTGTTCCCATGCCCATTGTCCTATCAGGTCATAGAGGAAACAGGTCCTTCAGCCCAACTTGTCCATTCCGTCCTTTTCTTAACAACCCCTAAGTCAATCCCAGTTGCCCACATTTGGCCCATATCCCTCTATACCCACCTTACCCATGTGACTGTCTAAACACATTTTAAAAGACAAAATTGTACCCGCCTCTACTACTACCTCTGGCAACTCGTTCCAGACACTCACCATCCTCAGTGTGAAACAAATTGCCCCTCTGGACACTTTTGTATCTCTCCCCTCTCACCTTAAACCTGTGTCCTCTAGTTTTAGACTCCCCTACCTTTAGGAAAAGATATTAACTATTGAGCTGACCTGTGCCCCTCATTATTTTATAGACCTCTATAAGGTCATCCCTCAGCCTTCTACGCTCCAGGGAAAAAAGTCCCAGTCTAACCAGCCTCTCCTTATAACTCAGTCCATCAATTCCTGAGGTTGAAGTTGTCAGGTGCTGCCAGGAAATATTAGAGACATAACCAAGATTCAGTCTGCGGATATTCATAGAATGACAGAATCTGGCATGGGGTTTAATCATAGAATCCCGACAGTGCAAAAGGAGGCCATTCAGCCCATCGATTCTGCACCCACCACAATCCCACCCAAGCCCTATCCCCATCACCATCTCGAGGGCATCATGACAGCTCAGAGACTATCTCTGTTGCTGTGCGGACACATGGATTTGGGCCTGTGTCTGTGGGAGTTTGCGCATTCTCCCCGTGTCTGCGTGGGTTTCCTCCGGGTGCTCCGGTTTCCTCCCACATCCCAAAAATGTGCTTTTAGGCTGATTGATTGGGTAACAAATTGTCCCTATATTGGACCTCCCTGATCCTCACACATTAGGCATAGACTAGAGTCGTGAATAGGTCACTGACCATGGGACGGCGGCGCGGGCTCGTTGGGCCGAAGGGCCTGTTTCCCGTGCTGTGTTGTTCTTTGTTCTTTATAACCCCCAGGTATTTACCCTGCCAGTCCCCCTGACACTAGGGTCAATTTAGCACGGCCAATCCACCTAACCTGCACATCTCTGGAGTGTGGGAGGAAACCGGAGCAACTGGAGGAAACCCATGCTGACATGGGGAGAACGTGCAGTCTCCACACAGTCAGTGACCCAAGCCGGGAATCGAACCCAGGTCCCTGGCGCTATGAGGCAGCAGCACTAACCACTGTGCTGCCTTTAAATGACAAAAAGGGATGATCGAGGGAAAAGGAGCCAAGAATGGGACAAGAGAGGGAACCAAAGATGTATCCAGTGGAGGGGGAAATGAACCAATTAGAATCCAGCCAATCAGAAACATGAGCAGCAGCAAGTGGCAGTATACCCTGCAATTTTCTGGCCATTCACCCCGATAGGATTCTCCAGTCCTGCTGGCCCTGCACCTCCTCCCATGGGTTCCCTGCCAGTGTGGGGGTGACATCGCTGGGAATTCCCTTTGACAGCGGCGGGACTGGAGAATCCCACAGTTAGCAAACAAGGCACCGCGTCCCACTGGCGGGAAACACGTGGCTGGAAGGTCTGGAAAATCTGACCCGTGTTTCCGATCTGGAATTAGTCAGAGGGTAGCACTGTGCACTCAGGCTTCCCAACCCTGGGGCAGTGAGTGGATGATGGGTGGCAGGAAGGGAGCCCAAGGCATGATATGGATTCCTTTGGCTGCCAATCTGTCCCAGGAGCAGCTGTCAGGGGTGGGGGAGAGGGGGGGGGGGTACATAACTTCCAGCATTGACTATCAGAAACAAAAAGACCTCTGATCCTAGCTCCATGCATTATTTTGATTCGTGCACAAGGTTTTTTTTGTGACAAATCCATTCCGGTAATGAAATGTGAAATGTGAGTCTCGGAAGCTTTAAACTCCCGGCCAGAGAAGGTTTGATCCCAGGGTATTTAAGCAGCATTTCAGATCACATTCTCTCTGCAACAATGAGTCTGAAAATGCATTTATCAAGTTTTAATGGTAACCTTTTAGCCGGTTGAGAGAGAGATGGATGATGGCACATAATTCTGGGATTATCTCCGGATCAGAGATTAGGATCCTGCCTTCCCCACACAAAAAAAACGATCATCTGTTGCCTCGCTGTTCAAGTTGTTCTGTGAAGGAACTCATATCACCCAGTTTATTCCCAAATTCATTGTTTTTGCAATAACTGAATCATTATTGAACAAAGGCTGGTGAGGAAAACTCTTCAATAATGTTACACTCGGGGCTCAGAACATTCTAATCCTCTTGTAAGAGGCTATGGAGTTGGAGACAAGCTGGAAGATCTTACATCCCTGCGATGTTCAGCCTTCTCTGGATCCAATCTGATATATTTGCAGGTTTCACAAATGCTGCTTTAAACTGGGAAAGGAAGACAGTCAACACTCATCATGAACACTCACTAAATTCTTCTTTTTACTGTCACAATAGCAGATTCACCAAACCCGCCCTGATCACACAAATAGACACTGACTACTTCAAGCAAGAGTTTGAATAGAAACTCTTTACAATGTCTTTCTCTAGCACAACGTGCCATCCCCCTCCTTATTTAATATCACAAATATCATTGCTGCTGTCACTTCTCCAGAATTCCAACTGGCTGCTCCTTCTGGAACCTAAACCCAAACTCCCATCTTGCCCTTGTACACTGTACTGCTCTCTGTGCTGCCCAGTACCCATTGTACATGAGTGCTCTCAGAGTAGGTCCTTCTGTCCTGGACTCCAGGTTTGTGAATCATAGAATCCGTAAAGTGCAGAAGGAGGCCATTCAGCCCATCAAGCCTGCACCAACAACAATTCCACCCAGGCCCTACCTCAATAAGAACGTAAGAAATAGGAGCAGGAGTAGGCCAACTAGCCCCTCGAGCCTGCCCCGCCATTCAATAAGATCATGGCTGATCTGTCGTGGCTCAGTTCCACATTCCCGCCCTCTCCCCATAACCCTTAATTCCCTTGCCTATCAAAAACCTATCAACCCGCGTCTTAAAAATATTTAGCGAGGCAGCCTCCACCACTTCAACGGGCAGAGAATTCCAGAGATTCACCACCCTTTGAGTGAAGAAGTTCTTCCTCAACTCCGTTCTTAACCGCCCACCCCCTTTATCTTGAGGCTGTGCCCCCTAGTCCTACTGTCCTTTCTGAGCGGGAAGAGTCTCTCCACCTCTATCCTATCCATCCCATTCATCATCTTGTACGTCTCAATGAGATCTCCCCTCATTCTTCTAAACTCTAACGAGTACAAGCCTAGTTTATTCAGCCTCTCCTCATAGCTCAACCCCCTCAACTCCGGTATCAGCCTAGTAAACCTCCTCTGCACTCCCTCCAAGGCCAAAATATCCTTGCGTAAGTACGGCGACCAAAACTGCACACAGTACTCCAGCTGTAGCCTCACCAATGCCCTATACAGCTGCAGCAAGACCTCCCTACTTTTATATTCAATCCCCCTCGCGATGAAGGCCAGCATCCCATTCGCCTTCCTGACCACCTGCTGCACCTGCAAGCTGGGTTTTTGCGACTCATGCACAAGGACCCCGAGGTCCCTCTGCACCGTCGCCCGCTGCAGTTTTTCGCCACGTAAGTAATAGTCCTTCCTACCATTCTTCCTACCAAAGTGGACAACCTCACATTTACCAACATTAAATTCCATTTGCCAGTTTCTGGCCCATTCGCCCAGCCTATCTAGATCCTTCTGCAGACTCTCCACACCCTCCACACAATTTGCCGTTCCACCAATCTTTGTGTCATCAGCAAATTTCGACACCCTACACTCGGTTCCCTCCTCCAGATCATCTATATAAATGGTAAAAAGCTGAGGCCCCAGCACCGACCCCTGGGGCACTCCACTAGTCACCAACCGCCAATCCGAATAGCACCCATTGACCCCCATTCTCTGCCTCCTATTTGACAGCCAATCCTCTATCCACGCTAACACCCTACCCCCAACTCCATGCCCCCTGACCTTCTGTAATAACCTCTTGTGAGGCACCTTATCAAACGTCTTCTGAAAATCAAGAAAGACCACATCCACCGGCTCTCCTCTATCCACCGCACTAGACACATCCTCATAGAACTCCAATAAATTTGTCAGACACGACTTCCCTTTAACGAAACCGTGCTGCGTCTGCTCTATCAAACAATTCTCCTCAAGATGCCAAGCTATTTTCTCCTTGATCACGGACCTCCAGATCACCCATGCATTTACCCTGCTAGGGGTAAGGGGCAATGGCCAATCCACCTAACCCGCATATCTTTGGACTGTGGGAGGAAACCGGAGCATCCGGAAGAAACCCACACAGACACGGGAGAACACGCAGACTTCACACAGACAGTGATCCGAGCCGGGAATTGAACCCGGGTCCCTGGCGCTGAGAGGCAGCAGTGCTCACCACTGTGCCACTCCTGGTTCTTAGCCAGGCTGTGGAGACACTCTGATTTCTGCTTAGCATTTGCATGCTGACTTCAGCCAGGCTAATGAGGTTGGCTTGTTAGAGGATGAACTACCTGATCAGTCCTTACCACAGCTATGTTTGCGACCAGGCGTCCCTAGAGAGGCAGCAATGCAGTGTCCAAGGGCACAGTTGATGCCTTCTGTGCCCACTAGGTGCCAGAGGGACTGGGGTGTATTACAGACCCCGATAACCACATTTTGATTTGATGTTTTGAGTTTCCTTTGTACTTTGCTTTCGGTTCGGGTGGTTCTCCCTCCTTTTGGGGAGCTGCCCTTTGTAAGTTGTCCCTTAGTTAATTTGATTTTGTTTATTTGGGTGGTATCTAAAAAGAACTCCCAATCAGATGGTTAAATCAGGGGAGCCTCATGCTCACTAATTTAAAGCAGGTATGTCAGACTCTCTGCCTGCATTCAGCAACTGGAGAGCTGGCTGTGTACAGGTGTATGGTGTCAATAAAGTAACTGGTAACAGAACCTTCACCTCCAAGGAGTTATTACAGTGGGTTATTGGTGCTACATTTAAAGCAGTTAAGAACGGGCATTGTTGCCCCAAGGCATGGCTCCAACCTCCCTCTTGAGAAGCTGTCACATGACTGACTAGTGTCAGCGGTGCATCATCTGTGCCAAACTTTCGCAATATCTAACTTGTTAACCCTCTAAACGGCAATAAGCACTGTAATCGGTGGAGATTCCCTCCTCCCTCACCCTCTCTCTCACCCTCACAGCTCTGAGACACAAGCCTGACCTTTATCTGACCATCCTCCCTGCCTCTCTCCCTCTCTGGTGAGTTCAGGCACGTGACGGATGGAGAGAGAGCTGGCAATGGCAGCTGGGCACTGATGCCACTTTTACCTGCGTGCCTGACACTGTCGGCACAACATGGACAGTGGTGTGACTCCAGTGGGTTGTCGCCTCCGTCCCGGTCCGAGTTTTCAAAGGAAATAAAGTCCGAACTTTGTGTTTCTCCGACCGGGTTTCTGAACAAAACCTCATCGTGAAATAGTCGGAGATTTCCACAGCTCTGATCACAAGTGGCCAACCAGCTCTCAAATATACCTGACTCTCTGAAACGATACGGACCTCTCCCATTCATCCAACTCAAAACACACCCATCAATCATATCCCAGCAGAGATCAGTGCCACATCACTGAGATTGTGTCCAGGGATGAAGAAAGGTCCACAAGTAAACCAATCAGACCTTGACATTTATAAACACTGCCTAGCATTTCCATTCTGAATTCCTGCCTCCACATTTATTATGGAGACTTCCCTATCTCTCCAATACCTACCAGACCTGGGAGTGTTTGATGGGGGGACAGTGTAGAGGGAGCTTTACTCTGTATCTAACCCTGTGCTGTACCTGTCCTGGGAGTGTTTGATGGGGACAGTGTAGAGGGAGCTTTACTCTGTATCTAACCCTGTGCTATACCTGTCCTGGGAGTGTTTGATGGGGGGGACAGTGTAGAGGGAGCTTTACTCTGTATCTAACCCCGTGCTGTACCTGTCCTGGGAGTGTTTGATGGGGACAGTGTAGAGGGAGCTTTACTCTGTATCTAACCCCGTGCTGTACCTGTCCTGGGAGTGTTTGATGGGGACAGTGTAGAGGGAGCTTTACTCTGTATCTAACCCTGTGCTGTACCTGTCCTGGGAGTGTTTGATGGGGGGACAGTGTAGAGGGAGCTTTACTCTGTATCTAACCCCGTGCTGTACCTGTCCTGGGAGTGTTTGATGGGGGACAGTGTAGAGGGAGCTTTACTCTGTATCTAACCCTGTGCTGTACCTGTCCTGGGAGTATTTGATGGTGGACAGTGTAGAGGGAGCTTTACTCTGTATCTAACCCTGTGCTATACCTGTCCTGGGAGTGTTTGATGGGGACAGTGTAGAGGGAGCTTTACTCTGTATCTAACCCTGTGCTGTACCTGTCCTGGGAGTGTTTGATGGGGACAGTGTAGAGGGAGCTTTACTCTGTATCTAACCCCGTGCTGTACCTGTCCTGGGAGTGTTTGATGGGGGGACAGTGTAGAGGGAGCTTTACTCTGTATCTAACCCCGTGCTGTACCTGTCCTGGGAGTGTTTGATGGGGGGACAGTGTAGAGGGAGCTTTACTCTGTATCTAACCCTGTGCTGTACCTGTCCTGGGAGTATTTGATGGGGGACAGTGTAGAGGGAGCTTTACTCTGTATCTAACCCCGTGCTGTACTTGTCCTGGGAGTCTTTGATGGTGGACAGTGTAGAGGGAGCTTTACTCTGTATCTAACCCTGTGCTATACCTGTCCTGGGAGTGTTTGATGGGGGACAGTGTAGAGGGAGCTTTACTCTGTATCTAACCCCGTGCTGTACCTGTCCTGGGAGTGTTTGATGGGGGGACAGTGTAGAGGGAGCTTTACTCAGTATCGAACCCCAGGGGCAATTAGGGATGGGTAATGAATGCTGGCCCAGCCAGCGATTCCCATGTTCCACGAATGGATAAAAAACCCCTCAAGTTCCGATGATAGGTCACAACTTGCTTTTTAAAATTTTTTGTAATTCATTCCTGGGACATGGGTGTCACTGGCTGGGTCAGCATTCATTGCCCATCTCTAACTGCCCCTTGAACTGAGTAGCTTGCTAGGCCATTTCAGGAGGTAGTTCAGAGCCAACCACATTGGCTCTGGAGTCACATGTAGGCCAGACCGGGTAAGGACGGCAGATTTCCTTCCCTAAAGGACATTAGTGACCCAGATGGGTTTTTCCGACAATCGACAATGGTTTCATGGTCACCAGTAGATTCTAAATTCCAGATATTTTTTGGTGAATTCAAATTCCACTATCGGCCTGGGCGGGATTCGAACCCGGGTCCCCAGAACATTAGCTGAGTTTCTGGATTAATAGTCCAGTGATAACACCACTGGGCCTTTGCCTTCTCCTTGCTGCCCTATTGGCTCATGGAGCCTGAGTGCCTCAATTTTAACATTCTTCTAAGGCCTCCCACCTCACTCCCTTTGCAACCTCCAATCCTACAGCATTTCACCATCTCTGTCCTTCAAGTCTGGCCTCTTGCACATCTCTGATTTTAATCTCTCCACCACTGGCGGCCGTGACTTCAGATGCCTGAGCCTCGAACTTTGGAATTTCCTCCCCAAACCTCTCTGCCATCTCTCTTCCTGAAGCTCCTCCTTGGTCGCAATAAGGTAAACCCCCTTCCTCCCCAGAATCGGGCTGGTGAACCTTCTCCCCTGGTGAACCGTCCCTCCCTTGCTGGCAGAGAGCTGCACCAAAGGGCTCAGACCTTCCGCTGTTGGTGCTGACAGCATTCTCCAAGGCGGCCTTCACGACACACGACAGCGCAGAGTCGCTGAACAGAGACTGATAGCCAAGTTCCGCACACACGAGGACAGTCTCAACAGGGATCTTGGGTTCATGTCGCACTATCTGTAACCCCCGTGACTTGCCTGGGTTTGCAAAACCTCACTTACTGTACTGTCTGGAGACAATACACATCTCTTTAAACTGTGATCAGTGCTCCTTCCACTCACATTATCAGCCACTTTATTTAAGACTTGAACAGCAGGTTAGGTGTAAGGATTCACATTCTAATCAGTAATCTCTAAACTGTCTGTGCTTTATATGCTCTGTCTGAGGCCAGAACTCTCCATTCACCTGACGAAGGGGCTAACCCCAAAAGCTTGTGAGAATATTCGTACTCGTAGAGACTTGTACTCGTTAGAGTTTAGAAGAATGAGGGGAGATCTCATTGAGACGTATAAGATGATGAATGGGATGGATAGGATAGAGGTGGAGAGACTCTTCCCGCTCAAAAAAGACAGTAGGACTAGGGGGCACAGCCTCAAGATAAAGGGGGACGGTTTAGAACAGAGTTGAGGAGGAACTTCTTCACTCAAAGGGTGGTGAATCTCTGGAATTCTCTGCCCGTTGAAGTGGTGGAGGCTGCCTCGCTAAATATTTTTAAGAAACGGGTTGATGGGTTTTTGATAAGAGAAGGGATTAAGGGTTATGGGGAGAGGGCGGGAAGGTGGAGCTGAGCCACGACAGATCAGCCATGATCTTATTGAATGGCGGGGCAGGCTCGAAGGGCTAGATGGCCTACTCCTGCTCCTATTTCTTATGTTCTTATGTTCTTATGTTCTTATTATCAAATAAATCGGTTGGACTAAAACCTGGTGTTGTCAGACTTTTTACTGTGTTTACAGGCCCAGCCTCGCTGCTACTGCCCATTTCGCAAAGGAGGGAGACATTTCCCCATCACTGGGGAAATGTCAGTGCTGCTACGACAGTGTCTGAGCAGTGTGTGTGTGTGTGTGTCTGTGTGTGTGTGTCACAGCCTCTCGTGACACTGAATGACATTCACCTTATCTGTGCGGGCCAGCCATGAGCTCACTATAAAGTGGCAGTCTGCGGGTGCCCACACATTGAAACGTGAACTGGGATAAGATCATCTGGCTGCGAGCAAGATCCCTGTATCACACCGCATACACCTCAATTAGTTTTACTCAACATAATTAATGAGATGGAGGAGAATAAAACAGCACAAACCCTTGCTCGTAACCTTGGTGACAGATCTGCAATCTTATTCTCGGTAACAGAACAAATTATAATTTATAAAGTCAAGCCGCTTCATGGAAATCCGAATGTGGAGTGGCGTTGTTCTTTCTCAATGAACCAGCCAATTAATATGTACACTTCTAACATAAACAACCACCCCCGGGCGTGTGTCGGGATCATTCTGTGAAGGCGATTTAAAAATATTCGGATTCCATCCAATATTTAGAAGATACAGAGGTCGCAGCTTCACTTATTGTCTCAAGCCAAGATACGCAACGCTCCAACAACTCTCTGTCGAAAGTGATTTAGTTAGGCCACATCAGGAGCACTGCAGCCGGTTCTGCATACTCAAGAAGGGCTTTGGAGAGAGGAGAGGAAATTTACAAGAATCTTTTCCTTGGAGAAAGGAAGGCTGCAAAGAGGCTCGCTGAAGATATTCCAGATTATCCAGGGTGTGGACAGGGTAAATAGCGAGAGATTGTTCTCACTGAGGGGATGGCAGGACTGGTGTATGAGGAGAGATTGACCAGGTTAAGATTGTTTCCGCTGGAGTTTAGACGAATGAGTGGGGATCTCATAGAGACTTATAAAATTCTCAGTCGGCAGGGTAGATGCAGGGAGGATGTTCCCGATGGTGGGGGGAGTCCAGAACCAGGGGTCACAGTCTGAGGATTTGGGGTAGACCATTTAGGATGGAAGTGAGGAGACATTTCTTCACCCAAAGAGTGTGGAATTCATTGATGCCAAAACATCAAATGCATTCAAGAGGCAGCTGGATATAGCACTTGGGGCGAATGGGAGCAAAGGTTATGGGGGAGAAAGCAGGATTAGCCTATTGTATTGGACCATCTGCCATGATCACGATGAATGGTGGAGCAGGCTCGAAGGGCTGAATGGCCTCCTCCGGCTCCTAGCTTCTACATTTCTATCTTTCTATGTTTCACTTACGGGAACAGATTCAGAATAATGGACAAAATGCCCGTCTCCTGGTCTACTGCCCGGTGTCCCACGTGAATCGGAGTGGGCGAGGGGTGGACAAAGGGAAGGTCCATGAACTCGGGCAGGATTTTCCGGTCATGGATAGGGCGAGGCCATAGATTCCGGTCAAATGAGTGGATGTGGTCTGAGGGAGACTATTTTCACCGAAAGAATGGTTGGAGTCTGGAACAAGCTTCCTGAGAAGTTGGCAGAGGCAGATTCAATGAGGAATGGGAAAGGGAATTGGGTTGTTTACTGAAAGAATGGACGGAGATAAAGCAAGGGAGTGGGATTAGGTAGAGTGCTCTTTCAGCGAACCAGTGCAGACTTGATGGGCCAAACGGCCTCTTTCTGCGCTGTGATCTTCCATCAACTCTTTCCTCAGTCTCCATGACGATTTCAAATTGATCAACTCAACACCCAGCCCTGAACCGAGGGGAGAATCTAACCACAGGTTATCCAATCAAAGCTCTTCACAGTTTAAAATCTTCTATTGATTACCCATTAATTATCTATTAATCTGGTGGTATCACAGTGGTTAGCACTGCTGCCTCACAGTGCCAGGTACCTGGATTCAATCCCAGCCTTGGGACACTGTCTATGCAGAGTTTGCACATTCTCCCCGTGTCTGCACGGGTTTCTTCCGGGTGGCTCCGGTTTCCTCCCACGCTCCAAAGATATGTGGGTTAGGTGGATTGGCTGTGCTAAATTGCCCCTTAATGTCAGGGGTACAAGCAAGGTAAATGCTTGGGGTTATAGGGATAAGGCCTGATGGGCCAAATGGCCTCCTTCTGCACTGTAGGATTCCAAGGTTCTATGACCTACACCACACAGCAGTTCAAGAAGGCAGCTCACCACCATCTTCTCAAGGGGCAATTAAGGATGGGTAATAAATGCTGTCCTAGCCAGTGACGCCCACATTCCCAAGAACAAGAAATAAATTGTCTCTTACTGTTTCCTGTTAATTTTCACTTCCAGAATTTCACTATCTCAGGAGCATTTTTCTAAATCTATGATCACAACCCTTGCTTGCAATAGATTGCATCTTGCTGGTCTGTCTCCAGTTCAGTCTTCTCGAAGTGCCTCAGTGTTTTTGCATAGTGCCAGCACTGGCCCTCAGGGTACATATGCTCCAACCCGTTCCCAGTCTGAGTACCCCCCCCCCCCATGAATGTTAACCCTTTCCTTCCCTACCCACAGTTATTGTGGTATCAGATATCTGAATGTACATGGCTTCGCGAGCGGGCATGAGCTCACTGAGAAAGCAAGCGAAACATTGACATTCATGGCAGACACGGGCGGCACGGTAGCACAGTGGGTTAGCACTGCTGCTTCACAGCTCCAGGGTCCTGGGTTCGATTCCCGGCTCGGGTCACTGCCTGTGTGGAGTTTGCACATTCTCCTCGTGTCAGCGTGGGTTTTCTCCGGGTGCTCCGGTTTCCTCCCACAGTCCAAAGATGTGCGGGTTAGGTTCATTGGCTATGCTAAAATTGCCCCTTAGTGTCCTGGATGTGTAGGTTAGAGGGATTAGCAGGTAAAATGTGTAGGGATATGGGGATAGGGTCTGGGTGGGATTGTGTTCGGTGCAGACTCGATGGGCCGAAGGGCCTGTTTCTGCACTGTAGGGTTCTATGAATAACTGTGACCATCTCCAGCAGTAGAGGATCTACCCATCAGCCTTGCATTCAATGGCATTCCCATTGCTGAATCCCCCACTGACCAGAAATTGGACCAGCCATGTGAACACAACGGCTGCCAGATCAGGTCAGGCTGTGGAATCCTGGAGCGAGTAACTCCTGACTCCCAAAGGCTTTCTATAATGCATAAGACAGGAATGTGAGGGAATACTCCCCCCTTGCCTGGATGGGTGCAGCTCCAACAACACTCAAGAAGCTCGACACCATCCAGGTCAAAGTAGTCCTGTTTGATTGGCATCACATCCACAAACATCCACTCCCTCCACCACCTCAAGGAGCGGCAGTGTGCACTATCTACAAGATGCACTGCAGCAATTCACCAAAGACCCTTAGACAGCACCTTCCAAACCCACGACCACTTCCATCTAGAAGGACAGGGCAGCAGATACATGGGGAACATCACTAACTGTAAATTCCTCTCCAAGCAACTCACCAACCTGACGTGTAAATATATGGCCGTTCCCCCACTGTTGCTAAGTCAAAGTCCTGAATTATTTCCCTGACAGCACTGTCGGTGTACCTACACTTCCAGGGCTGCAGCGATTCAAGAAGGCAGCTCACCACAACGTTTTCTAGGGCAACTAGGGATGGGCAATAAATGCTGGCCCAGCCAACAACACCCATGTCCCACAAATGAATAAAAATATCTATGTGTAAAGCAGGTGGCCCTTCAGCCCATCATGCTGCTTCTGGCTTTAGGAAAGTGCTGTCCAATTACTCTCATTGCTCTGCTGTTGCCTCAAAGTCAGGGAGCTTTTCTCACTCTCAGATCTTGAGCTGATTCTCTTTTGAACTTTTCAACTCAAACGGCTTCACACGCAGTGCCAATCAAAAGGTTTGCTTTGGGCTTTTGTAAATATTGGAATTCCGTGATCATTGGAGATGGGTGAGTTGAGGTTGTCCACACTGCTGCAGGGTTCAGCCGGGCTGTGAAAGGCCCTGGTGCTGTCACTCAGTAACTTGCGTGGCTGTGTTTGGCTGGAGATTAGGAGTCAGTCTCTGTAACATCGTCACTGCAATCTTGTTTAGCTCACTGTGCTTTGGGAGTGTGTTCCTAGTGGGGCAGCGTAGTGGTACAGTGGTTGGCACTGCTGCCTCACAGTGCCATGGACGTGCGTTCAATTACTGGCTTAGGTCACTGTATGGAGTTTGCGTATTCTCCCCGTGTCTGCGTGGGTTTCCTCTGGGTGCTCTGGTTTCCTCCCACAGACTAAAAGATGTGCAGATTAGGTGGATTTCTTTTTTATTCATTTGTGGGACATAGAACATTACAGCACAGAACAGGCCCTTTGGCCCACGATGTTGCGCCGACCAGTTACAAAAACAATGACCCACTAACCTAAACCAATCCCTTTTCGTCCATAAACCTATCCACAGATCTCTTAAACGCCCCCAAACTAGGCGCATTTACAACTGCAGCAGGCAGGGCATTCCAATCCCTCACATGAGAGATTTGGGATTGTTTTCGCTGGAAAGAAGGCGGCTAAGAGGGGATCTCATTGAAACATATAAGATGATTAGAGGTTTAGACAGGGTAGATAGTGATAGCCTTTTTCCTAGGATGGAGAAAGCTAGCACGAGGGGGCACGATTTTAAATTAAGGGGGGGTAGTTATAGGACAGATGTCAGGGGTAGGTTCTTTACCCAGAGGGTGGTGAGGGACTGGAATGCCCTGCCTGCTGCAGTTGTAAATGCACCTAGTTTGGGGGCGTTTAAGAGATCCATGGATAGGTTTAATGGATGAAAAGGGATTGGTTTAGGCTAGTGGGTCATTGTTTTGTAACTGGTCGGCGCAACATCGTGGGCCGAAGGCCTGTTCTGCGCTGTAATGTTCTATGTTCTATGGGTGTTGCTGGCTGGTCCAGCATTTATTGCCCATCCCTAGTAGCCCTGGAGGGCAATTGAGAGTCAACCACATTGCTGTGTCTCTGGAGTCACATGTAGGCCAGACCGGGTAAGGACGGCAGATTTCCTTCCCTAAACATAAGAACATAAGAACATAAGAAATAGGAGCAGGAGTAGGCCATCTGGCCCCTCGGACATTAGTGAACCAGATGGGTTTTTCCAACAATTGACAATGATTTATTTCATGGTCATCAGTGGATTCTTAATTCCAGATTTTTTAATTGAATTCAAATTCCACCATCTGCCATGGTGGGATTTGAACCCGGATCCCCAGAAAATTAGCTGAGCTTCTGGATTAATAGTCCAGCAAAAATACCGTTAAGCCTTCATCACCCTTAATACTAATTTGATCTTTAGTGTCAGAGTTTACCTGAAATCAATGCACCTGATTAGCTGCATTGACCCAAACAGGAATCAGAGTGTGGAGACCAGGGAATTTCACAGTAACTTCATTGCCGTGTTAATGTCAGAAAGAACAACACAGCACGGGAAACAGGCCCTTCGGCCCAACGAGCCCGCGCCGCCGTCCCATTGTCAGTGACCTACTCATGATTTTAGTCTACGCCTAATGTGTGAGGATCAGGGAGGTCCAATATAGGGACAATTTGTTACCCAATCAATCACCCTAAACGCACATCTTTGGGATGTGGGAGGAAACCGGAGCACCCGGAGGAAACCCACGCAACCACGGGGAGAACGCGCAAACTCCCACGGACACAGGCCCAAATCCATGTGTCCGCACAGCAACAGAGATAGTCTCTGAGCTGTCATGTTGCCCTCGAGATGCCTTACTTGTGACTAATAAATAAACTTCATTTTTACTTTTGAGGGGGATTAGCAGGGTAAATCTGTGGGATTGTGGGGATAGGGCCTGGGATGGGGTTGTGGTCAGTGTAGAAGGCAATGGCTGAATGGCCCTCTCCTGCATTGTGGAGATTCTATGAACAGGCTGGATATTGATGCCGGGGGGTGGGACCAGGTCTACACTTGGAGTGGTGGCACTGGTTTGCACTTGGGAACTTTGCTGGATGCCCCAGGATGGCAACACTATCAGTAACCATTGCTAAAACAGCCCCACGTGTCTTGGGGGGAGCGGGGGGGGGGGCACAAGGGAGAAGGTGGTGGTCTGGGCACCATCTGCCAGTGATTCCAGGCTCACCCTTTACACAGCCCAGCCAGAACAAGGACCTGAATTTATATAGCACCTTGCACATGCAGGGAAATGTCCCAAAAGGTTTGCACGAGCATGAATCAAGGACAAGAGGTGCCACCAAAAGGAAACATTAGGAAGGGTGAACTTAGAGTCACAGAATACCTCCAGTGCTGGTGAGGTCATTCGGCCCATCCAGTCTGACAAGTGTGGGCGGAAACTTTATAGCCTCACTTGTTCCGAAACCATAAAATCCGCCTGAGGTCAACAGATCTTCCCATTGTCTGCCCCTCGCCCGCTCTGATTCCTATGGCAAACGGGGTGGAAAAATGTCATAGTTTCATATCCAGGCCTTTTCTCTGCCCTATCCAGTAACACCACACGTTTAGCCTGGCCAATCCACCCTAACCTGCACATCTTTGGACACTAAGGGACAATTTAGCATGGCCAATCCACCCTAACCTGCACATCTTTGGACACTAAGGGACAATTTAGCATGGCCAATCCACCCTAACCTGCACATCTTTGGACACTAAGGGACAATTTAGCATGGCCAATCCACCCTAACCTGCACATATTTGGACACTAAGGGACAATTTAGCATGGCCAATCCACCCTAACCTGCACATCTTTGGACACTAAGGGACAATTTAGCATGGCCAATCCACCCTAACCTGCACATCTTTGGACACTAAGGGACAATTTAGCATGGCCAATCCACCCTAACCTGCACATCTTTGGACAGTAAGGGACAATTTAGCATGGCCAATCCACCCTAACCTGCACATCTTTGCATGAGGAAGAAACCGGTGCACTCGGAGGAAGCCCTCGCAGGTATGGGGAGAATGTGCAAACTGCGCACAGACAGTGACCCAAGCTGGGAACTGAACCCGGGTCCCTGGTGCTGTGAGGCAGCAGTGCTAACCCACTGTGCCAGTATGCTGCTCTTTAGTCAAGAAGGAAGTGTCCAGTGGCACTGACTGATCCAATGCAGGATTAAGCCACTGGCCCTATGGGGCTTCAACAAGAGAATCTAACCCTATTCTTTCATCAGCAACCAGTCAGTTGGGACTTACACAGTATACAGCTGTTAGTGTTCTCCCCCTGGACACCAGGAACAGGAGGAGGCCATTCAGCCCCTCAAGTCCGCTCCATCATTGCATCAGATTCTAGTGCAGTGCCATGTCTCGGTTCCCTCACCTTAAAGTGGATCAGTCTCGGTGCTGGAGTTATTGGTTAACTTCTCAGCTGAGGCAGCTTCTAGTTAATTGGTGAGAATGCACTCACGTGAGCTGACAGTGACTGAGCGAGTCAGGAAGGCGAATGGGATGCTGGCCTTCATAGCGAGGGGGATTGAATATAAAAGTAGGGAGGTCTTGCTGCAGCTGTATAGGGCATTGGTGAGGCCGCAGCTGGAGTACTGTGTGCAGTTTTGGGCGCCGCACCTGCGCAAAGATATTTTGGCCCTGGAGGGAGTGCAGAGGAGGTTTACTCGGCTGATACCGGAGTTGAGGAGATTGAGCTATGAGGAGAGGCTGAATGAACTAGGCTTGTACTCGTTAGAGTTTAGAAGAATGAGGGGAGATCTCATTGAGACGTATAAGATGATGAATGGGATGGATAGGATAGAGGTGGAGAGACTCTTCCCGCTCAAAAAAGACAATAGGACTAGGGGGCACAGCCTCAAGATAAAGGGGAGGCGATTTAGAACAGAGTTGAGGAGGAACTTCTTCACTCAAAGGGTGGTGAATCTCTGGAATTCTCTGCCCGTTGAAGTGGTGGAGGCTGCCTCGCTAAATATTTTTAAGAAACGGGTTGATGGGTTTTTGATAAGAGAAGGGATTAAGGGTTATGGGGAGAGGGCGGGAGGGTGGAACTGAGCCGCGACAGATCAGCCATGATCTTATTGAATGGCGGGGCAGGCTCGAAGGGCTAGATGGCCTACTCCTGCTCCTATTTCTTATGTTCTTATGTTATGTTCTTATGTTCTAACACCTGAGGGAGCTGCAATGCTTGGGGACAGGGGCTAAGGAAGCTCAAGGTGTTGCAAACATTCACAGCCGATGGGTCCTTCGGGGCTGGGGCTAACTCAAACACAGCGACAGCACAGCCAATGGTCTAACCATCCAAACATTCCCCTACCTGAGTGGACAAATCACAGTGATATAGACTGGAATTAATAACCTTCCATCGAACCAATCGGATAAATGACCAAATCCACAAGTTATAGTTCAAACAGATTTGTTTGTTAATAAAGAACGAAGCACAGCACAGGAACAGGCCCTTCGGCCCTCCAAGCCTGTGCTGATCATGATGCCCTGATTAAACTAAAAAAAAACCCTGTCTCCCTTACTCGATCCGTATCTCTCTATTCCCTCCCTATTCATGTACCCGTTCAGATGCCTCTTAAATGTTGCTAATGTGCCTGCTTCCATCACCTCCTCCTCCGGCAGCGCGTTCCAGGCACCCATCACTTTCTGTCTGGAAAACCTTCCCCTGCACATCCCCCTTAAACTTTCCCCCTCTCACCTTGAACCTGTGCCCCCTTGTAATTGACACTTCCGCCCCAGAGGAAAAGCCTCTGACTACCCCCCCTGTATATGGCTCACATCATTTTGTAGACTCTATCAGATCTCCCCTCAGCCTCTGTCTTTCCAGTGAAAACAATCCTAGTTTATTCAACCTCTCCTTATAGCCAACACCCTCGAGACCAGGCAACGTCCTGGTGAATCATCTTCTTTGCACTCTCTCCAGATCTTCCACATTCTTCTGGCAGTGTGATGACCAGAACTGCAGGCAATTCTCCAAATACGGCCTAACCAAGGTTTTATACAGCTGCAACCTGATTTCCCAATTCTCGTACTCAATGCCTCAATGTTCTGCTTTTTTTGATCAGAGTGGGTTTGTGAGGAGATAGCATAGAATCTACAGCGCAGAAGGAAGCCATTCGGCCCACCGAATCTGCACTGACAACAATCCCACCCAACTCCTATCCCCATAATCTCACATATTCACCCTCCTAATCCCCTGACATTAAAGGTCAATTTAGCATGGCCAATCAACTTAACCAGCCCATTTTCAGACTGTGAGAGGAAACTGGAGGAATCCCATGCGGACACGCAGAGAACGTGCAAATTCCATACATACAGTGACCCAAGCCGGGAATCGAGGCAGCAGTGCTAACCACTGTATCACCATGCTGCCCTGGCTGGGGGAGGAGGGGGGAGGTGTGTGTGTGTGTGTGTGTGTGTGTGTGGTTTAAATAGTGCTGATTTAGCTACAATTCCTCAAATGTCTCCCTCACCCTAACCAAAGGAGATTTAATGTTGAGCAAGTATAAAGGCAGTGGAATGGCTGCTGTAAGTGTCAGCTCCCCATCCCCACTCTCCACACCGGTTCAGAGAAGCTTGTGATCTGAAGGAAGTTACTGTTCCATTAGACTCTCACGCTGTGAACCAGACAGTTTGTTTGGCGAGATGGGACACCAACATCAGGCCAAGAGTGAAAAGTTACAGGCTCCCTGATGTGGCCACGGCAACAAAGGGAGAGGACACTCCAGCGATAATAGGATAATGCAGCATCTACTAATCCAGAAAGGATAATCCTGCACAAAACCATATTGGCTGCAGCCTTCCTGGTGGCAAATCTCCTTGTGTCTGTCTGTAAATACGTTCACCGAGCTGAAGGTATGAGAAGCACTGAAATATTTCTTCACTTGGCAGCCAATGTCAATGCACCAAACACAGGGGGCAGGGACCCTCCAGAGTAGAGACAGAGTCAATGGATGGGAGGCTGGTTTGTGTGATGGATTGGGCTACATTCACAATCCTTTTGTAGTTCCTTGTGGTCTTGGGCAGAGCAGGAGCCCAGACCAAGCTGTGATACAACCAGAAAGAATGCTTTCTATGATGCACCTGTAAAAGTTGGTGAGAGTTGCAGTGGACATGCAGTGATTTAGAACATAGAACGTAGAACGTAGAACATTACAGCACAAACAGGCCCTTCGGCCCACGAGTTGCGCCGATCACATCAACACCTACCAACTTACAGACCTATCTATAACCCTCAATCTCATTAAACCCCATATACTCATCCAGAAGTCTTTTAAAAGACCCCAGCGAGTTCGCCTCCACCACCACTGACGGCAGCCGATTCCATTCACTCACCACCCTCGGAGTGAAAAAACTTACCCCTAACATCACTTCTGAACTCCCTCCCTATACCTTAAATCTGTGTCCTCTCGTAGCGACCATTTCAACCGGGGGAAATAGCCTCTATTCCTCTCAACATTTTGTAAACTTCTATCAGGTCGCCTCTCAACCTTCATCTCTCCAGAGAAAAGAGTCCCAGCTTCCTCAACCTAACTTCATAAGGCATGCCTCCCAGTCCAGGCAACATCCTTGTAAATCTCCTCTGTACCCTCTCAATAGCTTCTACATCTTTCCTATAGTGAGGCGACCAGAACTGTGCACAGTACTCCAAATGAGGCCTGACAAGGGTCTTATAAAGTTGCAGCATTACCTCCCGACTCCTAAACTCAATCCCTCGATTAATGAAGGCCAGTACACCATACGCCTTCTTGACACACCTCCTCCACCTGCGAGGCCGATTTCAGAGTCCTGTGGACCCGGACCCCTAGATCCTTCTGCTCTTCAACACTACTCAGACTTCTGCCCTTGATAGTGTACTCGTTCATCCCGTTGGTTCTGCCAAAATGGACGACTACACATTTATCCGCGTTGAAGTCCATCTGCCACTTCTCTGCCCAGTCCTGCATCCTATCTATGTCCTGCTGCAACTTTTGCCATCCTTCCAGACCATCCACAACACCACCGACCTTAGTGTCATCAGCGAACTTACTTACCCATCCCTCCACTTCCTCATCCAGGTCATTTATGAAAATGACAAACAACAAGGGTCCCAGAACAGATCCTTGAGGCACTCCGCTGGTGACTGACCTCCATTCAGAAAAAGCCCCATCCACAACCACTCTCTGCCTTCTGCAGGCAAGCCAGTTCTGGATCCACAAGGCCAAAGGCCCTTGGATCCCCATGCCCTCTCACCTTCTCAAGAAGTCTTGCATGGGGGACCTTATCAAACACCTTGCTGAAGTCCATGTACACTACGTCCACGGCACTTCCTTCGTCAATGTGTTCAGTCACATTATCGAAGAACTCAACTAGGCTCGTAAGGCACGACCTGCCCTTGACAAATCCATGCTGACTATTCCTGATCATGTCAAACCTCTCCAAATGTTCATAAATCTTGTCCCTCAGAAGCCTCTCCATCAGCTTACCAACCACTGAGGTCATACTCACTGGTCGGGTAATTTCCCGGGCTATCTCTGTTCCCTTTCTTGAAAATAGGAACTACATCCGCAATCCTCCAATCCTCCGGAACCTCTCCTGTCTCCATTGACGACGCAAAGATCATCGCCAGGAGCTCCACAATCTCTTCCCTCGCCCCCCACAGTATCCTGGGGTACATCTCATCTGGTCCAGGCGACTTATCTACCTTGATAGAATTCAAAAGTTCCAACATATCCTCCTCCTTAATATTCACGTATTCAATCTTTTTCATCTGCTGCAAATCCATAACAAAATCTCCCGGATCAGCTTCCACTGTGAATACTGAGGCGAAGTATTCGTTAAGCACCTCTGCCATTTCTTCTGGTTCCACACAACCTTTCCCCCCTCACCTTTTATAGGTCCTATCCCTTCTCTTCTTATCCTTTTACCTTTCACATATTTATAGAAGGCCTTGGGATTCTCCTTAATCTTACCCGCCAAGGTCTTCTCATGACCCCTTCTGGCTATCCTAATTTCCCTTTGAAGTTCCTTCCTACAGTCCTTATACTCCTCAAGATCTTTAACCTCTCCTAATTCCCTGAACCTCTTATACACCTTCCCTTTCCTCCTGACTAGGTTCAACACAGCCTTTGTGCACCACAGTTCCTGCGACCTACCAAAACCCCCTTGTCTCATCGGAACGTTGTCATTCAGAGCTCCAGACACACATTCCTTGAATATCTGCCACCTTCCTTCAGTACTTTTCCCTAAGAACGCCTCCTTCCAGTTTATTTGTCCAAGTAACTTCCTGACTTCTTCGTATCTCCCCTTACCCCAGACAAACACCTTCCTAGCCTGCCTGATCCTATCTCGTTCCAATGCAATTGTGAAGGAGATAGAATTATGGTCACCATTTCCAAGATGCTCTCCTACCGAGAGATCCATCACCTGCCCTGGTTCATTCGCCAGTACCAGGTCAAGTACAGCTCTCCCTCGTAGGCTTGTCCACATACTGTGTCAGGAAACCTTCCTGAACACACCTAACAAACTCCTCCCCATCCAAACCCCTTACTCTAGGGATATTCCAGTCAATGTTTGGGAATTGAAGTCTCCCATCACGACAACTCTGTTATTAAAACATCTCTTCAGTGCTCCCAAGGAACAATGAGGCCGGACCCCCGAGGTGAGTAAACTTTTAGGTGTGGCCCCTCCTCCGTAGCTCCACTGAGGGGTATCCCCTCACCCCCATCCCACCAATTAAATTGCTGTTTGCTCAGGTCACTCAAGCCAGGAATCGAACCAGTTCATCCAATCAAAGAAAAAGCTCATTACAGCACAGGAACAGATCCTTCGGCCCTCTAAGCCTGCACCAATCATGATGCCTGCTTAAACTTGAACCATATACACTTAGAGTCCGTATCCTTCCATTCCTATCCTATTTATGTATTTGTCTAGTTGCTCCTTAAATGCAGTTATCGTACCTGCTCCCACCACCTCCCCAGGCAGCTCACACTCGCTGTGTAAAAAAACTTACTTTGCACATCTCCTCTAAACTTTTCCCCATGGACCTTAAACCTGTGCCCCCTAGTAATTGACTCTTCCACCCTAGGAAAGAACATCTGACTATCCATTCTGTCCGTGCCTCTCATAATCTTGTAGACTTCTATCAGGTCTCCCCTCAACCTCCATCACTCCAGAGAGAACAAACCAAGTTTCTCCGACCTCTCCTCATAGCTAATGCCCTCCATACCAGGGCAACATCCTGGTAAATCTTTTCTGCACCCTCTCCAAAGCCTCCACATCCTTCTGGTAGTGTGGCGACCAGAATTGAACACTATATTCCAAGTGCAGCCTAACTAAGGTTGTATAAAACTGCAACATGATTTGCCAATTTTTAAACTCAGTGCCCCGGCCAATGAAGGCAAGCATGCCGTATGCCTTTTTGACTACCTTCTCCACCTGCGTTGTCACTTTCAGTGACCTGTGTACCTGTACGCCCAGATCTCCCTGCCCATCAATATTCCTAAGGGTTCTGCCATTCACTGTTTATTTCCTGCAATCAGATGGCACATAAACAATTCACAGAAATGGATTCAGGCACTGAGGTGAAACTAAACTATAAATAGATCGTGATATTAGGGCAGTCAGGACGCAGAAATAGATCATGATTAATCCCGCAATTAAAACTTTTAATCTCAGTTAATCTTGGTCCTCGTTGTAGGTTCAGCTGACACAATTGCTGCATCCATCTTATTCCCAGTTATTCTATAATTGTATTGAAACTCAGGTGCGAAACTCTGAGTAAAGTAATTCTGAGGATGAGTCTTTCTGTGACACTGGAATTTAGCCTGAGTGTAAATACCAGAAACTGTTTCCCAGTCCACAAACCAACCGACATTTTTTAATAACTAAATGGTCTTTTCACAGCTCCTTGACAGTTGTGGCTTTGCTCCATAAGGCTGGAATATATCTTCCTTTTATTTTTCCTCCTTGCTTTTTGTTAGACGCAATTAATTTTTTATTTGCTCAATAGCCCTGTTGTCAACTTGCATTACTGGCTCTCTTTCCTTTCCATGGAATCCCTACAGTGTCTACAGAAAGAGGCCATTCATCCCATTGAGCCTGCACCAACAACAATCCCATGCAGGCCCTAGCCCCGTAACCCCACGTATTTACCCTGCTAATCTCCCTGACACTAAGGGGCAATTTAGCACAGCCAGTTAACCTAACCCACACAGTTTTGGACTGTGGAGGAGTTTCCTCTCACAGTCCAAAGACATGTAGGTTAGGTGGATTAACTAACAGAAAGCAAAGAGTGGGGTGAATGGGTGTTTTTCTGGTTGGCAATCAGTAACTAGTAGTGTGCCTCAGGGATCAGTGTTGGGACCGCAATTGTTTACAATTTACATAGATGATTTGGAGTTGGGGACCAAGTGTAGGGTGCAAAATTCACAGATGGGTGGAGAGCAAAGTGTGCACAGGACACTGCAAGTCTGCAAAGGGATACAGATAGTCTAAGTGAGTGGGCGAGGGTCTGGCAGATGGAGTTCACTGTTGGTAAATGTGAGGTCATCCATTTTGGTCGGAATAACAGCAAAATGGACTATTATTTAAACGGTAAAAAAATTGCAGCATGTTGCTGTGCAGAGGGACCTGGGTGTCCTTGTGCATGAATCACAAGGAGTTGGTTTACAGATGCAGCAGGTAATTAAGAAGGCAAATGGAATTTTGTCCTTCATTGCTGGAGGGATGGAGTTTAAAAACAGTGAGGTTATGTTACAGCTGTATAAGGTACCGGTGAGGTCACACCTGGAGTACTGTGTTCAGTTTTGGTCTCCTTACTTGTATACATACATACATATATATATATATGCATGTTAGTACACGGGCATTGATTTCATTGTATATGTATTTGCGTGTGATACATATCCACAGCTAACTTCACAACATCAGGTGCTGGTGAATGAGTGTTTTTTAGTCTGGGACAGGGGTCAGCAAGCTCACTAACAACAAAAGAGATTTTTAAATGTGATCATAAGAACATAAGAAATAGGAGCAGGTGTAGGCCATCTAGCCCTTCGAGCCTGCCCCGCCATTCAATAAGATCATGGCTGATCTGTCGTGGCTCAGTTCCACCTTCCTGCCCTCTCCCCATAACCCTTAATCCCCTCTCTTATCAAAAACCCATCAACCCGTTTCTTAAAAATATTTAGCGAGGCAGCCTCCACCACTTCAACGGGCAGAGAATTCCAGAGATTCACCACCCTTTGAGTGAAGAAGTTCCTCCTCAACTCCGTTCTAAACTGCCCCCCCCCTTTATCTTGAGGCTGTGCCCCCTAGTCCTACTGTCCTTTCTGAGCGGGAAGAGTCTCTCCACCTCTATCCTATCCATCCCATTCATCATCTTATACATCTCAATGAGATCTCCCCTCATTCTTCTAAACTCTAACGAGTACAAGCCTAGTTTATTCAGCCTCTCCTCATAGCTCAACCCCCTCAACTCCGGTATCAGCCTAAAATATAATATCTCCTGTGCTGCAAGGCTGTAACTCAGCTGCCAATAATATCGAAAATAAGACAGGCAGATTGCCACCACATCTTAAAGGTGAGTTCTTTACAAAACACTTGCTCATTGAATCATCCTTTCTTATGAGTACAACAGTCAGAAATGCTAAACAAGCCCTTTCATTATCATCCAATTGGGCTGATGAATGGAAATCAGGAGGTACACAGTCCCTAATGAGGCACAGGGGGACTCCAGCCTGACAGCGGCTGAACCTTGGTGTGGGGAGGAGCTTCGCAATGCCCTTCCTCGTGGGTCAGTTTTGGGGTTGCCACTCTTACTAATTTTTAAGGAATGACCGAGACACGGGCGTTGGGAGCAGCATCACAGAGAGAATCATTGAAACATAGAATCCTTACAGGTGGATGAGGTGAAAGCTCAGGATGCCTCAGAGGTGATGGCAAGATGGGCAGGAGTTTGGCAAAGAAATGTGAAGCGATACAGGTTTAGGAGGAACCATGTGGAAAGAAAATGATTAAAGGTCACTATTTTGAAAAGCGGTCGGGGTTGTCTGGCTGCACTCACCCCCAAAACGAATGTATAGATGGATGAATGGATGGACAGACAGACGGATGGGTGGGTGGATGGATGGATGGACAGACAGACGGATGGGCGGGTGGATGGATGGATGGACAGACAGACGGATGGGCGGGTGGATGGATGGATGGACAGACAGACGGATGGGCGGGTGGATGGATGGATGGACAGACAGACGGATGGGCGGGTGGATGGATGGATGGACAGACAGACGGATGGGCGGGTGGATGGATGGATGGACAGACAGACGGATGGGCGGGTGGATGGATGGATGGACAGACAGACGGATGGGCGGGTGGATGGATGGATGGACAGACAGACGGATGGGCGGGTGGATGAATGGATGGACAGACAGACGGATAGGCGGGTGGATGGATGGATGGACAGACAGACGGATGGGCGGGTGGATGGATGGATGGACAGACAGACGGATGGGCGGGTGGATGGATGGATGGACAGACAGACGGATGGGCGGGTGGATGGATGGATGGACAGACAGACGGATGGGCGGGTGGATGGATGGACGGACAGACAGACGGATGGGCGGGTGGATGGATGGATGGACAGACAGACGGATGGGCGGGTGGATGGATGGATGGACAGACAGACGGATGGGCGGGTGGATGGATGGATGGACAGACAGACGGATGGGCGGATGGATGGACAGACAGACGGATGGGCGGGTGGATGGATGGATGGACAGACAGACGGATGGGCGGGTGGATGGATGGACGGACAGACAGACGGATGGGCGGGTGGATGGATGGATGGACAGACAGACGGATGGGCGGGTGGATGGATGGATGGACAGACAGACGGATGGGCGGGTGGATGGATGGATGGACAGACAGACGGATGGGCGGGTGGATGGATGGATGGACAGACAGACGGATGGGCGGGTGGATGGATGGATGGACAGACAGACGGATGGGCGGGTGGATGGATGGATGGACAGACAGACGGATGGGCGGGTGGATGAATGGATGGACAGACAGACGGATGGGCGGGTGGATGGATGGATGGACAGACAGACGGATGGGCGGGTGGATGAATGGATGGACAGACAGACGGATGGGCGGGTGGATGGATGGATGGACAGACAGATGGATGGGCGGTGGGATGAATGGATGGACAGACAGACGGATGGGCGGGTGGATGAATGGATGGACAGACAGACGGATGGGCGGGTGGATGAATGGATGGACAGACAGACGGATGGGCGGGTGGATGAATGGATGGACAGACAGACGGATGGGCGGGTGGATGAATGGATGGACAGACAGACGGATGGGCGGGTGGATGAATGGATGGACAGACAGACGGATGGGCGGGTGGATGAATGGATGGACAGACAGACGGATGGGCGGGTGGATGAATGGACGGACAGACAGACGGATGGGCGGGTGGATGGATGGATGGACAGACAGACGGATGGGCGGGTGGATGAATGGATGGACAGACAGACGGATGGGCGGGTGGATGAATGGACGGATGGGTAGATGGATGGACGGGCAGTCAGATAGGTGGATGGATGGGTGGAGACAGGAAGGGCGGGAAGAAGAATGGGACAGGGAGGAATGTTCAGATTCTGGTTAGTTAAAACACTGACTCCCACTTTTTCATTAATCAGTTGTCATAGAGGAATTATCCTACACTCGGAGACAATTCCTCCCAAATATTTCTCCTCAGATCATGTGCAGGTCACATCTTGCCTTTACTGCCATCATTTCTTGGTAGCAACATTTTTCCTGTACCATCTTCTCTCTCTCTCCACCTGTTGATACCAGGATCAGTGATCTGAAACCCTGCCCTTACTTCTTCAAGCTCTGAGTGTAATCACACTCCCTACCTCCCCTCACTCCGTGACACCACTGCAGAAATATTCCACCCAACTCATTCTGAAAACTGTACAATTGCTTCCATCCTTGGGTTTCCCTCCCTCCCACAATGTTCACAGTCTTTGAAAGCAAAACTTGACATCACTTCACAACAACAGTTGGCATAGATGGTGGCGCGTTTTAATATAGAAAACCATCCCACAGTTCCTCACAGAAGTGTCACCAACATCAAATGAACTGGAATGAATTTACAAACGATGATATGAGGAGAAGACAAGTGAAACCTGGGTCAAAGCAGTAGGTTGTAAATGAGGAGCCTGAGGGGGACAGGTGATGGAGAAGTTTAGGGAGGAAATTCCAAAGTTTGAGGCTCAGGCATCTGAAGGCACGGCCGCCAATGGTGGAGAGATTAAAATCAGAGATGCGCAAGAGACCAGAGTTCAAGGAGCAGAAATGGTGAAAGGTTGTAGGTCTGGAGGTCACAAAGAAAGGCCACGGAAGGACACGAACACAAGAACGACAGTGTTAAAAACGAGGGATTTATGGGCCAAGAGGCAAGGGGGAGATGATGGCCTAGTGGTATTATCACTAGTCCATTAACCCAACTAATGTTCTGGGGACCTGGGTTCAAATCCCGCCACGGCAGATGGTGGAATTTGAATTCACCAAAAAATATCTGGAACTAAGAATCTACTGATGACCATTAAGCCATTGTTGATTGTCCGAAAAACCCATCTGGTTCAATAATGTCCTTCAAGGAATGAAATCTGCCGTCTTTACCCGGTCTGGCCTACATGTGACTCCAGAGACACAGCAATGTGGTTGACTCTCAACTGCCCCCCAAGGGCAATTAAGGATGGGCAATAAATGCTGCTCAGCCAGCAACACCCATGTCCCACAAATGAATGAAGAAAGCAAGCACAGGGATGTAGGGTGAACAGGGCTTAGAATCATAGAATCCCAACAGTGCAGAAGGTTGCCATTCAGCCCATCGAGTCTGCACCGACCACAATCCCACCCGGGCCCATCCCCATAACCCCATGTATTTACCCTGCTAATCCTCCTGACACCAAAGAGCAAGTTAGCACGGCCAATCCACCTAACCTGAACATCTTTGGGCGCTAAGGGGCAATTTAGCATGGCCAATCCACTTAACCTGAACATCTTTGGGCGCTAAGGGGCAATTTAGCATGGCCAATCCACTTAACCTGAACATCTTTAGGCACTAAGGGGCTATTTAGCATGGCCAATCCACTTAACCTGCACATCTTTGGGTGCTAAGGGGCAATTTAGCATGGCCAATCCACCTTTGGACTGTGGGAGGAAACCAGAGGACCCAGAGAAAACCCACGCAGACAGGAGGAAAATGTGCAGACTCCACACAGGCAATGACCCAAGCCAGGAATCGAACCTGAATCCCTCACCACTGTGCCACTGTGCCCAAGGAGTTGGGGTCTGGCCTGTCGGATTCCCAGTAAACACAATATGAAAAATGGAAGGGATGGAACCGGCTGTTGGAGGGTGAAATCTGGAGGTTACAAAGACATGGATGGAGGATTGAGCAGCAGATAGGCTGAGGCAGCGTTAGAGATGGACAATATTTCCTCACTGAGCACATTCCGTTCCGCACTTTGGTTCTTACCTTGTTTTATTAACACTAAAAACTGACTCTTTATGAAATAGCGTCTATTCAATAGAATTCAATACGTAAATTGCAGATATTATAACGAGTAATCCCAGCTTCGTCTCAGTAAATACGAACGTTATTGTATCTCGAATCACCCACATCTCAAATCTCAAGCTCTGCACAAACACTAGATTTGATCTCGGCCAAAATTAATTAACTCAACTCCTTTCCTGCAACCTCAACACAGAGATTCTTTCCCAAGGACATCAGAGTATGAAGCTGTTCCGAACTGTAGCAGGGCAATTATTGCCTGCAATTGACACTCAATACTGTTCAAGGACATACTGTCCCTGGCTTCCGTTAGTAAGGTTTGTGAGCGTGTGCACGTACGTGTGTGCCTGTAACTGTTCGTGTGTGTGTGTGTGTGTGTGTGTTTATACATGTGTGTTTGTGCATGTTCATGTGTGAATGTGTGTGTGTGTTTGTTTTTGGCCATGTATGTGTGGTTTGTTTGTGTGTGTCCATGAGTGTTCATGTGTGTGTTTGTGCATATGTTTGTGTATGTCATATGTGTTCTTGTCCATGTCTTTGTGTGTTTGTGTTCATGCATGTGCTTATATCTGTGTGCTTTTGTGTGTGTGTGTACATGTGCCCTATCATGTGGCTGTGGCTCCAAGTTTAGTGTTCCCGCAGGATCTTCCCTGCCAAACCCTCTCAGAATCCTGGACGTTTCAATCCAATCACCTCTCGCTTTTCACAATTCCACAAAATTTAGGCCCAATTTTTGCAGTAAAATCTTGGAACATTAGATACAAGTGGTTCACTGGATGTGAATTATCCCAGATAAACAGCATTTATATCTGTACGGCAATGGGCAATGACTGCTCTTCTGTCCTGGATCCTGACAAATACCCCTTTCCTGAGGCTGAGGCCAGGGGGCTTGGTGAATTCTCCCCAGATTTGTAGAGAATAAGAGATGTTGCTAGAACTCCCTGCCGCACTGATTGGTGCAGATCATTGACCATCCAGAGTCAGTACCATGTGAAGCTCTGATTAACTGGAACAGAAAGCAGCAGAGACTCAGATACACACAGAAACTCAACTGGACTGGCCACGTACACACAGTGGCTACAAGAGCAGATCAGAGGCTAGGAATAATGCGGCCTCCTTCCTGACTCCCCGAAGCCTGTTCACCATCGACAAGACACAAGTCAGGAGTGTGATGGAATACTCCCCACTTGCCTGGATTGGTGCAGCTTCAACAACACTCAGGAAGCTCGACACCATCCGGGACAAAGCAGCCCCACTCGATTAGCACCACATTCACAAACATCCACTCCCTCCACCGCCGACACTCAGTGCACACTGCTGCTACTACCTACAAGATGCACTATCTACAAGATGCAACAATTCACCAAAGATCCTTAGACAGCACCTTCCAAACCCACGACCACTTCCATCTAGAAGGACAAGGGCAGCCGATACATGGGGAACATCACCACCTGCAAGTTCCCCTCCAAACCACTCACCATCCTGACTTGGAAATATATCGCCGTTCCTTCACAGTCGCTGGGTCAAAACCCTGAAATTTCCTCCCTAACATCATTGTGGGTTAACCCACAGCACACGGACTGCAGTGATACAAGAAGGCAGCTCACCACCACCTTCTCAAAGAGCAACTAGGGCTGGGTAATAAATGTTGGCCAGTCAGCAATGCACACGTCCCACAACAGAATAAAGAAAAAGAATCACAGAGAGACTCAGAGGAAAACAGATTCAGTTAGGAGCCCTTAATTCAATCGAGCAGTTCTATTCTTGCTCAAATGTTTTATCAGTAGAAACCTGGGACTTTATTGCAGGGAAAGCTCATTAACAGCAGGCTTTTTTATAAACTCACTGGGACAAGAGCAGTCCCAGCGATCCAGTATATCACTGCCGGACAGAGATCCCACTGCTTTATATCACAAATATTTGTATTTGGTTAAATCATTCCCCAGTAAATGTATGATCCAATAAACAAAGAACGATAAACTTTTCGAGCCAAGTAAATGGTTTATTGATTATTTCTCAGTTCTGGGTCGCTCGCCGGACTAATGTAGCTCATGTTCATTTCCCCAGAACACTCACTGCTTCAACACCACTAACCGCTGGGTGGAATTTCACACAACGGAACAGGAAAAGGCCTGTCCAACACACACTGACTCTCACTGGGGTACGGGTCCCACGTACACTGACTCTCACTGGGGTACGGGTCCCACACACACTGACTCTCACTGGGGTACGGGTCCAACACACACACTGACTCTCACTGGGGTATGGGTCCCACACACACTGACTCTCACTGGGGTACGGGTCCCACACACACTGACTCTCACTGGGGTATGGGTCCCACACACACTGACTCTCACTGGGGTACGGGTCCCACACACACTGACTCTCACTGGGGTACGGGTCTCACACACACTGACTCTCACTGGGGTACGGGTCCCACACACACTGACTCTCACTGGGGTATGGGTCCCACACACACTGACTCTCACTGGGGTATGGGTCCCACACACACTGACTCTCACTGGGGTATGGGTCCCACACACACTGACTCTCACTGGGATACGGCTCCCACACACACTGACTCTCACTGGGGTACAGGTCCCACACACACTGACTCTCACTGGGGTACGGGTCCCACACACACTGACTCTCACTGGGGTACGGCTCCCACACACACTGACTCTCACTGGGATACGGCTCCCACACACACTGACTCTCACTGGGGTACGGCTCCCACACACACTGACTCTCACTGGGATACGGCTCCCACACACACTGACTCTCACTGGGGTACAGGTCCCACACACACTGACTCTCACTGGGATACGGCTCCCACACACACTGACTCTCACTGGGATACGGGTCCCACACACACTGACTCTCACTGAGGTCTGGGTCCCACACACACTGACTCTCACTGGGGTATGGGTCCCACACACACTGACTCTCACTGGGATACGGCTCCCACACACACTGACTCTCACTGGGGTACAGGTCCCACACACACTGACTCTCACTGGGGTACGGCTCCCACACACACTGACTCTCACTGGGATACGGCTCCCACACACACTGACTCTCACTGGGGTACGGGTCCCACACACACTGACTCTCACTGGGGTACGGGTTCCACACACACTGACTCTCACTGGGGTACGGCTCCCACACACACTGACTCTCACTGGGGTACGGGTCCCACACACACTGACTCTCACTGGAGTACGGGTCCCACACACACTGACTCTCACTGGGATACGGGTTCGACACACACTGACTCTCACTGGGGTACGGCTCCCACACACACTGACTCTCACTGGGGTACGGGTTCGACACACACTGACTCTCACTGGGGTACGGCTCCCACACACACTGACTCTCACTGGGGTACGGGTCCCACACACACTGACTCTCACTGGGGTACGGGTTCCACACACACTGACTCTCACTGGGGTCTGGGTCCGACACACACTGACTCTCACTGTGTACGGGGTCCCACACACACTGACTCTCACTGGGGTACGGGGTCCCACACACACTGACTCTCACTGGGGTACGGGGTCCCACACACACTGACTCTCACTGGGGTACGGGTCCCACACACACTGACTCTCACTGGGGTACGGGGTCCCACACACACTGACTCTCACTGGGGTATAGCTCCCACACACACTGACTCTCACTGGGGTATGGCTCCCACACACACTGACTCTCA
This sequence comes from Prionace glauca, assembly GCA_037974335.1. Lineage (NCBI taxonomy): Eukaryota > Metazoa > Chordata > Chondrichthyes > Carcharhiniformes > Carcharhinidae > Prionace > Prionace glauca. Next base: position 6,208,234 of record CM075753.1, on the reverse strand, counting down.
CTGGGGTACGGGGTCCCACACACACTGACTCTCACTGGGGTATGGCTCCCACACACACTGACTCTCACTGGGGTACGGGTCCCACACACACTGACTCTCACTGGGGTACGGGTCCCACACACACTGACTCTCACTGGGGTACGGGGTCCCACACACACTGACTCTCACTGGGGTACGGGTCCCACACACACTGACTCTCACTGGGGTCTGGGTCCCACACACACTGACTCTCACTGGGGTACGGGTCCCACACACACTGACTCTCACTGGGGTACGGGTCCCACACACACTGACTCTCACTGGGGTACGGGTCCCACACACACTGACTCTCACTGGGGTCTGGGTCCCACACACACTGACTCTCACTGGGGTACAGGCTGACTTCCCTGCCATATGAGAATAATATTTCTGTCTCTGCCTGAGCAAATGGAAAAGCATTAACTCTGATAATTGGATTTTGACCCAGGAACAGACAGAACGGGTGTCTGAAGTGACCCAGAGGTCACTGATTTAAATATCTGGAAATTGCTGCCAACTGACTGGGTCAGAGAAGCTTGGCACTGGGAATGACATTTGATCGAACACACAGACCCTCTGTTGGGTAATGTAAATTTATATTGAGGGAATAACCTCATCAAAGATCCCAAGATAGGAGTGTAATCAAACGGATCTGGTTACCAAGTTACTGAAGGAGGTGCCAAAGTCAGTCAGCTAAAGGTTAATAAGGAGGTAGATTTTAAGAAATCCTTTAGGGGAGGGGAGATGTGGAGGGGTTTAGGAAGAGAATTCCAGGGCCCAGTTCCAGGCAGTTAAAGGCTGTATTGAAGTAGGCAGAGTTTGAGAAGGCCAGATGCCCTGGAGTGTGGTAGGGCTGGCACAGAGATACGCAATGACAAGGTCTGAGAGTGATGGAATGAATGAAGGCTGGCCAGGGAACCCCAGTGGAGGAGTGATGCCTGAAGGAGACTTGATGAGAGTTAGGAAGCACGTATATGTCACAATGAATTCCGATCATAGAATCTCTACAGTGCAAAAGGAGGCCATTCGGCCTATCGAGTCTGCACTGACCACAATCCCACCCAGGCCCTATCTCCATAACCCTTTGTGTTTACCCTAGCTAGTCCCCCTGACGTTGAGAGGCAACTTAGCACAGCCACTCCACCTAAACCGCACATCTTTGGACTATGGGAGGAAACCAGAACACCTGGAGGAAACCCATGCAGACATGTGGAGAATGTGCAGACTCCACACAGACAGTGATCCAAACAGGGAATCAAACCCAGGTCCCTGGAGCTGTGAGACAGCAGTGCTAACCATTGTGCCACCGTGCTGTGCAGTGACACAATGGCACATTGATTTGATTTGATTTATTACTGTCGCATGTATTAACATACAGTGAAAAGTATTGTTTCTTGTGCACTATACAGACAAAGTATACCTTCATAGAGAACGAAAGGATAGAGTGCAGAAGGTGGTGTTACAGTCATAGCTGGGGTATAGAGAAAGATCAACTTAGGTTGATCAACTGAGGTAAGTCCATTCAAAAATCTGATAGCAACAGGGAAGAAGCTGTTCTTGAGTTGGCTGGTACGTGATCTCAGACTTTTGTAACTTTCTCCCAAATGTAATCATTGTAATTTGTACAAATCTGTAAATATTGAGGCATGGATATAGTTTTAAGTATTGAAATGTAATCATTGTAATTTGTACAAATCTGTAAAAAATGTCTTGATTCTGCATTGTTTGCAGTTCAAAGCCATGTGCATTTGCAATAGTTTATTTGAGATTTTTATGAATAAAGTATAGTTTTGGAAAAAAAAACTTTCTCCCAACAGGGGAAAGGCCACATTATAAGGCCTTTTAACGTAGGCAGACCGAGAGCCCGGGAACTGCAGAATACCCTTACCCTGCGTAACTGTGTGCCCGTCTGAGCAATAATGGCACACAGTAATTTATTGAGGCATGTATATAGCTTTAAGTATTGAAATGTTATGACTGTACTTTGTCTAAAGCTATAAAAATTTTTTGATTCTGCACTGTTTGTAATTCAAAGCCCCGTACATTTGCAATAGTTTATTTGAGATTTTTATGAATAAAGTATATTTTTGGAAAAATAAACAACTTTCTCCCAACAGAAGAAGGTGGAAGAGAGAATGTCCGGGGTGCACGGAGTCCTTAATTATGCTGGCTGCTTTTGAGGCAGTGGGGCGTGTAGGTGGAATCAATGGATGGGAAGCACGGGGAGAACATGCAGACTCCACACAGACAGTCACCCAAGGCCAGAATCAACCCCAGGTCCTAGCACTTTGAGGTAGCAGTGCTAACCACTGTGCCATCATGCAACTCTAGAGAGACGGCACAGACACAATGGGCTGAATGGTCTCCTTCCCTGTGCTGTAAGCATTGTGTTATTCTAAGAGCCTCTGGCCCCTCGCTTCCCACCGTCCTGGGGTGGGCACCCTGTCCCAAAACATTTCCAGCTGATCGATTTTCTCTGTGTGCTTCTTTCAGAGGAGATGTTTAGTTGAGGCCTCATTCAGCCCTCTCAGGTGGCCAGCATTTTACAATGCAGCGAGGGAGGGGATGGAGTGGAGAGCTTGGGGTAGCTCTTCCCTCTCTTGCACATTTAACCCTCCACCAATATCATTCAAACAGAGCATCTGTCCTCGGCACTATTTGTGGAATCTTGCTGTGCGCAAATTGATTATTACGTTTTCTACAGCAACTGCACATCAAAAATACTTCATCGGTTGCAGGCACTGTGGATGTCCCACAAAAGGCGCTATACCAATGCAAGTCCTTATTATTCACCGGGATGGATTATTGACTGAGGGGTGCTATCTCGCTACCTTGATGTTGATGTTTAAGACGCGGGTGGATAGGTTTTTGGTAGGCAAGGGGATTAAGGGTTATGGGGAGAAAGCGGGAAAGTGGAACTGAGCCACTTCAGATCAGCCATGATCTTATTGAATGGCGGGGCAGGCTCGAGGGGCTAGATGGCCTACTCCTGCTCCTATTTCTTATGTTCTTATGTTTACCCATTTGGTTTGAGGTTTTACACTAACCCCACTGTCAGTGGATAGAAATTGCTTGGGATTAGGTTTAAAACACAAGATTCTGTCCAAGATTGTGTAGAGGATGTGTCTGTGAAGATACATTAATCGCAGGTCTCCCTCTTTATCAACACTTATATTTGATTTATTATTGTCATATGTATTAACTCACAGTGAAAAGTACTGTTTCCTGTGCGCTATACAGGCAAAACATACTGTCCATAGAGAAGGAAAGGAGAGAGTGCAGAATGTAGTGTTACAGTCATAGCTAGGGCTGTAGAGAAAGATCAACTTAATGCGAGGTAAGTCCATTCAAAAGTCTGATGGTAGCAGGGAAGGAGCTGTTCTTGAGTCAGTTAGTACGTGACCTCAGACTTTTGTATCTTTTTCCCAACGGAAGAAGGTGGAAGAGAGAATGTCCGGGGGGGGGGGGGGGGGGGGGGGTGGTGGAGTCCTTAATTATGCTGGCTGCTTTGCCGAGGCAGCGGGAAGTGTAGACAGAGTCAATGGATGGGAGGCTGGTTTGTGTGATGGATTGGGCTACATTCACAACCTTTTGTAGTTCCTCATGGTCTTGGGCAGAGCAGGAGCCCAGACCAAGCTGTGATACAACCAGAAAGAATGCTTTCTATGGTGCATCTGTAAAAGTTGGTGAGAGTTGGAAAGGACACTCTGAATGTATTCCTCAGATTTCTCACAGGAGATCTCTCTGGAAATTTTTTGTGAGCAGCTTCATTTGCAGTTCCAGTGTGGCTAAGGCCAGGCCCACTCGAGTATCTCTTGTGATGAATGACTCTATTGTATCTCCCCTGCCTAGCTGGAGCATCGAGCTTCCCGAGTGTCCCCACTTGCACTCTAAGGGTCTGCAAGATCGAACTCCGTGATATCTGGGTGTGAAAGTACTGAGTTTCACAGTGAAAAATAGATATTAAACCTCATTCCACGCTGTGGGGGAAATCCAATCAGAAAGATCCCGGGACGCAATAAGACATAGACATATTAGAACATAAGAACATAAGAAATAGGAGCAGGAGTAGGCCATCTGGCCCTTCGAGCCTGCTCCGCCATTCAATAAGATCATGGCTGATCTGTCGTGGCTCAGCTCCACCTTCCCGCCCTCTCCCCATAACCCTTAATCCCTTCTCTTATCAAAAACCCATCAACCCGCTTCTTGAAAATATTTAGCGAGGCAGCCTCCACCACTCCAACGGGCAGAGAATTCTAGAGATTCACCACCCTTTGAGTGAAGAAGTTCCTCCTCAACTCCGTTCTAAACCGCCTCCCCTTTATCTTGAGGCTGTGCCCCCTAGTCCTACTGTCTTTTTTGAGCAGGAAGAGACTCTCCACCTCTATCCTATCCATCCAATTCATCATCTTATATGTCTCAATGAGATCTCCCCTCATTCTTCTAAACTCTAACGAGTACAAGCCTAGTTTATTCAGCCTCTCCTCATAGCTCAACCCCCTCAACTCCAGTATCAGCCTAGTAAACCTCCTCTGCACTCCCTCCAAGGCCAAAATATCCTTGCGCAGGTGCGGCGCCCAAAACTGCACACAGTACTCCAGCCCTATACAGCTGCAGCAAGACCTCCCTACTTTTATATTCAATCCCCCTCGCTATGAAGGTCAGCATCCCATTCGCCTTCCTGACCACCTGCTGCACTTGCAAGCTGGGTTTTTGCGACTCATGCACAAGGACCCCGAGGTCCCTCTGCACCGTCGCCTGTTGCAGTTTTTCGCCACGTAAGTAATAGTCCTTCCGACCATTCTTCCTTCCAAAGTGGACCACCTCACACTTGCCAACATTAAATTCCATTTGCCATTTCCTGGCCCATTCGCCCAGCCTATCTAGATCCTTCTGCAGACTCTCCACACCCTCCGCACAATTTGCCGTTCCCCCAATCTTGGTGTCATCAGCAAATTTCGACACCCTACACTCGGTTCCCTCCTCCAGATCATTTATATAAATGGTAAGTAGCTGAGGCCCCAGCACCGACCCCTGGGGCACCCCACTAGTCACCAACCGCCAATCTGAATAGCACCCATTGACCCCCACTCTCTGCTTCCTATTTGACAACCAATCCTCTATCCACGCTAACACCCTACTCCCAACTCCATGTCCCGTGACCTTCTGCAATAACCTCTTGTGAGGTACCTTGTCAAACGCCTTCTGAAAATCCAGAAAGACCACATCCACCGGCTCTCCTCTATCCACTGCCCTCTAGACACATCCTCATAGAACTCCAGTAAATTTGTCAGACACGACTTCCCTTTAATGAAACCGTGTTGCGTCCGCCCTATCAAGCAATTCCCTTCAAGATGCCTCGCAATTTCCTCCTTAATGACGGATTCTAACATTTTACCTACCACAGACGTTAAACTAACCGGCCTATAATTCCCCGCCTTTTGCCTGGCACCCTTCTTAAACAACGGCGTAACATTAGCCGTTTTCCAATCTTCCGGCACTTCCCTGGAATCCAGCGACGTCTGGAAAATTACCACCAAGGCATCCACTATCACCTCCGCCATTTCTTTCAGAACCCTCAGATGCATTCCATCCGGTCCTGGGGACTTGTCCACAATCAGCCCCTCCAGTCTGTCGAGCACCACCTCTCTAGTAACAGTAATGTCATTAAGACCCTCCAGTCCTATCACCTTTCCATCGCTAACACCCGGCAAATTATTCACGTCCTCCTCCGTGAAGACAGAAACAAAAAAGTTATTCAAGACCTTAGCCATATCCCCATCCCCTACCACTAGCTCCCCTTTCTCATCCTCTAAAGGACCAACGTTCACCCTAGCCAGCCGCTTCCTTTTTATATATTTATAAAAACTCTTGCTATCCTTTTTTATATTTAGTGCTAGCCCAGCTTCATAGCTTCTCCTACCCTCCTTTATCAACTTCTTTGTCAATCTTTGTTGACATTTAAACCTTTCCCAATCCTCTTTTCGCCCACTGCTCTTAGCTACTCTAAACTCCTCCGCTTTTAATTTAACACTTTCCTTCACCTCCTTCGTTATCCACGGCTTATTACCTCTCCTCCTACTGTCCTTTTTGACCATCGGAATAAATTTCTGCTGAGCACCAAGAAAGATCTCCTTAAAGATCCTCCACTGCTCCTCAGCAGACCTACCTTGCAACGCGCTCCCCCAGTCCACATTCGCCAATTCTTCTCTCATCCTACCGTACTCCCCTCTATTCAAACAAAGGACGCGTGTCCGGGAACCCACTTTCTCCTCCTCCATCTGCACCAGAAACTCCACCATACAATGATCACTCTCTCCAAGAGGATCCTTCACCGCAAGGTCCCTAATTCTACCCGCCTCATTACATAGCACCAGATCCAAGATAGCTCGCTCCCTCGTCGGCTCCAACACACACTGTTCAAGGAAATTATCCCGGCAGCATTCCAGTTTCTGCCCCCCCCCACCTCACCGTGCTGGTGTTGTGCGCCAACTGTACTGTCTGGAGACAATACACATCTCTTTAAACTGTGATCAGTGCTCCTTCCACTCACATTATCAGCCACTTTAAGACTTGAACAGCAGGTTAGGTGTAAGGATTCGCATTCTAATCAGCAATCTCTAAACTGTCTGTGCTTTATATGCTCTGTCTGAGGCCAGAACTCTCCATTCACCTGACGAAGGGGCTAACCCCGAAAGCTTGTGAGTATATTATCAAATAAATAGGTTGGACTAAAACCTGGTGTTGTCAGACTTTTTACTGCTGTACAATCCCACAGCTCCACTCTCTCTCTCTCTCTCTGCTGGTTGACTGGGTCACCACATGGCTCAGTGCAGGGACACAGTCACACTGCAGCAACACCCCTGACTGGCTTCATTCTTAGGATACTGGGGGAAGACGGGGGTTGAAGTCAGCCTGGGATCCCAATCCTTGCTGCATTCCTGGGAACAGCAAGTGAGGCTGGAGGCAGCGCAGCCTGTAACAGGACAGCACAGGCCTGAAGTCAACAGTAAAAGATGCAGTTGGCTGACATTAACGCACAATGAAGCTACTGTGAAAAATCCCCTTGTTGCCACACTCCAGCACCTGTTCGGGTTACACTGAAGAGCATTTAGCACGGCCAATGCACCCTAACCAGCACGTCTTTCAGACTGTGGGAGGAAACCAGTGCACCTGGAGGAAACCCACGCAGACACAGGGAGAATGTGCAGACTCCACACAGACAGTGACCCAAGCCAGGAATCGACCCAGGGTCCCTGGTGCTGTGAGGCTTAATGCTAACCACTGTGGCACCCTGCCACCCACATTTTATTAAACCACTTCTCTCCTTGAAAAGTTACTGTGACTCCAGTTTAAAAGAATCATTTGGAGGGTCACTGAGGCTCGCAGACAACTCCAGGAATTTTAACATAGCCAATGAGTTCAGAAAGAGCCGGGACTGATTATAGAAATTGATTTAACTGTGAAAAGAGAAAGTCACAAACTGAGTTTCAGCTGCTCCCCACTCCCACATCCACTGAGTGTTAAATGCACCTATTCAGCACTGAACTATTCCGACTCAGTATGTTAATAGCCATCCTTAGTTCTTACAGACGACCTGCCACAGTCTTTAATGTTACTTGCATCAATTGAAAGTTGCAATCTAATTATTCTACAGATATTCCTATGAGCAGGCTGCAAAATTGGCTAATTTTAGACCCAAATACACCATTGTTTATTTTCTAAGTTTGGATTATTTCCACTGGTAAACAGTATTAATTACCACAAAGAATTGATTGTCTCTCTCTTCCTGTTATCCAGCAGCAAGTTCAGAGCAGATTCCATTGGAACCCCATTAACAACACAAATCTAACTGAATGTTCACACCACTCACAAGAATACTGCAACTTCTACTCAGCTACTCGGTCAACTTGTAATCACGGAGCTGTTAAATACCAGGTCAACCTTTCATCCAATAACTCCAACCTCCCTCACCTCCTCAACTCCAACCTCCCTCACCTCCTCAACTCCAACCTCCCTCACCTCCTCAACTCCAACCTCCCTCACCTCCTCAACTCCAACCTCCCTCACCTCCTCAACTCCAACCTCCCTCACCTCCTCAACTCCAACCTCCCTCACCTCCTCAACTCCAACCTCCCTCACCTCCTCAACTCCAACCTCCCTCACCTCCTCAACTCCAACCTCCCTCACCTCCTCAACTCCAACCTCCCTCACCTCCTCAACTCCAACCTCCCTCACCTCCTCAACGCCAACCTCCCTCACCTCCTCAACTCCAACCTCCCTCACCTCCTCAACTCCAACCTCCCTCACCTCCTCAACTCCAACCTCCCTCACCTCCTCAACTCCAACCTCCCTCACCTCCTCAACTCCAACCTCCCTCACCTCCTCAACTCCAACCTCCCTCACCTCCTCAACTCCAACCTCCCTCACCTCCTCAACTCCAACCTCCCTCACCTCCTCAACTCCAACCTCCCTCACCTCCTCAACTCCAACCTCCCTTACTCCTGAATTCAAGGGTTAAATCATGAGGACAGGTTGCCTCGCTAGACGGCCTTGGGATGTCGGAGATTATTGGTGATTAAGTTGAGATCTTTCAGGTGACTCTGAAGTTTTGTGTGAGAAAATCTCTTCGCCCTGACTGGGTCAGTCTGCAACACGGATGCACAACAGGGACATCCGCGCCTGGCATTCCGGGGAAGGTCAGTATTCCCTCACAGTGTGGGAGTGGGAATCTGGAATTCCCCCACCCAAAAGAGCAACTGAGGCAGAAAAGGGCGGCACTGAGGTTGATAGATTTCTGTGAGTTCAGAGTGAAGGTAAGAACGAAGAACAAAGAAAATTCCAGCACAGAAACAGGCCCTTCGGCCCCTCCAAGCCTGTACTGACCATGCTACCCCGACTGAACTAAACCCCCTACCCTTCCGGGGACCAAATCCCTCTAAAACTCACTACCATCAGAGGCTAGAGTGAAGTTATAGATCCGACAAGATTTGACTGAGAGGCACAGCATAGCAAGGGGCTGAATCAACTATTCCAGTGCTGTCATTCCCAATCCATTGCTTTCCCCTCCTCTCCCAAACTATTCTTATTTTTAGTCCATCCCAAAATGAACACAAATTCAAACTGAATCCAAATCAAGGTCCCCACAAGAAGGAGAAAGAAGGAAGACCATGATAACAGGATGAGACATTGCACCAAATCCAGGGCTGCCAAAGGCAGAATGGCTTTCGAAAACCGTCAGGCAGTTCCTTGGTTAAACCTCATCGACTCTCCTCGCCCGAACCCCCTCTCTGATCACTGACCCTCCCCCAGCCCGAGCCCCCTCCCTGATCACTGACCCTCCCCCAGCCCGAACCCCCTCCCTGATCACTGACCCTCCCCCAGCCCGAACCCCCTCCCTGATCACTGACCCTCCCCCAGCCCGAACCCCCTCCCTGATCACTGACCGTCCCCCAGCCCGAACCCCCTCCCTGATCACTGACCCTCCCCCAGCCCGAACCCCCTCCCTGATCACTGACCCTCCCCCAGCCCGAACCCCCTCCCTGATCACTGACCCTCCCCCAGCCCGAACCCCCTCCCTGATCACTGACCCTCCCCCAGCCCGAGCCCCCTCCCTGATCACTGACTGTCCCTTGAATCATAGAATCCCTACAGTGCAGAAGGAGGACATTTGGCCCATCAAGTCTGCACCAGCCACTCTCCCACTCAGGCTGTATCCCTGCTAACCCCTCTAACCGATCACATCCCAGGGCACCAAGGGGCAATTTAGCATGGCCAATCAACCTCACCGGCACATCTTTTGGACTATGGGAGGAAACCGGAGCACCCGGAGAAAACCCATGCAGACATGGGGAGAATGTGCAGACTCCACACAGACAGTGACCTGAGCTGGGAATTCAACCCAGGTCCCTGGCGCCACGAGGCAGCAGTGCCACCGTGCCACCTGAACCCTCTCCCTCATCGTGGCTTCACACGCTGTTTGTGTTTTGCTTCAGTCCTACTCAATAAGAAGGAATTGTTGAATTTGCAGTCGGGTCAGTTCTTGCAGGTTTCTGTGCAGAGTGAGATTTACATTAAGGAACGGTTAAAAATCAAACAGGAGAGACATCATTTACCAGCCGCAAAAGAATCCTTCATTAAACTCATCCAGTTAATCTCATTCATCCAATTAATCCAAAACAAGGCAGTGGAATTGCTTTGCTGAGCAGTGCTGGACACTAAGACACACTTCAGTTGTACGTGCTCACTTATTAATGATTATTATTCTAAACTCATTATCTGCCATGGCTGGATCTCAGAAGTTGTGAATGGGCGGGTTGTTTTTATCTGCAGTGACAGGCTTGTTAGACGATGAATGCTTTCACCACACTGCCTCCCTCAAGTGTTTCTGTGTCTTGTAGCTTTCATTACGCACTGACTTTTCGTTCCATCCAAGCAGTGTGCGCATTTCTCCAGTTTACTGCCTGCAGCCTCACGTGGGGCAATGGGCCCTCCTCCCACATTCCACCCACCCTGTGTGCGGAAGCCTGAATCAGTTCCCAGGCTGCATCCGTCACCCCACAACACACCGTGGGACTCTCGCTATCCAGTGTGCCCTAGGCAGGAGTTAGCAAGTGGTTGTGGCAGGGGGCCCTCTCCATGCCCCCCTTCCCCTACACCCCCCCCCCCCCCCCCCCTCCCTGTACCCCTGCGTCTCTCCTCCCTCTATACCCCTTTGCACCACAGGCCCCCACCCCGCCCCAGATCCTCCTCCCCTCTCCATACCCGCGCTTTCTCTCTTTCCCTCCTGCTTCCCACCCTCCGTGCCTCCTCCCTCCCACCTCACTGTGCCCTCTCCCTCCCCTTCCCTGTGCCTCCTCACTCCTCCTTCCCTCTCCTCATGTTCTCTCTCCCTGTCCCCCTCCCCATAATCTCTCACTCTGACCCTCCTCTCTCCCGCTTCTCCATGCTTCTTATATATTCCCCTCTCCACGCCCTCTCTCTCTCTCTCTCCCCCTCTTCCCTCATCATGCTCCCTCCCCATGCCCCCTTTTCTCCTCCTCCTCATGCGCCCTCCCCAGTGCCCCTTCTCTCCCTCTCCATGCCCCCTCTCTCCCGTCCCTATCCCCTGATCCACTACGCAGTCACCGCACTGGGGAGCAGGCATGCCCCTCTCTGGATTATTTGGAAGCAAAACAGCTCTTTAGCTGAAAACCTCATGGAAACATTCTACAGCCACACTTCTGAATCATGAATATTACGGAGTTTGATCATTTAGGTGGTGGGTTGGGGAAATCCGTGATGACTAATCCATTAAAAAGATTTGCTCCAACTAACAAAGTGCTTGAGCGACACTGGCTGAGACCGACAGAAGCATCCTCACCCTGTCTCCATGGCTCTGTGACTGAACAGGTTACTGTATAACTATCAGGAAGAGAAACGGGCGGCACGGTAGCACAGTGGGTTAGCACTGCTGCTTCACAGCTCCAGGGTCCTGGGTTCGATTCCTGGCTCGGGTCACTGCCTGTGTGGAGTTTGCACATCCTTCCACACGCCAAAGACATGCTGGTTAGGTTGATTGGCCATGCTAAAATTGCCCCTTAGTGTCCTGAGATGCATGGATTAGTGGGTAAAATATGTAGGGATATGGGGGTAGGGCCTGGGTGGGATTGTGGTCAGTACACCCTCGATGGGCCAAATGGTCTCTTTCTGTACTGTAGGGCTGCAATGATAGAAATCCTGGCTGATTTTTGTCTCAGTGGTTCCAGGGTGCTGAGGCCAAATACAGTCTTCCTTCAATCACCACAGATCCGAGGTTCAGTCCTACAGAGTAATCATCACTTTTTGTTTATTCATTCGTGGGACATGGGATTTATTGCCCATCCCTAGTCGCAGTTGGGAGTTAACCACATTTCTGTGACACACATAGGCCAGGCCAGGTAAGGGCGGCAGATATCCTTCGCTAACGGACATTAGTGAATGTCCTTTAGGTTTTTCCGACAATGGTTTCATGGCCATCAGTAGATTCTCAATTCCAGATTTTTTTTATTGAACTCAAATTCCACCATCTGCCGTGGCGGGATTCGAACCCGGGTCCCCCCCAGAACATTAACTGAGTTTCCGGACTAATAGTCTAGTGGTAATACCACTTGGCTCCCCACTAATTGGTTCTTCAACCTCAGTTAAATCTTTGGCGTTGCGTTAAGACTTACGTTCTCCAAGCTGGACAAAAGTTTCTTTGCAGACTCTGGGATCTTTCTCTGCACAAAATGGTAGCTGCGTTGGTCCACGTTACGGCAGTGACAGCGTAGCAAATAAATTTGCTGCAGCGAGGCAGTCTGGAATGCGACAGAGTTATAGACACAACTCTGTCTTTCTTTATTAATATTATTTTCAGTGTGCACTGATACTCAGTGTCATTTGCTGTAATTGTCTTGGTATTAGATGTTTTATTTTAATGGGTCTGTGTGTTTATGACGGTTTTTTTTATGTGATGTGAATGCGAGGTAATTAATATTTTTCTGCCATTGTCCTGGTAATTTACATTACGAGTACCAACTCCACTTTACAACAGGAAGGCAGGAGAATTAGCATAATCTTCCCACAGTGAATAACGAGGTGAACACTCTTCTCCCTCACATTGCTGGTAATCAAATTTAGAAACGTAATTAAATTGCAAAGAACTACCTCAAATGTGCGGCACAGAAACAGGCCATTCGGCCTGCGTAGTGCATACTAGTATTTCTATTTTACAGCACAGCTGGTTTTGGGTGGTGGATATCCATTGGTGGAATCTTTGATTTGATTTGATTTATTATTGTCAGATGTATTAGCATACAGTGAAAAGTATTGATTCTTGCGCACTATACAGATAGAGCATATGTTCATAGAGTATATAGGGGAGAAGGAAAGGAGAGGGTGCAGAATGTAGTGTTACAATCATGATGTTGGACTGGGGTAAACACAGTAAGAAGTCTCACAACATCAGGTTAAAGTCCAACGGGATTATTCAGAATCACAAGCTGCCCCTTCATCAGGTGAGTCGAAAGAGTGAAGAACGTAGTGTTACAGTCATAGCTGGGTGCGGAGAAAGATTGGCTTACTGCGAGGTAGGTCCATTCAAAAGTCTGATAACAGCAGGGAAAAAGCTGTTCTTGAGTCGGTTGGGTACCTGACCTCAGACTTCTGTATCTTTTTCCCGAAGGAAGAAGGCGGAAGAGAGAATGTCCGGGTTGCGTGAGGGTTCTTAATTACGCTAGCTGCTTTGCCGAGGCAGCGGGAAGTGTAGACAGAGTCAATGGATGGGAGGCTGGTTTGCGTGATGGATTGGGCTATTTTCACAACCTTTTATAGTCTCTTGTGGTCTTGGGCAGAGCAGAAGCCCAGACCAAGCTGTTATACAACCAGAAAGAATGCTTTCTATGGTGCATCTGTAAAGGTTGGTGAGAGTTGTAGGTGACATGCCAAATTTCCTTAGTCTTCTGATAAAGTAGAAGCACTGGTGGACTTTCTTAACAAGAGTGTCAGCATGGGGGGACCAAGACAGGTTGTTGGTGATCTGGACACCTAAAAACTTGAAGCTCTCGACCCTTTCTATTTCATCCCGTTGATGTAAACAGGGGCATGTTCTCCTTTACGCTTCCTGAAGTTGTTGACAATCTGCTTAGTTTTCTTGACATTGAGAGAGAGCGATTGGTGCGGTGACAATAATATACCAATGGAGCAGGTTCGGGGGCTGAATAGCCTATTCCTGCTTCCAGTTTCTCCGCCTGTATGTTTCTAACCAGTGGCTGCCGTCCAAATACAGAAAAGAATCTCAAGTAAAAGGTTCATTAATGAGTCAGAGGTTATGACTGTCTGTCCACCTCTAATGGGCAAAGAAGTGTCAGATGGAATACAATGTGGAAAAGTGTGAGGTTATGCACTTTGGAAGGAGGAATGGAGGCACAGACTATTTTCTAAATGGAGCAATGCTTAGGAAATCAGAAACACAAAGGGACTAGGGGGTCCTTGTTCAAGATTCTCCTAAGGTTAACGTACACGTTCAGTCAGCAGTTAGGAAGGTAAATGCAATGTTAGCATTCATGTCAAGAGGGCTAGAATACAAGAGTAGGGATGTACTCCTGAGGCTGTACAAGGCACTGGTCAGACCCTATTTGGAACACTGTGAGCAGTTTTGAGCCCCATATCTAAGGAAGGATGGGCTGGCCTTGGAAAGGGTCCAGAGGAGTTCACAAAAATGATTCCTGGAATGACGAATTTGTTGTATGAGGAATGGTTGAGGACTCTGGGACTGTACTCGTTGGAGTTTAGAAGAATGAGGGGAGATCTTATTGAAACTTACAGGATACTGCGAGGCCTGGATAGAGTGGATGTGGAGAGGATGTTTCCACTAACAGAAAAAACTCGAACCAGAGGGCACAACCTCAGGCTAAAGGGACGATCCTTTAAAACAGAGATGAGGAGGAATTTCTTCAGCCAGAGAGTGGGGAATCTGTGGAACTCTTTGCCGCAGAAGGCTGTGGAGGCCGGGTCACTGAGTGTCTTTAAGACAGAGATAGATAGGTTCTTGATTAATAAGGGGATCAGGGGGTTATGGGGAAAAGGCAGGAGAATGGGGATGGGAAAAAATATCAGCCGTGATTGAATGGTGGAACAGACTCGATGGGCTGAGTGGCCTAATTCTGCTCCTGTGTCTTATGGTCTCTCTCTCTCTCTGCCTTCATCAATCTCTCTAATATCCTTCATTTACACATCCTTGGCTTGTCTCTTTTCCTGAACTGACCTTTCTCTTTGTAACCCTCTCTTTTACACCTTGCTTTAGCATTCTTGAGCTATATACAATGAAAGGAAATAAAGATAGGCTAATATTCCTTCAGAGTCTTTCACAGGGTTTTGCAGCCTCTATTTTCGGAGCATCATCAGAGTGGAAATTTAGGAAGACTGGCAACTAACCTGTGCGAAACAAGACCATAAAATCCAGGAGTGTGTAAATGACATGTTTGCAGTGATGCTGTTTGAGGGATAGATACTGGCTAGGACACTGGGAACAACTGCCCTGTTCTCTCTCTCTCTCGAAATAATGCCTTTTATATCCACTGGAGGGAACCTCAGTTTAACTTTCCAGCTGAGACACAGCAGTGCTGACACTGTGGCACTCACTCAACACTGCATCACCTGCAGTGTGTGTTCAAGTCTTTGGAGTGTGGGAAGAGAGATGGGGGTTGTTGGGCATTGCTGGTATTGCAGAATGAGATTCCCACAGAGGGGAAATGTGTTACAGGGAATGCAGAGCAGGATAGACAGAGGATAGAATGGGAGCTACAGAGTCAGAACAGGATATAGAGATGTAAGGTGTTCAGATCACCAATAACCTGCCCTGGTCCCTCCATGCCAACACTATCATAGAATCATAGAACCCTACAGTGCAGAAACAGGCCCTTCGGCCCATCAAGTCTGCACCGAACACAATCCCACCCAGACCCTATCCCCATATCCCTACACATTTTACCTGCTAATCCCTCTAACCTACACATCCCAGGACACTAAGGGGCAATTTTAGCATAGCCAATGAACCTAACCAGCACATCTTTGGACTGTGGGAGGAAACCGGAGCACCCGGAGAAAACCCATGCAGACACGAGGAGAATGTGCAAACTCCACACAGGCAGTGACCCGAGCCGGGAATCGAACCCAGGACCCTGGAGCTGTGAAGCAGCAGTGCTAACCACTGTGCTACCGTGCCGCCCAGAATAGTTCAGAAAGACACACATCCACCTCTACTTTCTCAGAAAACTAAGGAAATTTGGCATGTCAGCTAAGACTCTCACCAAATTTTACAGATGCACCATAGAAAGCATTCTTTCTGGTTGTATCACAGCTCGGTCTGGGCTCCCGCTCTGATCAAGACTGCAAGAAGCTACAAAATTTCATGAATGTAGCCCACTCCATCATGCAAACCAGCCTCCAATCCATTGACTTTGTCTACATTTCCCGCTGCCTCGGCAAAGCAGCAATGTAATTAAGGACCCCACGCACCCCGGACATTCTCTCTTCCACCTTCTTCCGTCGGGGAAAAAGATACAAAAGTCTGAGGTTACATACCAACCAACTCAATAACAGCTCCTTCTCTGCTGCTGTCAGACTTTTGAATGAACTTACCTCGCATTAAGTGGATCTTTTTCTACACCCTGGCTGTGACTTGTAACACCACATTCTGCACTCTCTCCTTTCCTTCTCTATGAATGGTATGCTTTGTCTCTAGAGCGTGCAAGAAACAATACTTTTCATTGTGTGTTAATACATGTGACAATAATAAATCAAATCAAATCAAATAGTTAGTGGTGGGAGATGTAGGGGGGTCAGGCTGGGATGGGTGGGGTGGGGTAGGAGGATGGAACACATTACTGGGTGTGCTTTCATTGGCATAGCAATGGGTACTGGAGGAATCCAGGATCGGAATTCATTCTGGGGATATTTTGCCCTGTCTCCCTGCTCAATATTGTGCCTCAGTCAAAATCAGGAGAACCTTAATCAGTCATTGTCACATTGCAGTTTTTCCTGATATTACCAGAGTGACCACAATCCAAAGCACACCATCATTGTGTACAAAATTAGCATTTGGGGATGTCACAGTGGTTAGCATTGCCACCTTGCAGCGCCAGGGACTCGGGTAACTGTGTGGAGCCTGCACCTTCTCCCCTTGTCTGCAAAATACTGCGGATGCTGGAATCTGAAACAAAAACAGATAATGCTGGAAAATTTCAGCAGGTCTGGCAGCCTCTGTGGAGAGAAAGAATAGAGTCAATATTTTGAGTCTGGGTGACCTATCGTCAGAGCTGTTCTCCCCACAGATGCAGTCAAATCTGCCAAGATTTTCTAGCATTTTCTGTTTTTGTTCTCCCCGTGTCTGCCTGGGTTTCCTCTGGGTGCTCAGGTTTCCTCCCACACTCCAAAGATGTGCGGGTTAGGTGGATTGACCATGCTAATTTTTTTTTAAATTTCAAGGGACATGGGGTATCGCTGGCAGGCCAGTGTTTATTGCCCATCCTTGGAGGGCAGTTGAGAGTGGGTCTGGAGTCACATGTAGGCCAGACCAGGTAAGGACAGTAGATTTCCTTCCCTAAAGGGACATTAGTGAACCAGATGGGTATTTCCAACAATCAACAATGGTTTCATGGTCATCAGTAAATTCTTCATTCTAGATTTTTTAAAATTGAATTTAAATTGCATCATCTGCCGTGGCAGGATTCGAACCTGGGTCCCCAGAGCATTAGCTGAGTTCTGAGATTAATATTCTTGTGATAATATCACCTTTGCCTCCCCTGGTGTTGAAAAATAGTAAAAAGTCTGACAACACCAGGTTTTAGTCCAACCGAAACCTGGTGTTGTCAGACTTTTTACTGTGTTTACGCCAGTCCAACGCCGGCATACCCACATGTTGAAAAATAGAACATAGAATATAGAACAGTGCAGCACAATACAGGCCCTTCGGCCCTCAATGTTGTGCCGAGCTATGTCCAATCCCAAGATCAAGCCACTCCACTCCCTATCATTCTGGAGTGCTCCATGTGCCCATCCAATAACTGCTTAAAAGTTCCTAAAGTGTTCGACTCCACTATCACAGCAGGCAGTCCATTCCACACCCCAACCACTTTCTGAGTAAAGAAACTATTTCGGACATCCCTCCTATATCTCCCACCATGGACCTTTTAATTATGCTCCCTAGTAACAGCTACATCCACTCGAGGAAATAGTCTCTGCACGTCCATTCTATCAATCCCTCTCACCATCTTATAAACCTCTGTTAAGTCGCCTCTCATCCTCCTCGCTCTAAAGAGAAAAGCCCCAGCTCCCTCAACCTTTCCTCATAAGACCTACCCTCTAAACCAGGCAGCATCCTGGTAAATCTCCTCTGCACTCTCTCCAATGCTTCCACATCCTCCTGATAGTGAGGTGACCAGAACTGAACACAATATTCCAAATGTGGTCTCACCAACGTCCGGTATAGTTGCAGCATAACCCCCATGGCTCTTAAACTCAAACCCCCTGTTAATAAACGTTAACACATTATAAGCCTTCTTCACAGCTCTATTCACTTGAGCGGCGACCTTCAGAGATCTGTGAATTTGAACCTCAAGATCTCTCTGTTCCTCCACATTCCTAGAACCCTGCCGTTGACCCTGTAATCCACATTCAGGTTTGTACTACTTCACATTAATCAGGGTTAAACTCCATCTGCCACTTTTCGGCCCAGCTCTGCATCCTATCAATGTCTCTTTGCAGCCTACAAGAGCCCTCCACCTCATCCACTACTCCACTACTCTTGGTGTCATCAACAAATTTACTAACCCACCCTTCAACCCCCTCTTCCAAGTCATTGATAAAAATCACAAATAGCAAAGGACCCAGCACTGATCCCTGTGGTACATCACTGGTAACTGGCCTCCAGTCTGAAAATTTTCCTTCCACCACCACCCTCTGTCTTCTATGAGACAGCCAGTTACTTATCCAATCGGCCAAATTTCCTTCTATCCCACACCTCCTTATCTTCTTCATGAGCCTACCATGGGGAACCTTATCAAACACCTCACTAAAATCCATTTATGTGACATCAACTGCTCTACCTCCATCCACACACTTAGTTACCTCCTCAAAAAATTCAATCAAATTTGTGAGGCAGGACTTACCCCTCCTGATGTGTAGGTTAGGGGGTTAGTGTTAGAATGTAACCGGTGACAACTTTTTATTGGTTGCAATGTGACCAATGGGAACAAGATGTAAGGGTCAGCTGAACCAGTAAATCATGGAAGCAATTACAAAGGGTGTAATAGTCAGCTGACCAACTGATTCACTATTAATAAGGAACTGTGTAGAATTGTGGGAGTGGCCCAGGGCAAGGTCCCAAGTTTAGAGTAACAAATTTTCTTTATTAATCCTTTCAATAAAGGGGCACAGATCAGCTGGATAGGCAATATCTTTTCCCAAAGGTAGGGGAGTCTAAGACTAGAGGGCAGAAGTTTAAGGTGAGAGAGGAAAGATACAAAAGTGTCCAGAGGGGCAATTCTTTCACACAGAGGGTGGTGAGTGTCGGAAACAAGCTACAGAGGTAGTAATAGAACATAGAACATTACAGCACAAACAGGCCCTTCGGCCCTCGAGTTGCGCCGATCACATCAACCCCACCAATCTATAGACCTATCTATAACCCCCAATCCCATAGGGGGTAGAGGCGGGTACAATTTTTGGTCTTTTAAAAAGCATTTAGAAATTACGCGGGTATGATGGGTATAGAGGGATATGGGCCAAATGTGGGCAATTGGGACTGGCTTAGAGGTTTAAAAAAAAAGGGCAGCATGGACAAGTTGGGCCAAAGGGCCTGTTTCCATGTTGTAAACCTCTATGACTCTATAACTCTTTCATTGATTTGTAAGTTGGAGTAAGTTTTGTTGTATTTTCATTAGTTCCATTTTGAAGAGTTCCTTCTGGAGAAACAACAGTGGGGTGAATATGTAGGGTTATGGAGATAGGGCCTGGGTAAAATGTTCTTTCAGTGAGTTGGTGCAGACTCGATGGGCTGAGTGGCCTTCTCCTGCCCTGCAGGGTGTCTATGATGTGAAGCAGTTTGGAACAGCCTGAATTCATGAAAGGTGCTACAAAAATTTAAGTTCTTTTTCTTTGGAACATCATTATCAATTCTATTATCAATCTAAGGAAAAGGTTCACACATGGAATTTCCTCCTGTGGTTTTCACAGCTTTAGTCACTCTCTCAGTCTCAGTGTTTGCCGACAGAATTCCAGATTCAGATCACCCTGTTTCTCTTCCCCAAAGGAGAATGGCGCCTTTCTCCTCACAGTTTTTCTGACTCTTGTCCAAAGCCTGCTCTATATCTACACTGCTGCACAGAGGCAAATTTATAACTCATTGGACACTGGCATGTTTAACTAGTTCCTCTGGACAAACAGGAGTGTTTTAGTAAGTGTTTCCTTCAACGCCAGTCCATCGTTTGACAACACAAATGACCGTCAAACAACAGGAAGCACAGATTTCACTCAGCCTCTCTCTAAACCACTGGCTGTTTTCTTTTGGGAGGAGGTTTCTGGATTGATCCAGATCAAAGCAAGTTACCGCGGACTCTGGAATCTGAAACCAAAAGAGAAAATGCTGGAAAATCTCAGCAGGTCTGGCAGCATCCGTAAGGGGAGAAAAGAGTTGACGTTTCAAGTCCAGATGATCCTTCATCAAAGCTCAACAAAGAGCCTTGACAAAGGGTCATCCAGACTCAAAACATCTGCTCTTTTCTCTCCTTACAGATGCTGCTAGACCCACTGAGATTTTCCAGCTTTTTCTCTTCTGGGTTCTGGATCTATTCATTGCTGTTAACAACCTTAGCTATGACTGTAACACTATATTCTGCCCTCTTCTCTCTTCCTTTCCTTCTCCTCTATTTTTTAAGTTTAAAGTTTATTTATTAGTGTCACGAGTAGGTGTACATTAACACTGCAATGAAGTTACTGTGAAAATTCCCGAGTCGCCACAGTCCAACATCTGTTTGGGTTACACTGAGGGAGAATTTAGCACGGCCAGTGCACCCTAACCAGCACGTCTTTCAGACTGTGGGAGGAAAATGGAGCACCCGGAGGAAACCCACGCAGATACGGGGAGAACGTGCAAAGTCCACACAGGTGGTGATCCAAGCCAGGAATTGAATCCGGGTCTCTGGTGCTGTGAGGCAGCAGTGCTAACCCACTGAACATAGAACCCTAGAACCCTACAGTGCAGAAACAGGCCCTTCGGCCCATCGAGTCTGCACCGAACACAATCCCACCCAGACCCTATCCCCATATCCCTACACATTTACCTGCTAATCCCTCTAACCTACACATCCCAGGACACTAAGGGGCAATTTTAGCATAGTCAATGAACCTAACCCGCACATCTTTGGACTGTGGGAGGAAACCGGAGCACCCGGAGAAAACCCACGCAGACACGAGGAGAATGTGCAAACTCCACACAGGCAGTGACCCGAGCCGGGAATCGAACCCAGGACCCTGGAGCTGTGAAGCAGCAGTGCTAACCACTGTGCTACCGTGCCGCCCCAATGTGCTGCCCAATGTGAGTATGTACGCTATGAACAGTATGCTTTGTCTGTATGGCGTGCAAGAAACAATACAACAGTACTCCAGTATATGTGACAATAATAAATCAAACCAAATCAAAAAGCAGAAGTCATGGAGGCCAACTGATCCTCCCAACTCCATCTGCCCCTATCCCACAGTCCAACCAGTTCACCGCATTCCTGCACATCCAGTGTCAAACACATCAAAACTCACTCTCGTCACCTGACTGGGGGACTGTAGTGGTGAGGAAAGATTGAAGAGGCTGGGGTTGTTTATTTGGAAAGGAGGAGGCGGGGGGCTGGGGTGGTGTGAGTGAAGTGAGCAGCTAAATAGAGTGGATGGAAATGCCCTATTGTCCTTGAGGGAGGGATCCACAGCCGGGGGGCGTTAGATTTAGGTTAGGAGGGTATGTTTTTGTGGAGATTCTAGGGGTACATGTTCATATAGAACATAGAACATTACAGCACAAACAGGCCCTTCGGCCCTCGAGTTGCGCCGATCACATCAACCTCACCAATCTATAGACCTATCTATAACCCCCAATCACATTAAACCCCATATACTCAACCAGAAGTCTTTTAAAAGACCCCAGCGAGTTCGCCTCCACCACCGATGACGGCAGCCGATTCCATTCACTCACCACCCTCTGAGTGAAAAACTTACCCCTAACATCACCTCTGTACTTCCCTCCCCGCACCTTAAATCTGTGTCCTCTCGTAGCGACCATTTCAACCCGGGGAAATAGCCTCTGAGAGTCCACCCTATCCATTCCTCTCAACATTTTATAAACTTCTATCAGGTCGCCTCTCAACCTTCGCCTCTCTAGGGAAAAGAGTCCCAGCTCCCTCAACCTATCTTCATAAGGCATGCCTCCTAGTCCAGGCAACATTGTAGGAGATTGTGAGGATTGAGAACTCTTCCTAAAAGGGTGAGGGATGCAAAGACCATCATAACATTGAAAAAAATACTTGAATTTGTTTGTGTAGTAATCCACAAAGCTACTGATCAAGGGTCAGAAAGTGGGATTGGATTGTGGGTCAGCACGCACGCAGTGGGTTGAAGGGCCTCATTCCATGCTGTAAATTTCAACTATTCTTTGTTTCTATTCTATGTCTACTCCAGCCTATGTCACTTGTTAATTGCACTACCATTCTTTAGATAGCAATGTTCCTCATTTCAACTCATCCCATCAGGAAAGTGGACCCTTCACCAACAAGGGTGACACGGTGGTACAGTGGGTTTGCACCGCTGCCTCACGGCACCAGGGACCCACAAACGCCTCTACTTTCTCAGAAGCTAAGGAAATTTGTCATGTCAGCTACAACTCTCGCCAACATTTACAGATGCACAACAGAAAGCATTCTGGTTGTATCACAGCTCGGTCTGGGCTCCTGCTCTGCCCAAGACCGCAAGAAACGACAAAAGATTGAATGTAGCCCAATCCATCACACAAACCAGCCTCCCATCCATTGACTCTGTCTACACTTCCCGCTGCCTTGGCAAAGGAGCCAACATAATTAAGGGCCCCACGCACCCCAGACATTCTCTCTTCCACCTTCTTCCGTCGGGAAACGATACAAAAGTCTGAAGACATGTACAAGCCAACTCAAGAATAGCTTCATCCCTGCTGCTGTGAGACTTTTGAATGGACCTACCTTGCATTAAGTTGACCTTTGTCTACACCCTAGCTATGACTGTGACACTACCTTCTGCACCCTCTCCTTTCCTTCGCTATGAACGGTATGCTTTGTCTGTATAGCGCGTAAGAAACAATACTTTTCATTGTATGTTAATACATGTGACAATAATAAATCAAATCACAATCAAAATCATGGGTTTGATTCCCGACTTGGGTCACTGTCTATGCAGAGTCTACATGTTCTCCCTGTGTCTGTGTGGGTTTCCTCCGGGTGCTTTGATTTCCTCCCACAGCCCGAAAGACCCAAGCCAGGAATCGAACCTGGCTCCCTGGTGCTGTGAGGTAGCAGTGCTAACCCACTTTGCCACCGTGCTACCACTGCATGGAATTTACCACACTGAAGATGGTTCTGATGGAGGGGAAGTGATAGAGGGAGAAAAATAGTTCAGCTATCAGACTCTTTAAAGTTACCTGAAATGGCACATAAGAACATAAGAACATAAGAAATAGGAGCAGGAGTAGGCCATCTGGCCCTTCGAGCCTGCCCCGCCATTCAATAAGATCATGGCTGATCTGTCGTGGCTCAGCTCCACCTTCCCGCCCTCTCCCCATAACCCTTAATCCCCTCTCTTATAAACAACCCATCAACCCGCTTCTTAAAAATATTTAGCGAGGCAGCCTCCACCACTTCAACGGGCAGAGAATTCCAGAGATTCACCACCCTTTGAGTTAAGAAGTTCCTCCTCAACTCTGTTCTAAACCGCCCCCCCTTTATCTTGAGGCTGTGCCCCCTAGTCCTACTGTCCTTTTTGAGCGGGAAGAGTCTCTCCACCTCTATCCTATCCATCTCATTCATCATCTTATACGTCTCAATGAGATCTCCCCTCATTCTTCTAAACTCCAACGAGTACAAGCCTAGTTCATTCAGCCTCTCCTCATAGCTCAACCCCCTCACCTACAGTTTGCAGGAATGTGCTGGGCTCCCCGACAGATTGGCTGGCTGTGTGTCTGAGGTGAACGTTCCTGCTGAGATCCCTTCTGTTCCAAACAAACAGGACTTTTCCAAATGGGAATGGTAAGCACAGGATCTGTAGGAAGCTGCCTCACATCAATAGGGGCATTACCCCGCACTGTCCCAATATAACAGCAACACACCAGGCAAATCCAGAAATCTCCTCCCTCTCGCACACACTTGCTCAATCTCTCTCTCTAACTCTCACATCTGTTTCTCCCTCATTTCCATTTCAACCTTCCCCCTCGAGCTCTTAACTATTTCTGATTATTTTTCTCTCTGACATAGAAACATGAAAACTAGAAACAGGAGGAGGCCATTTGGCCCTTCGAGCCTGCTCTGCCATGCACTACCATCATGGCTGATCATCAAATTCACTATCCCGATTCCCCCCCGTATCCCTCGATCTCTTTAGCCCCAACAGCGATATCTAATTCCTTTTTGAAATCACACAATGTTTTGACCTCGACTATGTTCTGTGGCAGTGAATTCCACACATTCACCACCCTCTGGGTGAAGAAATGTCTCCTCACCTCAGTCCTAAAAGGTTTACACCTTATCCTCGAGCTATAACTCCTAGTTCTGGACTCCCCCGCCACTGGGAACATTCTTTCTGAACTTACCCTGTCTAACCCTGCTAGAATTTTATAAGTTTCTATAAGATCCCCTCTCACTCTTCCAAACTCCAATGAATGTTATCCCAACCGACTTAATCTCCCCTCATATGTCAGACCTGCCATCCCAGGAATCAGCCCGGTAAACCTTTGTTGTACTCCCTCTGTAGCAAGGAACATCCTTCCTCAGATGAGGACACCAACACTCTCTGTCTTCATATCAGAAATAACAGCAGCAGGCTACTCAATCCCATCAGCCTGTTCTGCCATCCATTTAGATCTTGCTAACTCTCTGCCTCAATGCTCTTCCCGCTCAAAAAAGACAGTAGGACTAGGGGGCACAGCCTCAAGGTAAAGGGGAGGCGGTTTAGAACAGAGTTGAGGAGGAACTTCTTCACTCAAAGGGTGGTGAATCTCTGGAATTCTCTACCCGTTGAAGTGGTGGAGGCTGCCTCGCTAAATATTTTTAAGAAGCGGGTTGATGGGTTTTTGATAAGAGAGGGAATTAAGGGTTATGGGGAGAAAGCGGGAAAGTGGAACTGAGCCACGACAGATCAGCCATGATCTTATTGAATGGCGGGGCAGGCTCGAAGGGCCAGATGGCCTACTCCTGCTCCTATTTCTTATGTCCTATCCCCATATCCCTCGACATTTTCACTATCTGGGAACCTGTCGATCTCTGCCTTCCTCAAGATCAATCACTCGCGTCTTCACAGCCATCTGGAGTTGGAGAACTCCAAAGATACACTTTCCTCAAAATTCCTCCCCTTCCCAGCTATGTTTGGTCCACCTCTTATTCCGAGACTGTGTTCCCCTGATCCGAGACCACCTATCCCCGCACCCCCGAGAGAAACATCCTTCCTGTCTCCACCCTGTAAGAATTTTGTATTTTTTTCCCTCCACGCTACTTCTCTCTTTTCCTTATCCTCTCTCTCCTTGACTGGATCTCTAGATGTGCTACAGAAACACAGAAGATAGGAGCAGGAGGAGGCCATTTGAGCTTGTTCTGCATTCATCATATGGCTAATCGTCCAATTCAATAAGCTAATGGGATGGCGGCACAGGCTCGTTGGGCCGAAGGGCCTGTTTCCCGTGCTGTGTTGTTCTTTGTTCTAATCCTGCCTTCTCCCCATAACCTTTGATCCCATTCACCCCGAGTGCTACATCCAGCTTCTCTTGAATGCATTCAATGTTTTGGCATCAACTACTTCCTGCGGTAATGAATCCACAGACTCACCACTCTTTGGGTGAAGAAATGTCTCCTCATCTCTGTCCTAAATGGTCCATCCTGAATCCTCAGCCTGTGGCCCCTGGTTCTGGGCTCCCCCCATTCACTGGGAACATGCTCCCTGTATGTCTCTCTCTGTGCCTCCTTGATATTCACCACTGCTGCTTTAAGGGTGTACCTGCAAATGTGTTCCATTTACACGCCGAAATCCAGTGTCTCCTGAAACAACGGGAGTGGACTCCAGGTCTAAACCTTGGACAGTTGGAGTTTGTTAATTGTGATCGTTCACATCAGACGAGCAGGTCTTGCTCACTTTGCATTCTCCCCCTGACAGGACCTGGTGACACAGTCACTGATATAGAAGAAGCTACTGTGGTCTTTCTCAACTCCTAGTGTTCAGCAGATCAATGCTAAAATTCTCTTCCTTGTTGATAAATCCCTCCAGATCTTACCTCCTCCTCCTGCTCTTTAATCCTCTGAGATCACCACTCTCATTGATCACAGAATCCCTAGTGCAGAAGGAGGCCATTCGGCCCATCGAGTCTGTACCAACTCTCCAAAACATCATCCCAACCAAGATCACAACCTCTGCCTTATCTTGGTAACCCTGTGCATTTAGCACGGCCAATCCACCTAATCCGCACATCTTTGGACACTAAGGGGCAATTTAGCACAGCCAATCCACCTAATCCGCACATCTTTGGACACTAAGGGGCAATTTAGCATGGCCAATCCACCTATGGACAGTGGGAGGAAACTGGAGAACCCAGAGGAAACCCATTCAGACACAATGAGATTGTGCAGACTCCACACAGACAGACCCAACCTGGCATCGAACTCAGGTCCCTGGTGATGTGAGGCAGCAATGCTAAATACTGTGCCACCTTGCCACCCTTCCCTTCTTAAATTCCCTCCCCTAAAACTCCCATCTCAATCTCCTTTCACATTCTCCTCCAAATCTGTGTATCTGAGCAGCTTTCAGAGTTTTGGGCGCCGCACCTGCGCAAGGATATTTTGGCCCTGGAGGGAGTGCAGAGGAGGTTTACTAGGCAGATACCGGAGTTGAGGGGGTTGAGCTATGAGGAGAGGTTGAATAAACTAGGCTTGTACTCGTTAGAGTTTAGAAGAATGAGGGGAGATCTCATTGAGACGTATAAGATGATGAATGGGATGGATAGGATAGAGGTGGAGAGACTCTTCCCACTCAAAAAAGACAGTAGGACTAGGGGGCACAGCCTCAAGATAAAGGGGAGGCGGTTTAGAACGGAGTTGAGGAGGAACTTCTTCACTCAAAGGGTGGTGAATCTCTGGAATTCTCTGCCCGTTGAAGTGGTGGAGGCTGCCTCGCTAAATATTTTTAAGCTGCGGGTTGATGGGTTTTTGATAAGAGAAGGGACTAAGGGTTATGGGGAGAGGGCAGGAAGGTGGAGCTGAGTCACGACAGATCAGCCGTGATCTTATTGAATGGCGGGGCAGGCTCGAAGGGCTAGATGGGCCTACTCCTGCTCCTATTTCTTATGTTCTTATGTTCTTATCTCTTTGTGCCAAGTGTTGTTTGAACACTTCCCTGTGTGATTGCCCGGGGGCAGTTTACTACATTAAAGATGCTATGTAAATGCAGGTTGTTGCCCGTGGCATTTGACAGCCCTTCCACTGACTTTGACGGGATGCTCCTGACTTTGCCTGGAGATACCAGGAACTGTCGATGTATCAGCAATCGAATACTTTGGCAATTACATCGGGAAGCCAATTGCATCATTGACTTTTTTGACTCAATCTCCAGAAGGGTATAAATGGACACAGCTGGGTATGTCAGGATTGTGGAAACCAGATGCTGTTTGTATCCTTGCCCAGCCGTGTGTCGAATAAACTTGCTGAAGGTAAAAGGCAAATGGCTACCATTTACAATTAGTGGAATTAACAGCCAGGCACTCAGAGGAGGCAGTGATGCAACCCCTGGTACAATAGCCTGTCTTCACCTCCTGCCAGGCTTACCCAGAGAGAACCTCCACTTGGGTGAGACAGTGTAATGATGGCTCACTGCTGACAGAATCCGAGATTCGCAAGGGCTACCAACCGCAGGAGAGGAAAATAAAGCCCTTCAGGATTCAAAAACAAGGGACTATTTTTGTGCAAACATTTATATCAAATATCTAAAATGGAATCAGCCTATTTAACTCGATGAGTGGAAAGAACCAGTCGTCCCACACTCCTTATCAAGCTGCGTCAATCCTCGTCTCCTGCGGTGTTAATCACTCACACTATTATCGGCAAATTCAGAAGGGAAATTGCCATCAGGTGTTTAATTTTGCGATGCATTCCAATTATCCGTTTATAACACCCATTATCTATCCTGCTCTCTGCTGAATAAGGCTCCAGTTTATACCCGCAGTGTCTCTGCATTCATCTCCACTCCTCAGGGACAGGTAACTAAACCACAGGGCTCCCTCCCACCACCCCCCTTCCCCCGTCCCAAGGATACAGTCCCAACTCCCCATCTGCCTGTTCTTCAGGGCAACACAGTGGCACAGGGGTTAGCACTGCTGTCTCACAGCGCCAGGGAACTGGGTCAGATTCCCGGCTCGGGTCGTGGGGAGTCTGCTTTCCATGGTGTATCTGTAAAAGTTGGTGAGAGTTGTACCTGACATACCAAATTTCCTAAGGAAGTAGGTGGGGCTTTCTTAACTATAGTGTCAGCATGGGGGGTACCAGGACAGGTTGTTGGTGATCTGGACACCTAAAAACTTGAACATTGTGCAAGTATGTTGTGTATGTATCTGCTTTGTAAATAAGCCGTTACAGTTGGTACACTAACTGGTGAATGCCAATCCTTGCAGTTATGACAGTTGCCATCACTGAGACTAACTTTCAATTCCAGATTTGTTCCTTGAATTTAAATTCCACCCGATGGCATGGTGGGATCTGAAGCTGCGTTCCCACAGCATCAAAACCACAAGGTCAACATTGACCCTCAGGTTCGAGAGAGTAGAGATGACGAGGAAGTTTCCGCTTGTTGGTGTGATCAGCCCTAAGGAGCCGTAAACATAAAGCAGTTATTTAAAGCAGGTAATTAATTTTATTGGGAGTTCAGGGAAATGTTTTTACCCGGAGACTGCTGAGACTGTGGAACTCACTGGTCTAGTGATTAGTTCATGCGGATAGTTTAGATTTAGCATTTAAGCTGGACAGACACCTGGGGCAGTAAGGATTAGAAGTCCACATTGATGGGTTTGGGAGAAAGAGGCTCCTATTGCTTAGTCCTGCCTCAGTCTGTGCTTAGACCTTGGGTTTGCACAAAGGACAGAGGGACTCTCTTGAGTCTCCAAGTTTAAGAGTGTCCCAAAATTCCAAAGAACAAATCTTCCCAGCTGAGGAAGAATTCTTACACAAAGTACAACTGTTACAGGTGCACCATAGAAAGCATTCTTTCTGGTTGTATCACAGCTTGGTCTGGGCTCCTGCTCTGCCCAAGACCGCAAGGAACTACAAGGTGAATGTAGCCCAATCCATCGCGCAAACCAGCCTCCCATCCATTGACTCTGTCTGCACTTCCCACTGCCTCGGCAAATTAGCCAGCGTGATTAAGGACTCCACGCACCGTGAACATTCTCTCTTCCACCTTCTTCCGTTGCGAAAAAATACAAAAATCTGAGGTCACGTACCAGCCAACTCAAGAATAGCTTCTTCCCTGATGCTGTCAGACTTTTGAATGGATTTATCTTGCAGTGAGTTGATCTTTCTCTATGGCCTAGCTATGACTGTAACACTACATTCTGCACTCTCTCCTTTCTTTCTCCCCGAATGGTATGCTTTGTCTGTAGCGCGCGAGAAACAATACTTTTCACCTTGTGTTAATACATGTGACAATAATAAATCAAATCAAATCCAACACTGACTCTACAGAATCTTGCCAACAAATCCAGTAGCTCACTAACAATTTCTCTGAGTCAGATGTAAGTGAGATCAAATTCCTCTGCCCCTCTGTGTTCTCACCCTCACTCCCTCCAACATTCTCACACCGTCCCAACACCAACTCATCTATTTCCCCGGTTCCCAACTGTGGAACTCCCTCTGACAATCCACAGGTTATTAACCCCTACTGCACTAGGCCCATCTCCTGGTTCCTAGCCTGGCCCTTTACTCTTCGTCAAGGCCTTCCCAATCAAGGTAAAAATCCAAGCAGCAAAGGAGTCCAGGATAAATGAAGGCAGAAAATGCTGGATAAACTCAGCAGTTCTGGCAACACTTGAGAGGAAGAGAGAAACACAGTCAATGTTTCAAGTCTAGTATGACTAAAGTTTCTGGGATTTTCCAGCACTTTCTTGATTGATTTATTATTTGTGCACTAAACAAAGCATACCATTCATTGACGGCATAGGGGAGAAGGAAAGGAGAGGGTGCAGAATATCTCATGATATGGAGATGCCAGTGTTGGACTGGGGTGGGCACAGTAAGAAGTGTCACATCAACAGGTTAAAGTCCAACAGGTTTATTTGCAATCACGGGCTTTCGGAGCAATGCTGCTTCATCCTGATGAAGGATGGACTCTAACCTGGTGTTGGGAGACTTCTTACTATTACAATCATAGCTAGGGTGTGGAAAAAAATCAGCTTAATATAAGATATGTCCATGCAAAAGTCTGACAGCAGCAGGGAAGAAGCTGTTCTTGAGTTGATTGGTACGTGACTATAGAAGAAGGTGGAGGAGAGAATGATAGAGAGAGGAGGGGGACGCATGGGGTCCTTAATTTTAGAAACGTAGAAAATAGGAGCAAGGGGAGGCCATTCGGCCCTTCGAGCCTGCTCCGCAATTCATTACAATCATCCAACTCAATAGCCTAATCCTGCTTTCTCTGCATAACCCTTGATTCCATTCGCCCCAAGTGCTATATTTTGATTTGATTTATTATTGTCACATGTATTAATACAGTGAAAAGTATTGCTTCTTGTGCGCTATACAGACAAAGCATACCATTCATAGAGAAGGAAAGGAGAGAGTGCAGAATGTATTGTTACAGTCATAGCGAGGGTGTAGAAAAAGATCAACTTAATGCAAGGTATGTTCATTCAAAAGTCTGACAGCAGCAGGGAAGGAGCTGTTCTTGAGTTGGTTGGTATGGAACCTCAGACTTTTGTATCTTTTTCCCAAAGGAAGAAGGTGGAAGAGAGAATGTCCGGGGTGTGTGAGGTCCTTAATTATGCTGCCTACTTTGCTAAGGCACCGGGAAGCGTAGACAGAGTCACTGGATGGGAGGCTGGTTTGCATGACGGATTGGGCTACATTCACAACCTTTTGAAGTTTCTTATGATCTTGGGTAGAGCAGGAGCCCAGACCGAGCTGTGATGCAACCAGAAACAATACTTTCTATGGTGTATGTGTAAAAGTTGGTGAGAGTTGTAGCGGACATGACAAATTTCCTTTGTCATGTCCTTTTTCCTTTCCTTTGTACTCAGAAAATAGCCTCTTGAATACAATTTGGCATCAACCACTTCCTGTGGTAATGAATTCTGCTGGCTGCTTTTCCGAGACAGCGGGAAGTGCAGACGGAATCAATGGAAGGGAGGCTGGTTTAGTTTTTATTTCAGATCTCCAGTATCCGCAGAATGTTTTGAAGAATTCTGAAAATTAAGTTCAGGAGTGACATGCAAAGTAATTAATTTACTGAAAACTGTAATTAGAGAGGAGTTTTGGTATCCATGTTCCTAGGGGGGAGGAGGGGGAGACTGTGGGCTACACACTGCTAATTAACACCTAATTAGCATGACTTTAATTAGCTATCTGATTAGCCTGAAGAGCTGGAAGGAGATCTGTTCCCTTTCCTTGTCCCAAGTGTTACTCTGAGCCCGCGTCGCTGGCATGGTAATAGGAGTTAAGATACCATTTCCAAAGAGTCTCTTTCTCTGTCAGCAACACAGACAGAACGTGAAATGAACAAGCTCACCCACATCTGGAACGAAATTTCCCCTCTCCGAGTGGCTGCTGCCAACTGGAATGTCACCCTCTTGGATTTATTTTAAAATTTCAAAATTAAAACCTCAAGCTAACTGAAGTGACCGGAATTTCCGACGTTGGAAAAAGAGGAAATGTTCAAACTTCAACATGCTCAGGCAGTTCCGGCTCAAACCATCAGCTCTTCCCCTTTAGTTGAAAGGTGTTCCTCATGTGTTAAATTTTTTTTTATTAGCGTCAAAATCAGACTTACATTAACACTGCAATGAAGTTGCTATGAAATTCACCTAGTCGCCCCACTCTGTCGCCTGTCCGGGTCAATGCACCCTAACCAGCACGTCCTTCAGACTGTGGGAGGAAACCGGAGCACCCGGAGGAAACCCACGCAGACCCGGGGAGAATGTGCAAACTCCACACAAACAGTGACCCAAAGCGAGGAACTGAACCCGAATCCCTGGCGCTGTGAGTCAACAGTGCTAACCACTGTGCCACCGTGTTAGTGCAGACTCGTTGGGCCAAATGGCCTCTTCTGCACTGTACAATTCTACGATTTTATAATTTGAATATTAAAATGAAGGTGGTGCAGAGGAGATTCTCCAGGATGTTGCCTGGGATGTAACGTTGGTAAGCTTGGATTGTTTTCTCTGGAGCAGCGAAGGCTGAGGGAGGGGGGGGGAGGAGGGGGGGGGGGGGGGGGGGGGCGACCTGATTGAGATGTTCAAGATTGAGAGGCATGGACAGAATGGATAAGGAGCAGCTGTTCCCACTAAGTTGAAGGGTCAGTTATGAGCAGACCCCAGGTTCAAGGTGAGGGGCAGGAGGTTTGGGGGAATGTGAGGAAAAGCTGTGTTAGCCAGAGGTTGGTGAGGGTCTGGAATGTGCTGCCTGGGGTGGGTGGGGGAGGCAGGGTGCCTCACATCCTTTAAATTGTATCTGGATGAGTACTTGGCACATCATAACATTCAGGGTTCTGGGCCGAGCACGAGCAGATGGGATTGGGTGAGAGTTCAGGTGTTTCTCACATGTTGGTGCAGACTTGATGGGCTGAAGGGCCTCTTCCTCGCTATTTGATTCTATGATGTAACTGATGGGAAGGACGTGCCAGGACTTAACAAGCTCTGTTATAAATGAGCCCAGGGCAAGGGCCCCCCAATCTGTTATCAACCCATCCCCCTGTGGGAACTATCTTTACATAAACACTGATGTGTTATATTCTGGATGGGACAACAACAGACTGGTCTGCACCTCACCACCACCCCCCCCCATCCCCAGCCTCTGCCCACTCTCCCCAAGTGAGGAGGAATGAACTGGTTCATTGTAACAGTGTCCCTCCCCTGGCGGACCCAGTTTCCATGTATCTACACTCTAAAAGAAGCCATTGTCACCGGGCTTCCCTGAATTAGAGACAGAGAGAGAACTTTTCAGTTAATCAAACGTGATAAAATAATCAAAGTGCACGAACACACAGGTTAGAAATGAGAAGGGAATCCAAAGATTAAAGGTGAACAAGATTGCGAATCACCTTAAGCTCTTCCATGAGGAGTGAATGGTGTGATGTTACGGCCATTAAGCTGTATGGATCCCGTTATTCCGGTTAAGCTGTATGGACTTGGTTATTCCGGTTAAACTGTATGGATCCAGTTATTCCGGTTAAGCAATGTGGATCCAGTTATTCTGGTTAAGCTGTATTGATCCGGTTATTCCGGTTAAGTTATATGGATCCGATTATTCCAATAAAGCTGTATGTATCTGGTTATTCCGGTTAAACTGTATGGATCCGGTTATTCCGGTTAATCTGTATGGATCCGGTTATTCCGGTTAATCTGTATGGATCCGGTTATTCCGGTTAAGCTGTATGGATCCGGTTATTCCGGTTAAGTTATATGGATCCGATTATTCCAATAAAGCTGTATGGATCCAGTTAAACTGTATGGATCCGGTTATTCCGGTTAAACTGTATGGTTCCAGTTATTCCGGTTAAGCTGTATGGATCCGGTTATTCCGGTTAAGCAGTATGGATCCGGTTATTCCGGTTAAGCAATATGGATCCGGTTATTCCGGTTAAGCTGTATGGATCTGGTTATTCCGGTTAAGCAGTATGGATCCGGTTATTCCGGTTAAGCAATATGGATCCGGTTATTCCGGTTAAACTGTATGGTTCCAGTTATTCCGATTAAGCAATATGGATCCGGTTATTCCGGTTAAGCTGTATGGATCCGGTTATTCCGGTTAAGCTGTATGGATCCGGTTATTCTGTCTTCAGCAGGTCATCAGTTGGTTCTGAAATTCCTGGCGCTGTTCTTTAACTGGGAGACGTTTATCTTCCTTTCCAGTTGTGCTTTGCTGGCTTGGAGCCCTCCAAGCCTGCGCCAGCCAGGTTATCCTATCCAGACCACCACTTATACTCCCTCTATTCCCTGTTTGTTTATAAGCCTATCAAGATAAATGTGAGACCAAAAGAGAAAATGCTGGAAAATCTCAGCAGGTCTGGCAGCATCTGTAAGGAGAGAAAAGAGCTGACGTTTTCCAGTCCAGATGACCCTTTGTCAAAGCTGCTTAGTCTTAAATGTGGCTAACGTAACTGCTTCAACCACCTCACTTGGCAGTGCATTCCAGGCCCCACCAAACCCTGTGTAAAACATTTCCCCTGCATATCTCCACTGAACCTTTTCCCCACTTGCCCTGAACTTGTGCCCCCTTGTAATTGTCTTTTCTGCCCTGGAAAAAAAGCTTCCAACTGTTCACCCTATCTATACCCCTCATAATTTTATAAGCTTCCACTGGGTCACCTCTCAGCCTCTGTCTTTCCAGTGGGCACAATCCCAGTTGATTCAATCTCTCCTCAAAGCTAATATCCTCCATAGGCAACCTTATCCTGGTAAACCTTTTCTGTACTCTCTTCAAAGCCTCCGCATCCTTCTGTCAGTGTGGTGAATAGAATTGGATACAGTATTCCAAACGTGGTCTAACCAATGTTTTATGCAACCGTAACATAATTTACCAACTTTTATACTTGATTCCCCTGGCTGATGAAGGCAAGTATGCCGTATGCTTTCTTCCCCACCTTTTCCACCTGTGCTGCCACTTTTAAGGATCTGTGGACCTGTACTCCCAGATCCCTCTGCGCGTCTCTGCTCCTGATGGTTCTGTCATTTATTTTGTAGCTCCCACCTGAATTTGATTGACCAAAATGCATCACCTCGCGTTTAAATTCCATCTGCCACTTCTCCACCCAATTTTCCAGCCTATCTATATTATCTGACAATTTTCATCACTATCCACAAATCTTAGTATCATCTGCGAACTTGCTAATCAAGCACAGTGGAACTACAACATCAGGCTATCACACACGTAGAGTTGCAGTTAGTTGTTTTTAACCCCTTTTCTTGTGCATTCCTGGAAGGGAAAAATTACAAACAGGTCTGGGACATAGCTTCTGGGAGATGATTCCTGCTAAGGTGATAATCAGCTCCCATTATCTCCACAGGGAATTACAATTTACCATTACCGGAGGCACCAATGCCTCTACTTTCTCAGGAGGCCAAGGAAATTCGGCATGTCTGCTATTATTCTCACCAGCTTTTACAGATGCACCATAGGAAGCATTCTTTCTGGTTATATCACAACTTGGTAAGGCTCCTGCTCTGCCCAAGACTGTAAGAAACTACAAAAGATTGTGAATGTAGCCCAATCATCACGCAAACCAGCCTCCCATCCATTGACTCTGTCTACACTTCCTCAGCAAAGCAGCCAGCATAATTAAGGACCCCACGCACCCCGGGCATTCTCTCTTCCACCTTCTTCCATTGGGAAAAAGATACAAAAAGCTGAGGTCACGTACCGACTGACTCAAGAACAGCTCCTTCCCTGCTGCTGTCAGACTTTTGAATGTATTAAGTTGATCTTTCTCTACACCCTCGCTGTGACTGTAACACTACATTCTGTACTCTTTCCTTTCCTTCTCTATGAATGGTCTGCTCTGTCTGTATTGTGCGTAAGAAACAATGCTTTTCACTGTATGTTAATACATGCGACAATAATAAAACAAATCAAAAAATGTTTTTTGTATTGCTTCTTCCTTTGTAATGCCTCTCTCAAAATAAGGATGAGATATTCTTTTGTCTTTCGGGACTGAGTGTGATCCACACAGGAACATTACAGGCTGTCAGTGAATGACATTCTCAGAGTTTATATTCCCAGCCCTGTGTAACTTTGGGGTGTGTGTGAGAGAGAGAGAGAAGGGCTATGACCCATTGCGACAGCAGCTTCTATCCAGCAATGTGTTCAAACTGCTTTTCAGAGACAGAAAATAACAAGTGTCTACCCCTGCCCCCTCCCCAATCTCCACTCCCATTCCCCCCCTCCCCCTCCCCATCTTCCCGCAACAAACTACCATCAGGTTAATGTATCTCACCATGTACCCTCTCAGTCAATCTCTTCTGACTCCACAAACACATCGAATTCTCTCACCCCAATCTCCTCTTCATTGTATGTGTGTGTGTGTGTACGTGCCTGCGTGCGTGGGGTGGGGGGATGGGGGTGGTTAGGGGGCAGGGAGCAAGGGGGTAGAAAGCAGAAGCAACCTCCTTCTTGGGTGGAAATGAAGTCACACAGTGAAACACAGGGTCTCATGATTACAAAAGGTCATGAATGTAGCCCAATCCATCACGCAATCCAACCTCCCATCCATGGACTCTGTCTACATTTCCCGCTACCTCGGCAGAGCAGCCAGAATAATTAAGGACTGCACGCACCCCGGACATTCTCTCTTCCACCTTCTTCCATCGAGAAAAAGATACAAAAGTCTGAGATCACGTACCAACTGACTTAAGAACAGCTTCTTCCCTGCTGCTGTCAGACTTTTGAATGGACCCACCTCGCAACTGTAACACTACATTCTGCACTGTCTCCTTTCCTTCTCTATGAATGGTATGCTTTGTCTGTACAGGGCGCAAGAAACAATACTTTTCACTGTGTGTTAATACGTACGACAATAATAAATCAAATCGGATGAAAGAAGCCTGTGGGAGAGGCCGGTTTCACTGTGAAACCCTCTCTGCATTGACCCATTGGCTCAGGTAGTTCCTGTCCTTCTGATGCCAATCCTCGGGTGGGGCTCTCTCATTCTCACAATGCCAGCTGACCCCCTCATTCTATGATTCTGAGAGTTTCTGGAAGCTAAACCAACACGTGGCGTTGGCATTTCCACCACCTACAAACTCTCCCCATCAGTTTCCGTCTTGGCCATGAAGCTAGGTTGGAAAGCTGGGCTCTGCCCATTCCACACGGTCTCTCCCTTGAGCTCTGATGCTGCCAGACTGCAAAGGGCAAAGCATCCGAGGATGCCTCCAATTTGGAGAGGGACATCTTGCACAGATGTGTAAACAATATCCTGGACCATCCCCAGAACGCAGAAAGGATTAGGCCAATGCATAGACTCATGAGCTTCAGATTGAGAGTTGGAAAAGGTTGTTGCAGTCTGTCCACTTCACGCAAAATGAAATCCAAGCCAGAATGGATTAAACATTCAGCAGCTTGGAACTTGGCATAGTCCTGCCAAGCAAAGAGTCTTCAAAGAGACAACAGGATAGCAGAGTGGAACTGGAATGTCAGATTCAGGGGTTTAATCCCGTGAGCTGAATGCAAAGTGTCTCTGCTTAAAATCCTTCTGCACTCCCTCCTCACCCCAGCAATCGCTGCCCCTCTCCAGCCTTTGCACTGTCAGTATGAGATACACACACCTCCCCAAAGGAGCAATCTTGGCCCAGTCAAATGTCGACTGGCTATTGGAGCGTTGAGGGCAGCCTGTTCAAATCCTACCCTCACACGATCTGTAAATAGAACCAGCATAGAACCCCTACAGTGCAGAAACAGGCCCTTCGGCCCATCCAGTCTGCACCGAACACAATCCCACCCAGACCCTATCCCCATATCCCTACACATTTTACCTGCTAATCCCTCTAACCTACACATCCCAGGACACTAAGGGGCAATTTTAGCATAGCCAATGAACCTAACCCGCACATCTTTGGACTGTGGGAGGAAACCGGAGCACCCGGAGAAAACCCACGCAGACACAAGGAGAATGTGCAAACTCCACACAGGCAGTGACCCCGAGCCGGGAATCGAACCCAGGACCCTGGAGCTGTGAAGCAGCAGTGCTAACCACTGTGCTACCGTGCCGCCCTACACTCTGATTGAAAAAGGCAAGTGTCCCGTATGCCTTTTTCATCACCCTACTGACATACCCTACTGCTTTCAGAGATCTGCGGACAAATACACCAAGGTTCCTTCCTTCCTCAGAACTTCCTAGTGTCCTGCCATTCATTGAATACTTCCTTGTCAAATTTAATTAGTGTCCTAAAAATGCAGTGGAGAGGTTAGAGAGGAAGAATCTCTGAGACTGGCACTCAGGCAGCTGCAAGTGACAGCAGCCCATCATTTGAGGAGCCCGGATATCTCAGAGGACTGAAGGAGTTGACAGAGAGAGAGAGAGAGGGACAGACAAGGGGATAGAGGGATGTAAAGACAAGGAAGAGAATCTTCAAATCAAGACGGGGCTTTATTGGGAAGCCCGTAAGGGCTGGCGAGCGCTGGGGGTGATAAAGGGACAACACAGGGTGGCACAGCGGGTTAGCAATGCTGCCTCACCGTGCCAGGGACCCAGGTTCAATTCCCAGCTTGGGTCACTGTCTGCACGTTCTCTCCGTGTCTGCGTGGGTTTCCTCCGCGTGCTCCAGTTTCCTCCCACTGTCCAAAGATGTGCGGGTTAGGTGCACTGGCCAGGCTAAATTGACGCGCAGTGCCCCGGGGATGTGTCGGTTAGAGGGATTAGCCGGGTAAATATGTGGAGGTATGGGGATAGGGCCTGGGTGGGATTATAATTAGTGCTGACCCGATAGGCCAAATGGCCTCTTTTCTGCACTGAAGGGTTTCTATGATTTTTTTTTGACAGAACTTGAATCCTCCAGAGATGAACAGGTTAGGTGGATTGGCCATGCTGAATTGCCCCTTAGTGTCAGGGGAACTAGCTAGGGTAAATACACGGGGTTATGGGGATAGGGCCTGGATGGGATTGTGGTTCGTGCATGCTCAATGGGCCGAACGGCCTCATCCCGTACTGTGGGGATTCTGTGAGTTAAGGCAGCAGAATTTTGGGTGATGCGACGCTCACACAGGGAGGAAGAGTTATTGGAATTCTTGAATGTTGAGCTAACAAAGGCAGCAGCAGGAACTGTGCTAATGAAGGGGCAGTAATTCCCTCCCCCCATTCCCCCCCCCCCCCCCCCGCCAATCCCCCATCTCCCCCCTCACCTCTCTCCCCCAACACCAAGCAAACGAACTGAACGTTAACTCTGGCTTTATGCCTTTTGCTGCTGACAGAATTTACAAACAGCGGTACAGAGAGATCGCGATGGAGGGAAGGTAACGCTGTCAAAGTGATGGGATTAAGCACGTCAGGACCAGATCTGAGCAACTTTAATCTGCATGACTCGCTGATAAGGACAGAGCCACGTGAGAAATAGTTTTGAGAGCCAGCTGCCAGTCATCTCAGCATCAAAGTCTCCTTCTGAGGCAAAAGGCCGAGGCCTGAGAGGAGACAGGGGTCATGATGTGGGAATGCCGGCGTTGGACTGGCGTAAACTCAGTAAAAAGTCTGACAACACCAGGTTTTAGTCCAACCGATTTATTTGATAATATTCTCACAAGCTTTCGAGGGGGCTGCCTCTTTGTCAAGTCAAGAGAATGTTCTCCATTCACCTGACGAAGAGGCAGCCCCCTCGAAAGCTTGTGAGAATATTATCAAATAAATCGGTTGGACTAAAACCTGGTGTTGTCAGACTTTTTACTGAGGAGACAGGGGGCCATGGGAGGCTGGGGCCCGAAAGGAGGCCAGGGCCTGTGCAGGCTGAGGCCTGCAGGAGAACCTGTGGGAGGCTGGAGCCTGTGAAAAGGCTGGGGGCTATGGGAAGGTTGGGGCCTATAGAAGGCCAGGGGCCTGAGGGAGGCTACAGCCTGAGAGGAGGCCGGGGGGCCTGCGGGAGAGCTGGAGCCTGCGGGAATCAGGGGCTTGTGGCAGGCTGGGATTTAGAGGAGGGATGGAGCCTGTGCGAGGCTGGGGGCCTGAGAGGAGGCCGGGGGGCCTATGGGAAGCCGGGGTCTGAGAGGAGTTTGCACATTCTCCCCGTGTCTGCGTGGGTTTCCTCCGGGCGCTCCGGTTTCCTCCCACACCCCAAAGATGTGCTCTCAGGCTAATCGGTTTTTACCAAATTCTCACTATTTCTTCCCTGAATCTGACTGAGTAGGGTTCCATTCATAGATATGCAGGGTAGAATAGGTGTAGGGTGATGTGGCGGCGCGGGCTCGTTGGGCCGAAGGGCCTGTTTCCCGTGCTGGGTTGTTCTTTGTTCTTTGTAGGAGGCTGGGGCAGGATATTAGTATTTTACTCATTGAGAGACTAAGGAGAATTGAAATGGTAGATTGTGAGGAAGGGTGTCATAGTTTGCAGGGAGACTTAGAAAGGTTGCAGAGCTGGGCTGCGAGGTGGCGGATGGAGTTTAATGTGGAGAAGTGTGAGGTAATTCATTTCGGTAGGAGTAACAGATGTGTCGAGTATAGGGCTAACGGGAGGACTTTGAATAGTGTGGAGGAGCAGAGGGATCTAGGTGTATGTGTACATAGATCCCTGAAAGTTGGGAGTCAAGTAGATAAGGTTGTTAAGAAGGCATACGGTGTCTTGGCGTTTATTGGTAGGGGGGTTGAATTTAGGAGTCGCAGCGTCATGATGCAACTGTACACATCTCTGGTGCGGCCGCACTTGGAGTTTTGTGTGTAGTTCTGGTCCCCACATTACAGGAAGGATGTAGAGGCTTTGGAGAGGGTGCAGAGGAGGTTTACCAGGATGTTGCCTGGTATGGAGGGGAAATCCTATGAGGAGAGATTGAGAGATTTGGGGTTGTTTTCGCTGGAAAGAAGGCGGCTAAGAGGGGATCTCATTGAAACATATAAGATGATTAGAGGTTTAGACAGGGTAGATAGTGATAGCCTTTTTCCTAGGATGGAGAAAGCTAGCACGAGGGGGCACGATTTTAAATTAAGGGGGGGTAGTTATAGGACTGATGTCAGGGGTAGGTTCTTTACCCAGAGGGTGGTGAGGGACTGGAATGCCCTGCCAGCTGCAGTTGTAAATGCGCCTAGTTTGGGGGCGTTTAAAAGATCTGTGGATGGGTTTATGGATGAAAAGGGATTGGTTTAGGCTAGTGGGTCATTGTTTTGTAACTGGTCGGCACAACATCGTGGGCCGAAGGGCCTGTTCTGCGCTGTAATGTTCTATGTTCTATGTTCTAGGGTTGGGATGGGTATAGCGCTCTGCTATTCCAAGATTCTGGGTCCCGTTTCACCATTTCAATTCCTCGTGGGCCGAAGGGCCTGTTCTGCGCTGTAATGTTCTATGTTCTAAGTGCTGGGCAGACTTGAACTGGAATTATTTCAGATTCGACTTTTAGGCTTATTCTCAGGTGGCCCCATACGCACTTTGTCTGAAAAAATATTAGCAATTCCGAATCGTACAAGCCTGTGGGTGGGGCTTAGTGTGCCCAAATCCCTGCAGCTCCGATCCAAGCCTCCAACTGCGCATGCACAGAAAAAAAATAGAATGCTGTTCTCCTGTCACAACCCTCCTGGGTGGGATAATGCCTCACCCTGCCTCCCACAAACATTGCCCCAACCCCACAACATTATTGACGCCCTTATCTCCCCACCCTCCTCTCACCACCCAGACTGATCGCAGGCCCCTTCCTCTTCTCCCTCACTGATCTAAAACAGAGAGCTCTCGGATGCTCGGCACTTAACTCCTCACTAACTGGAGGGCCCAATCGGACTTCCATGGAGCATGGGGTTAGACACAGAGTAAATCTCTCTCTACACTGTCCCCATCAAACACTCCCAGGACAGGTACAGCACGGGGTTAGATACAGAGTAAAGCTCCCTCTACACTGTCCCCATCAAACACTCCCAGGACAGGTACAGCACGGGGTTAGATACAGAGTAAAGCTCCCTCTACATTGTCCCCATCAAACA
Organism: Prionace glauca; assembly: GCA_037974335.1. NCBI lineage: Eukaryota > Metazoa > Chordata > Chondrichthyes > Carcharhiniformes > Carcharhinidae > Prionace > Prionace glauca. Next base: position 6,166,595 of record CM075753.1, on the reverse strand, counting down.
CTCCCAGGACAGGTACAGCACAGGGTTAGATACAGAGTAAAGCTCCCTCTACACTGTCCCCATCAAACACTCCCAGGATAGGTACAGCACGGGGTTAGATACAGAGTAAAGCTCCCTCTACACTGTCCCCATCAAACACTCCCAGGATAGGTACAGCACGGGGTTAGATACAGAGTAAAGCTCCCTCTACACTGTCCCCATTAAACACTCCCAGGACAGGTTCAGCACGGGATTACATACAGAGTAAAGCTCCCTCTACACTGTCCCCCCATCAAACACTCTCAGGACAGGTACAGCACGGGGTTAGATACAGAGTAAAGCTCCCTCTACACTGTCCCCCCTATCAAACACTCCCAGGACAGGTACAGCACGGGGTTAGATACAGAGTAAAGCTCCCTCTACACTGTCCCCATCAAACACTCCCAGGACAGGTACAGCATGGGGTTAGATACAGAGTAAAGCTCCCTCTACACTGTCCCCCCATCAAACACTCTCAGGACAGGTACAGCACGGGGTTAGATACAGAGTAAAGCTCCCTCTTCCCTCTATACTCCACCTATATAGGTTTTGCCTATAGGAGCCATTGTGTATTCTTGATGCTGAGTAGTCAGAGTTTTGGTTGTGTGTTGTTGCAGATGTGGAGGTTGCATGTTGAGTTTTACACTGGCAGGAAAGGAGAGATTCATTCAAGCACAGATCCCAACTTGGGGAGTTGGGCTTTGCCAAGCAAAGGAGGGTTTTAGTTAGCACTGTGTCCAATTTCCGATGGGCCACGGGTTCCACGCTGTGACCCCCAGCGTCTGCATCTTGTGTCTTCAAACTAGCACCGAGAACTGCGTGTTAAAGCCCATGCTGTCTCCAGTATTGAGGGAGATGCTGTTGTTCAGGTAAAGGTTGTTAGATCGAGCTCCCTGACCGTCCCCCGGTGGTGGTGGTGGGGATGGAAGGGTACTGTTTCCACATTCCAATTCTGCACAGGTTAAATCACAGCAGTGAGGTGGGTGGGGTGGGTGGGGTGGGGGAGGTGGGAGAAGAGAGAGAGAGAGAAGGGACATGACCTATTCATTGCACCCTTAATTAACCCACAGGGTGATGGGTCACCTGAGGCCACAACTGCTGCTGTGGGTACCAGGGGCAGCAGTGAGTAAGCAGGTGGCAGCCACTGGGTTTTATGTCCCCCCCCCCCACCCCCACCACAAGGCCTTCGATCTCACTGGCAGGGAAAACAAACCCATTCCATAAAATAACCCATGGCATTATTTCAAACAGGAACAGTTCTGTTCCCCAAAGTCTGCTGGCCAATACTTAACCCTCAGAAACAGATCATTCATCTCGCTGCTGGTTGTGGGATCTTGCTGTGTGTAAATTGGTTCCCTGAATCACAGCAGTAACTACATTCCTTTCATTATCTGTGGAAGATGCTCTGGTGATTAGAACATCATTCTATAAAGCCTGAATTCTCATTTCACCCTTTGCTGTTGTTTGGAGTTGAATAGTTTAAGCTGCAGAGTTTCAGGGTTCATGTCACACTATCTGTAACCCCCGTGACTTGCCTGGGTTTGCAAAATCCACTAACTGTCCTGTCTGGAGACAATATACATCTCTTCAACCTGTGCTTAAGGCTCTCTCTACTCACATAGTCTGTACTTTTAAGAGTTGGTTACCTGTAAAGACTCGCATTCCAACCATTATTTTGTAATTGAGTTTGTGTCTGTATATGCCCCACTTGTGAATAGAACTCCGCTCACCTGATGAAGGGGCAGTGCTCCGAAAGTTTGTGATACCAAATAAACCTGTTGGGCTTTAACCTGGCGTCGTGAGACTTCTTACTGTGCCCACCCCAGTCCAAATGGCGGCATCTCCACATCACTGCAGAGTTTGGGCATTGATCTAATCCAGAATTTTTAATAAATCCATTCCCCTCAACCGTGTATGCCGGGATCAGGAATCGATCCGGGGCCACAGCTGACTCAGGCTGGCGTTCAGTGGGAGCACTAACAGGAGCTGGGCATTAGACAAAGTCAATGGGGGTGATTCTCCCGGCCTGCTGCGCTGTATTTGTCGCTCAGCGGACTCCAGCGGAGGGCGTCCTGCGGGATTCCCATTGGGAGCTGCGACTTTCACATGTCTCCCAGCACCAGGTTTCCAGTCCGTCAGCTCCCTGCTAAAGATCAGCATGGAGGTGAGTAAATTATTAAAACGAGCATTTAAATACCGACTTAAATACCATTAGCGGGTCCGAGCGAGACGGAAAATTTCCGCCCAATGTGAAAGATTAAGTGATCAGAACAGAGTCGCAGATGATTCACTACAGACCGCTCGAGAATCTAATTTACACACAGTAACTGTTCAGATAAGATCCTGAATTGTAAATAACAAGACAACTGAAAATGGGTTGGGGAGGGTTTGAATTTATTCACTCGTTCTGCCGCTAGACATTCTGGATTAATTCCAGCTGCCTTTAAATTACTGCAAATTGATTCACAAAGTCTGACCCTCCCAGTGTGTGATGAAAAGTTGTACAAACTGTTCCAACACAACAAACACAAGAGTCATCACACTGACCCTCTCCACAATTTCCTGATCACAGCCTTTCCCCTGGGGAATAATGCTGCCAGAAAACTCTCCCAGCGGAATAGGAGACTGGGTGGCATGGTGGCACAGTGGGTTTGCACTGTTGCCTCACAGCGCCAGGGACCCAGATTCTATTCCCAATTTGAGTCACTGTCTGCACATTCTTTCGGTGTCTGCGTGGGTTTCCTCCGGTTTCCTCCTACAGTCCGAAAGATGGGCTGGTTAGGTCGATTGGCCATGCTAAATTCTCCCCAGTGTGCCTGAACAGGCACCAGAGTGTGGCAACTAGGGGATTATCACAGTAACTACATTGCAGTGTTAATGTCAGCCTTACTTGTGACGTTAACAAAACTTAGATTGTTCTGATTTCTTTCCAATAGAAACTACAATTGTGCAAGATCTCTGGATCTCGCCAGATGTGAGAGAATAATTGAAACAGGACCACTTCTCCTGGTCCGAAAGATTAAGCCATTGTTTATGCTCCTTTAAATCACTTTTCCCGTTTCCGAAAGATGATTTCTATTGGATTATAATGGGCTTTGACATTGATTGGGAATGGACAAACATCCGCCAGGATTCCTGCTCTGGTCAATACTTACTGACCATCTGCAAAACATTCCCCAACAATACTAGGAGAGAATGTACCCATTATGGCTCCCACTATTCAAAAGATTTTTACCTCATATTATCAGAGTTAGCTACGGAATGGTGACTTGGTACGAGTGGAACCCATCCTCATACCTCAAACACTACCTTCAGGAACTGGATCCCAGTGAGAGTCAGCACCTTCAGGAACTGGATCCCAGTGAGAGTCAGCACCTTCAGGAACTGGATCCCAGTGAGAGTCAGCACCTTCAGGAACTGTATCCCAGTGAGAGTCAGCACCTTCAGGAACTGGATCCCAGTGAGAGTCAACACCTTCAGGAACTGTATCCCAGTGAGAGTCAGCACCTTCAGGAACTGTATCCCAGTGAGAGTCAGCACCTTCAGGAACTGTATCCCAGAGAGAGTCAGCACCTTCAGGAACTGTATCCCAGTGAGAGTCAGCACCTTCAGGAACTGGATCCCAGTGAGAGTCAGCGCCTTCAGGAACTGTATCCCAGAGAGAGTCAGCACCTTCAGGAACTGTATCCCAGTGAGAGTCAGCACCTTCAGGAACTGGATCCCAGTGAGAGTCAGCACCTTCAGGAACTGTATCCCAGTGAGAGTCAGCACCTTCAGGAACTGGATCCCAGTGAGAGTCAGCACCTTCAGGAACTGGATCCCAGTGAGAGTCAGCACCTTCAGGAACTGTATCCCAGTGAGAGTCAGCACCTTCAGGAACTGGATCCCAGTGAGAGTCAGCACCTTCAGGAACTGGATCCCAGTGAGAGTCAGCACCTTCAGGGACTGGATCCCAGTGAGAGTCAGCACCTGCAGGAACTGTATCCCAGTGAGAGTCAGCACCTTCAGGAACTGGATCCCAGTGAGAGTCAGCACCTTCAGGAACTGTATCCCAGTGAGAGTCAGCACCTTCTGGGTAGTGCCCTCCCTATCAGCACTGTGGGTGTACATACAATAGATGGACTGCAGTGACCACAGGCAGCGCAGCACCACCTTCTCATGGGCAATTAGGGATTTACAATGAATTCTGGGGTCATCAGCAATGCCCATGTCCCTTAAATGTGAAGGAAAGCTTCTACAAAGGCTTGTCTGATTGTTAATTCTAGAATATGTATCCTTCCACAGAATTCCATCTCCAACCCTGGGCATACATATCCCATTCACTCAATCCACAGACCCCTCAGAGAAGCCAGACCCTCCACACCTCTGCCCAACACTCTCGCCAATCACATCCCACCATTAGAGCCAACAGAGTGTTACACTCATCAACTACCTTCAAGATTCCCATAAAGTCAGCGGTTACATTTCAAAGCCACTTCAGTTCAGAGTGATGTGCTCTGAATCACACTGTCTAAGGTTATTTGGGGCTTTCTATAAAATCCAGGTGAATCGTAAAGCAGACACACAGTTACAGTCTGCAGGCTGAGGCAATAGTCCACAAGACAGCATTCATTTCAAATTTTATGGCTCATAAATGTATCTTTCCACATTCACACTGTGCATCTTAAAGTCTCTATATACGCAATTCACAGAATTGAGAAGGAACAAAACAGTACAGCACAGGAACAGGCTCTTCGCCCCTCCAAGCCTGTGCTGGTCATGATGCCCTAACTAAACAATAAACCTTTGCCCTTACTTGGTCCGTATCCCTCTATTCCCTCTCCATTCAAGTTCTATTTATTAGTGACACAAGTTGGCTTCCTTTATCACCGCAATGAAGTTACCATGAAAATCCCCTTGTCGCCACACTCCGGCGCCTATTCGGGTACACTGAGGAGACTTTAGCATGGCCAATGCACCTAACCGGAACATCTTTCAGACTGTGGGAGGAAACCAGAGCACCCGGAGGAAACCCACGCAGACACGGAGAGAACCCGCTGACTCTGCACAGACAGTGACCCAAGTGGGGAATTGAACCCAGATCCTTGGTGCTGTGAGGCAGCAGCACTAACCACTGTGCCAGCTATTGTCAACAGTGAAATGATGAGAAAGCTCAGTGAAAAGTCAAGGTCCAAATGATGGTATGGCAGTGAGACTAAATGATCCGCAAGGAGCAGTGAATGGGTGACACCAAACGTGAGGTTTAAACAACTAGAAAAGGAAAGAATGAAGAAGATGAGAACTCCACAGAATTTTAGTTTGATTTGACCTGATTTATTATTGTCAGATGTATAGTGAGAAGTATTGTTTCTTATGCATTATACAGACAAAGCATACTGTTCATACAGAACGAAAGGAGAGAGTGCAGAATGTAGTGTTACAGTCATAGCTGGGGTATAGAGAAAGATCAACTTAGTGTGAGGTAAGACCATTCAAAAGTCTGACAGCAGCAGGGAAGAAGCTGTTCTTGAGTCGGTCGGTACGTGACCTCAGACTTTTGTATCTTTTTCCCGAAGAAGAAGGTGGAAGACAGAATGTCCGGGGTGCGTGGGGATATTAATTATGCTGGGCTGCTTTGCTGAATTCCTGAGAGTTGGATGTGATCTGATGAGTCATAGAAGATCATAGAATCCCTACAGTGCAGGAGGCACTTTGGCCCATCCAGCTACAATCCCACCCAGGGATTGTACACCACCCAGGGACTGTACACCACCCAGGGATTGTACACCACCCAGGGATTGTACACCACCCAGGGACTGTACACCACCCAGGGATTGTACACCACCCAGGGACTGTACACCACCCAGGGACTGTACACCACCCAGGGATTGTACACCACCCAGGGATTGTACACCACCCAGGGACTGTACACCACCCAGGGATTGTACACCACCCAGGGACTGTACACCACCCAGGGATTGTACACCACCCAGGGATTGTACACCACCCAGGGACTGTACACCACCCAGGGATTGTACACCACCCAGGGATTGTACACCACCCAGGGATTGTACACCACCCAGGGACTGTACACCACCCAGGGATTGTACACCACCCAGGGATTGTACACCACCCAGGGATGACACCAAACATTTACCTTAACTAGTCCCCCCTGATGCTAAGAGATAATGTAGCACGGCCAATCCACCTAACCCACACATTTTTGGACTGTGGGAGGAAACCAGAGCACCCGGAGGAAACTCATACAGCCACAGGGAGAAGGTGGAAGGTGCAGACTCCGCACAGGTGGAGGTCCACCTCGTGTCAAACGAGGGGCTTTCACGCGGCGGGTCGTGCCTGGGCTACTCTTGGAAGTTCCAGGAGTGGCCTAGTACTTCGTGTCGGTGTGTGTGCTTGATCCTGGACCGGTAGATGGGCGCCGCAACAGCTCAGTGACTAGCACTGCTGGCTGTGCAGGATTTGGGCCTGTGTCTGTGGGAGTTTGCGCATTCTCCCTGTGGTTGCGTGGGTTTCCTCCGGGCGCTCCGGTTTCCTCCCACACCCCAAAGATGTGCTCTCAGGCTAATCGGTTTTTACCAAATTGACACTATTTCTTCCCTGAATCGGACTGAGTAGGGTTCCATTCATAGACACGCAGGGTAGAATAGGTGTAGGGTGATGTGGCGGTGCGGGCTCGTTGGGCCGAAGGGCCTGTTTCCCGTGCTGGGTTGTTCTGTGTTCTTTGTTCTAGATGATAACCCAAACCGGGAACTGAACCGGGTCCCTGGAGCTGTGAGGCAGCAGAGCTCACCACTGTGCCGCCTCAGATGGCCCATTTTATTTTTAAAAGCCCACAGTACCTGGTATTCCCAGGCGATCTCCCATCCAAGTACTAAAACCTGGTGTCGTCAGACTTTTTACTGTGTTTACGCCAGTCCAACGCCGGCACACCCATAGAACCCTACAGTGCAGAAACAGGCCCTTCGGCCCATCGAGTCTGCACCGAACACAATCCCACCCAGACCCTATCCCCATGCTAATCCCTCTAACCTACACATCCCAGGACACTAAGGGGCAATTTTAGCATAGTCCACATCATGGCTTTTTGAGATCAGACGAGGTTGGGCGTTTTCAGAGTCTTTGAATATAGGAAAGGCTGTGAGAACAGGAAGGTAGCAGTGCCGAGAGAATATTCAGAGTAACACCAACTAAAACCGTCAGTGAAACCAAACGTGAGTGGTGCTGTGTTTGAGCAGACTGAGCTGGGTTGTGCTGAGTTGAAGTGATGGTGCGTCATTGTGCAATATCACACTGGCTTACAGAATGTCATTGCATTGAGTATAGCGGCTTATCCCCTCTTTGACACTGATGCACAGGACCACAGACTCCCACATTTTGGGTGAAGAACGTTAAATGTCACAATTACTCATCATTTATTAAATATTGCAGATATATTTACTGCAAATCAAGTCATAAAATGAGAAAAACCAAAACAGGGTCAATCCACACAGTATCTGTGACTCACTCGATTTAATTGTAACGTTCTGTTTTATTGTGTGGGGGGGTGGGGAGCAGGAATCAGATGTTTGCTGAGATTTATAATATTATTGTGATCCCCGCACGTTGACCCATTGGAAGCCTATCAAAGCCTTCACGCTGGGGAGGTTCCTGCAGCTTTCTCTACAGGACAAATGGTCATTTACAGACCAGGAAAGTTATCATTATCCAGTAGATGGTTTAAGCAGGGCTGGAGCAGTATGGCAGAGCTGGGTGCATCATTTTATGCCCATCACAGTGCAGAAGGAGGCCATTCAGCCCATCAAGTCTGCACTGAAAACGATCCCACGCTCGCCCTATCCCCGTAGCCCTACATATTTGCCCTGTTAATCCCTCTAACCTACGCATCTCGGGACACTAGGGGTCAATTTAGCATGGCCAATGCGCCTAACCCACACATCTTTGGACTGTGGGAGGGAACCGGAGCACCTGGAGGAAACCCATGCAGACATGGGGAGAAAGTGCAGACTCCGCACTGACAGTGGCCCGAGCCAGGAATTGAACTCGGGTCCCCAGCACTGTGAGGCAGCAGTGCTAACCCACTGTGTCACCGTGCTGCCGGGGAATCGAACCCGGGTCCCTGGCGCTGTGAGGCAGCAGCGCTAACCCACTGTGCCACCGTGGCTGTCCCCATTGGGTGATTGTTAGTTCTGAATAATTAACGTCTGTCATTTTCAGGCATTTAGGGTCGGAGTGCAGGAGAAAGGAGCTTTCACATTGTCCCAGCGAGTACTCTCAGCACTGAGATACACTCTCCCTGCTGCAAACATAGGAATTAGGAGCAGGAGGAGGCCATTCAGCCCTTCGAGCCTGCTCCACCATCCAATATGAGCATGGCTGATCCTCTATCCCAACGTCATACTCTCACACTCTCCCCACACCCCTTGATGCCGTTAGAATTGAAAATAATCTATCTCCATCTTGTATATATTCAGTGACCTCCACAGCTTTCTGTGGTAGAGAATTCCACAGGTTCACCTCCCTCTCAGTGAAGGAATATCTCCTCATCCCAGTCCCAAATGGTCGTGTGAAGAAGTTCCTCCTCAACTCAGTCCTAAATCTGCTCCCCCTTATTTTGAGGCCATGTCCCCTAGTTCTAGTTTCACCCACCAGCGGAAACAACTTCCCTGTTTCTATCTTATCTATTCACTTCATAATCTTACATGTTTCTATAAGATCTCCTCATTCTTCTGAATTCCAATGAGTATAGCCCCAGTCTACTCAGTCTCTCTTCATGAGCCAACACCATCAACTCCGGAATTAACCTAGTGAATCTCCTCTGCACCCCCTCCAGTGCCAGTATATCCTTTCTCAAGTAAGGAGACCAAAACTGAACACAGTACTCCAGGTGTGGCCTCACCGGTACCTTATACAGCTGCAACATAAGAACATAAGAAATAGGAGCAGGAGTAGGCCATCTAGCCCTTCGAGCCTCACTGTTTTTAAACTCCATCCCTCCAGCAATGAAGGACAAAATTCCATTTGCCTTCTTAATTATCTGCTGCACCTGCAAACCAACTCTTTGAGATTCCTGCACAAGGACACCCAGGTCCCTCTGCACAGCAACATGCTGCAATTTTTTTACCGTTTAAATAATAGTCCAATTCCTACCAAAATGGACGACCCAGGTCATACAGGCCCGGTCGAACCAAGCTGTTCTGATAGGACAGTCCCATCAACCCTGGTATCAACCTAATGACCCTCCCCTGTCACCCAGTGTTGGAAAATGGGTGTTAGCACAAAATTAGCCATGTAAACAAAGTGGAGAATCCTGGGATACTTTCTAACACCAATCCTGACACACACCAAACAAGTATCAGCTGACCAGAGAAGCAATCCAGATCAGACCTAAGACTGCAGAATTCTGGTGTTTGAGGCAAATAATAAAGATATCTTGGGAGTGGCACAGTGGGTTAGCACTGCTGTCTCACAGTGCCAGGGACCCAGGTTTGACTCCTGGCTTGGGTCACTGGCTGTGTGGAGTCTGTACATTCTCCCCGTGTCTGTGTGGGTTTCCTCCGGGTGCTCCAGTTTCCTCACACAGTCCAAATGACATGTTGGTTAGGGTGCATTGGCCGTGCTAAATTCTTCCTTAGTGTTTCCGAACAGGTGCTGGAGCATGGCGACTGGGGGATTTTCACAGTAACTTCATTGCAGTGTTAATATAAGCCTACTTGTGACACTAATAAATAAACTTTAAAACAACACACAATACAGTGAAGAGAGGCCAGTGAAATCTGAGAGTAAAACAAGGCGACTGAGCAAAATCAGGAAGAGAGGGTTGAAATTTCTTGGGTGAGTCATAAGAATTCATGATTTAGAAAGCCTGATGGGAAAGACCATTAGTAAAAGAGGTTGAGGTAGACAAAGAATGATCTTCCGATGGAGCCTCACAAATTGGGTGAATGTGCACCCGCAGAAGCTCTCTCAGGGTCTTATATATTTGAATAAGGTCACCCCTCACTTTTCTAAGCTCAAAGGAATACAGATCCAGATAGAGGAAACCTGTCAGATGGACATTGTCAAAAGATTGACATTGCTCTCACCATCACACCTGGGCAGCACAATAGCACAGTGGTGAGCACCGCTGCCTCACCCGGGTTCGATTCCCAACTCGGATCACTGTCTGTGCAGAGTCTGCATGTTCTCCCCATGTCTGTGTGGGTTTCCTCCGGGTGCTCTGGTTTCCTCCCACACTCCAAAGATGCATGGCTTAGATGGATTGGCCATGCTAAATTGCCCCTTAGTGTCCAAAGATGTGTAGGTTAGGGGGATTAGCCCTAGTAAATAAGTCTCCTGCCCATAGCTCCCAAGTGTATTTGTTGATTAATTTCAACCATCCTCTGTTGTAGCGAGTTCCATATTCTCACCGCGCTCTGAGTAAAGAGGGTTCCTCCTGAATTCCCTGTTGGATTTATAATGGCCATCTTATATTGATGCTTCCTGATTTTCCACAAGTGTAAATATGTTCCCTACATTTATCCTATCAATCCTCTTAATAATTTTCAAGATCTCCATCAGGCCACCTCTCAGCCTCTTTCTTTGAGATAATAAGTGTAGAGGCCTGTTTAATCTCTCCAAAGAGATTCTCTCAAAGTGTTCCTCACCATCCTGAAACTCTCTACATTCCCCTACAACAGTGACTACATTTCAAAAGTATTTAACTGGCTGTAAAATTCTTTGACACATGCTGAGCTTTCCAGTGCTACTTACCTGTAACCTTTTCATAGAATCACAGAATTCCCCACAGTACAGAAGGAGACCCTTCGCCCATCAAGTCTGCACTGTGTCTCCGAAAGAACATTTATACCTGGACATCCTCCCACCCCATCCTCATAACCCCATGTATTTACCCAGCTAATCCACCTCACCTACACATCTTTGGTCACTAAGGAGCAACTTAGCACGGCTAATCCACCTAACCTGCACATCTTTGGGCACTTAGGGGAAATTTAGCATGGCCAACCTACCTAACCTATGCATCTTTGGACACTAAGGGGCATCTTACCATGGCCAATCCACCTAACCTGCGCATCTTTAGACATTAGGGAGCAATTTAGCATGGTCAATTCACCTAAATTGCACATCTTTGGACACTAAGGGGCAATTTAGCATGGCCAATCCACCTAACCTACACGTTTTTGGAACGTGGGAGGAAACCGGAGCACCAGGAGGAAACCCATGTAGACGTGAGGAGAACGTGCAAACTCCACACAGACAGTGACCTAACCAGGAATCGAACCCAGGTCCCTGGCGCTGTGAGGCAGCAGTGCTAAGCACTGTGCCAGCGTGAGACCAGAAAGGGCGATGGTGTTAAGATAATGTGCAAATGATGGTGTGGACAAAGGTTTAGGAAGATGAGACAAGATCAGTGCTCAGCCAACCAGCAGAGGAAGTAATACTGTGATGGGTGAAAGGAGTGTGTTATTACTGCAGTGAACATCCCTAAGGCTGAAAAGACGGTTGTGAGAGGAATTAGGAATTCAGCTGTCCAACAAATCATATATCGGGGCAGTACGGTGGCACAGCGGTTAGCGCTGATGCCTCACAGGACCAGGGACCCGGGTTTGATTCAAAGAACAAAGAACAAAGAACAGCACGGGAAACAGGCCCTTCGGCCCAACGAGCCCGCGCCGCCGTCCCATTGTCTCACTGACCTATTCATGATTTTAGTCTATGCCTAATGTGCGAGGATCAGGGAGGTCCAATATAGGGACAATTTGTTACCCAATCAATCAGCCTAAAAGCACATTTTTGGGATGTGGGAGGAAACCGGAGCACCCGGAGGAAACCCACGCAACCACGGGGAGAACGCGCAAACTCCCACGGACACAGGCCCAAATCCATGTGTCCGCACAGCAACAGAGATAGTCTCTGAGCTGTCATGTTGCCCTCGAGACGGTCCAGTTTAAGCACACCGACGACATGAAGCAGTAGGCAACTCCCGAAGCAACATCCAAGAGCAAGACCAAGATTCCCAGCTTGGGTCACTGTGTGGAGTCTGCATGTTCTCCCCAAGTCTGTGTGGGTTTCCTCCGGGTGCTCTGGTTTCCTCCCATGGTTCAAAGATGTGCTGATTAGGTGGATTGGCCATGATAAATTGTCCCTTAGTGTCCAAAGATGTGTAGATTAGGTTGATTAGTGGGGTGAATGTGTGGGGCTTTGGGTGTAGACCCAGGGTGAGATGCTGTCACTCAATGGACAGTCAATGGGCTGAATGGCCTCCTTCTGTATGTAGGGATTTTACGGGAATCATAAATCTGACGATAATAGTCTGTTTCTATTGGATGTGTAGAAATAACTCACAATATATTCCTCATCTCTGTTCAGACCTGGCATAACCCTCCCTGAAGGGAAATTGTTTAAGCTGTTGTAATGGTTGGATAAATGTTTCGAAACGATGGCTCTATTCTCTCCCCACCGAGGCTGCCTGATCCGCTGAGATTTTCCAGCATTTCCTGTTTTTGTTTCAGGTTCCAGCATCCGCCGTATTTTGCCGAATTCCTGATCTTGTTCAGCTAACAGCCTACCAATCACCATTTAAACCCTGCTGTCCCTGCAGTTTCCCTGTTTCCACAGGGGTCCAAGTGAAGGAGCTGGCATTTGCCGCCAACCTACGGCTGGAATTCTCTGGCCCTTCACCCTCTGCCGCGCACTGCGAGCGAGGACAAAGAATTTGACACTCAGGAGAATCCCATTGGTGTGAATGGTTGGAAAATTCCTGCCGGTATGGGGGGTGAAGTGGAATATACAGCGAAATACTACCACCTCGCCTGCTCGTGGACAATGGAAATGGCCATTGACCTCAAGCAGGATTTCTGGTCCCAATGGAGCAGGGCTGTGAAATCCCATCCGCAGTGTTTTTTCATCTAACAATATAGCAAGGCAAGGGTTAAAAAAAGTCACAGCTGATTAACATCAGTGACATGCAGATATAGCAATCACTGATCCCTTCTGACAAACGTAGCAACGTGACTGAAATAAGGAGCCTATACTTACTGAATAGAATGAAAATGGTACAATTAAGGAACCTTTATTACTACAATCAGAATTGGCCACAAGGCAAGTGCCTGAATTTCAGAGACTGTATTCAGTGCTTACCGTATCTTTTATAGTCCTGGGACCATCTTCCTAATGGCACCAGTGTCACCATCTTCAAAGAAAAATAGCTCCAACTCTCCAACGAGTCCCTGGAGATGAATACTGTAACTTTTCCTATGATGTGAAATTAGCTATCTGGGCTTCTACGCAATTTATAGATGGCGGAACCGTCTATATCACAGAGGCGAACGGTAATAAAATCTGCTTTATATTTAGCAATTTAAATTTGTGTCAAAATCCATTTGATGCTGGTGAGCGAGGCACAGATGGGGGCATTTGATTAACGCTCATTAGACACAGAGATTTCATCCTGGAAAGTCTACTTGTGCTCCAGATCAAATCCATCTCCACCCCATCTCTCACTAACTGCCCCAAGACATCCTATCCATCTACAAGAGCAATGTTGGTATTGTTCTCGCTCTGAGATTTGGGTACATTAACTTGTTCCGGGGAAATTCATTATCGTTTTAGCTATCGCTTGAATCGATTTGGCTTATGGCTTTATACTTCAGAACAATACACTAACGGCTGTTTATCCTCTCCCCGCGCTATTCATTGCCCCAAAAATCAATTGATTCAAAGCCCAGGCTGCACTTGATGAGTTCCTTTTTCTTAAGTACCAGGCTGGGTTGCCCAATCAGCAACGTAGTCATTCGCTGGCCATAGCTAATTGTTCAAGTCAGATAAATCCAAGAATTAGGAATGGAGTTAATTAATAACTGGTATGTGTCTGGGATGAGTTGCCAGCAAAAGTGGTTGAGGCAGGGACGTTAACAACATTCAAAAGGCATTTGAAGAGATACATGGATAGGGAAAGGTTTGGAGGGATGTGGGCCAAGTGCAGGGAAATGGGGTTACCTTGGATGGGCATTTTGGTCAGTATGGACCAGTCTGGGCCGAAGGGCCTGTCTCCGTGCTGCAGGATTCTACCTGACTCTCTAACAATTCTAGCCCAAGAACACACCAACTGGCTGTGGCAGGAAAATGCCATTCAGCCCATCGGAGCTCAAATTTCCACTCTAACTCATTTAGGGGGTGGCACAATGGTTAGCACTGCTGCCTTATAGTGCCAGGGACCCAGGTTCAATCCTGGCATTGGGTCACTGCCTGTGTGGAACTTGTATGTTCTCCCTATGTCTGCATGGATTTCCTCCAGTTTCCTCCCACACTCCAAAGATACACGGGTTAGGTGGATTGGCCATGCTAAGCTGCAGTGTCAATGGGATTGGGATCATCCGTGCAGCCTCTATGAGCTGAATGACCTCCTTCTGCACTGTCGGGATCTCATTGAGACGTATAAGATGATGAAAGGGATGGATAGGATAGAGGTGGAGAGACTCTTCCCGCTCAAAAAAGACAGTAGGACTAGGGGGCACAGCCTCAAGATAAAGGGGGGGGGGCGGTTTAGAACGGAGTTGAGGAGGAACTTCTTCACTCAAAGGGTGGTGAATCTCTGGAATTCTCTGCCCGTTGAAGTGGTGGAGGCTGCCTCGCTAAATATTTTTAAGAAGCGGGTTGATGGGTTTTTGATAAGAGAGGGGATTAAGGGTTATGGGGAGAGGGCGGGAATGTGGAACTGAGCCATGACAGATCAGCCATGATCTTATTGAATGGCGGGGCAGGCTCGAAGGGCTAGATGGCCTACTCCTGCTCCTATTTCTTATGTTCTTATGTTCTTATGTATTCACCCCTTATCCAAAAACACTGTAATGTTTTAGTCTTTGCGACACTGTCTGGTAAACTATTCCAGGCATCCCTCACTCCCAGCAAAGAGTATTCTTAAAACCAATTTTTCACTAATTCAGAATTTGGTTCCACCTTGTTCAGTTACACTGAAGGAAATATTTTACAGGAGTATGAATGCTGTTGACCTTGAGGAGGGTATTTGACTCATCAATTCTGGCCAATCCAAAACTAATCCTATTGACTCTCTCCCCTGCCAGCCCTCATTCCCACAGTGGATTTTAAAAATACAGTGTCATTGGTCTCAACTGCTACCTGTGGAAAAGTATTCAATTCTCCAACAATATCCTCCATTAATTCAAGCACAAAATGTTGGAAACACTCAGCAGGTCAGGCAGCATTCATTTAGAGACTAAAACAGACCTCAATCCAATTTCCTCTGTGTCACAACGGAAATGCCTGTCAAGTCATACCTTCCAGCACCTTCTACCATCCTGCTCAATTTATACTGAACCTTCTCGAAAGTTTTAATACCATTTCACACGGACCTGTCTAAAGAGAGTTGTTTAGTTAATTTATTAGTGCGGCAAATAAGGCTTACATTAATACTGCAATGAAGTTACTGTGAAAATCCCCTAGTTGCCACACTCTGGCACCTGTTCGGGTTACACTGAGGGAGAATTTAGCACGGCTAATTCACCCTCACCAGCACATCTTTCGGACTGTGGGAGGGAACCGGGGCACCCGGAGGAAACCCACGCAGACACGGGGAGAATGTGCAGACTCCGCACAGACTGTGACCCAAGCCAGGAATCGAACCCGGGTCCCCTGCGCTGTGAGGCAGCAGTGCTAACCATTGTGCTGTCCACTGTGGGGGGAAACTGGTATGGAGCATAAACCCCAGTCTAGATTAGTTGGGCTGAATGCCTGCTCCTGGACTGAATAGAACAGAATCCCTGTAATGCAGAAGGAGGTCATTTG
The DNA here is from genome assembly GCA_037974335.1 of Prionace glauca. Taxonomy (NCBI): domain Eukaryota; kingdom Metazoa; phylum Chordata; class Chondrichthyes; order Carcharhiniformes; family Carcharhinidae; genus Prionace; species Prionace glauca. Next base: position 6,150,776 of record CM075753.1, on the reverse strand, counting down.
GCCCATCAAGTCTGGACCAATAACAATCCCAACCAGGCCTTTTCCCCATAACCCCAAGTGTTTACCCCAATAATCCCCTTAAACCTACCCATCTTTAAACACTAATTGGCAATTTAGCACGGTCAATCCACCTAACCCGCACATCTTTACACATTCTATGTGTTGTGACACATACTCCCTTCTTTCTTTGCACCATTTAGTATTTCCCTTCCTCAGGTCATCTGCCCAGAATATCAACTTTAAGTTTCTCTTAGGAATCAGGCATGGGGAATGCAGTGATTAGCACCGCTGCCTCACAGCGCCAGGGACCCGGGTTCAATTCTCGGCTTAGGTGACTGTCTGCGGGGTCTGCACATTCCCTTTGTGTCTGCGTGGGTTTCCTCCGGGGGCTCCGGTTTCCTCCCACAGTCTGAAAGTCATGCTGCTTAGGGTGCACTGGCCGTGCTAAATTCTCTCTCAGTGGACCTGAGCGGGCGCCAGAGTGTGGATGCTGGGGGGATTTTCACAATAACTTCATTGCAGTGTTAATGTAAGCAGACTTGCGACACTAATAAATAAACTTAAGCTTTCTCGATTAAGGCTACATGAAATGAATTGCCTCGAAGTGACTGGACAGCCATTTGCAGAGCAAGATCACTTTGTAAATTTATATTGAGTTCAGCTGGCTTTCTGGTGTCAACCTCGGTTCTGTGGTCAAGTATGAAATCTATCCTTTTTAGTTCTCAGACTGTGTGGTTAATTGTTGGGTTCCAGAGTATGGTGACTAGGAGAATTGTCGCATTAATTTCATTGCAGTGTTAATGTAAGACTTACTTCTGGAATTCTCTGCCCGTTGAAGTGGTGGAGGCTGCCTCGCTAAATATTTTTAAGAAACGGGTTGATGGGTTTTTGATAAGAGAAGGGATTAAGGGTTATGGGGAGAGGGCGGGAAGGTGGAGCTGAGCCACGACAGATCAGCCATGATCTTATTGAATGGCAGGGCAGGCTCGAAGGGCCAGATGGCCTACTCCTGCTCCTATTTCTTATGTTCTTATGTTCTTAAATAAACGATTAAAAACTGTTTTAGTTCTTTAGCTCCCCAGTGAACCAACAGGTCTGCTTGTGACCAGAGCTGAACTCTGGAATTTCAGCAAAGAATGGTGTGATTAGTGTAAATTCTGAGGATTTGATCTTACCAGCCGTTCATTCCACGTTCCCTCTACAGCGAAGTTGGAGAACCTGGCGCCCCGTTAAAACTCCGCTCACGGCAGCGGAATGGTGGTAACACTGTGGCCTGAGATTTGCCCAAGTGCGTTCCTCACAGCTGAGGAAGTTCACTTGATTGATTCCAGAGAGGAAGGATTTGTCACATGAAGAAAAATGGAACACTTTAGGCCGATACTCTCTGGGATTTAGAAGAATGAGGGGAGATCAAATTGAAGTTTACAAGATGATAAAAAGTCTGGATAAAGTAGGTCTGGATAAAGTAGGCGTAGAGCGGATGCTTTCTCTCGTGGTGCAGTCTAGATCGAGAGGCCACAGCCTTAGGATAAGGGGCAGCAAATTTAAAATAGAGTTGAGGAGAAACTGCTTCTCCCAAAGGGTTGTGAATCTCTGGAATTCACCAACCCAAAGTGCGGTGGATGCTGGGACAGAGTAAATTTAAGGAGGAGTTAGACAGATTTTTAATTGGGAATGTGGTTGAAGGGCTATGGGGAGAAGGCAGGAAAATGGGGATGAGGAGCCTGTCAGCCATGATCGAATGGTGGAGTGGACTCGATGGGCCGAATGGCTTAATTCTGCTCCTATATCTTATGAACTTATAAAATGACAACTTGGCCAATACTCTCAGGTCCACTGCAAGTTTCCTGGTGCTAATTTCTATCCTTACAGCTGCACGATTTGCAATGTCAAGAGATTAATATGCAGAAGTCACCCATGCACTTCTGAAATCTTTATTAGCTGCTCAGAAAAGCTTCATTTATAACAAATTAAATTTGAACTCCTTGGAACCCGAGCAAATGATGATCTTTGAAGATAGACTTAAAAAGGAAATAATTAATCAGTATATTTCCAGCCCTGTTGGTTCAGCAACAGCTGTTGATCCGAACATAAGGAGAAACTGTCATCTTTGTGGAGGCTTTGGAGAGGTGCAGATAATGTTTACCAGGATGCTGCCTAATCAGAGAGTGTGAGCTTTGAACAGAGGCTGGACAGACTAGGGTTGTTTTCTCTGGAGCAGCAGAGGCTGAGGGGAGACCTCATGGACGTCTATAAAATTAAGAGGTAGGGTTAACAGTCAGAATCTTTTACTCAGAGTTGAAATGTCCAATACTGGGGGGGGGGCATGCACTTAGGGTGAGAGGGAGAAAGTTCAAAGGAGATACAAAGAACAAACAACAAAGAACAACACAGCACGGGAAACAGGCCCTTCAGCCCAACGAGCCCGCGCCGCCGTCCCATGGTCAGTGACCTATTCATGATTTTAATCTATGCCTAATGTGTGAGGATCAGGGAGGTCCAATTTAGGGACAATTTGTTACCCAATCAATCAGCCTAAAAGCACATTTTTGGGATGTGGGAGGAAACCGGAGCACCCGGAGGAAACCCACGCAACCACGGGGAGAACGCGCAAACTCCCACGGACACAGGCCCAAATCCATGTGTCCGCACAGCAACTGAGATAGTCTCTGAGCTGTCATGATGCCCTCGAGATGGTCCAGTTTACGTACACCAACGACATGAAGCAGTAGGCAACTCCCGAAGCAACATCCAAGAACAGCCCACCACAACCTGCCGCCCGCATGCCCCTTGCTGGACTTGCTGGAGATGTGAGGGGCAAGTTTTTTTTTACACAGAGAGTGGTAGGTGGCTGAAATGCGCTGCCAGGGGTGGTGGGGGAGGCAGATACGACAGGCGTGTTTAAGGGACTTTCAGATAAGCACATGAATATACAAGGAATAGAGGGTTATGGAGTAAGGGCAGGCAGAAGGAATTAGATTCATTTAGCATCATGTTCAGCACAACATATCATGGGCTGAAGAGCCTGTTCCTGTGCTGTGCTGTTCCGTGTTCTATGGACCATGACTTATGACTTAATGAGTTGTGGGCAGCCCTGGCGTTTGTTGCAGATCTCTTGAGGAGCTGAGACAGCCTCTCACCCTCATTGCTGGAGTCTCAGCTTAGTTCAGGTCAACCTTCCTTCCCCAAGTGGGCGGCACGGTAGCACAGTGGGTTAGCACTGCTGCTTCACAGCTCCAGGGTCCTGGGTTCGATTCCCGGCTCGGGTCACTGCCTGTGTGGAGTTTGCACATTCTCCTCGTGTCTGCGTGGGTTTTCTCCGGGTGCTCCGGTTTCCTCCCACAGTCCAAAGATGTGCGGGTTAGGTTCATTGGCTATGCTAAAAATTGCCCCTTAGTGTCCTGGGATGTGTAGGTTAGAGGGATTAGCAGGTAAATGTGTAGGGATATGGGGATAGGGTCTGGGTGGGATTGTGTTCGGTGCAGACTTGATGGGCCGAAGGGCCTGTTTCTGCACTGTAGGGTTCTATGTATTTCTATGTAAGTTGCAGCCATTATTTAAATTGGACACACTCGCTTGGTCGGTTATGTACAAAGAACAAAGAAAATTACAGCACAGGAAAGGCCCTTCGGCCCCTCCAAGCCTGCACTGACCATGCTGCCCCGACTGAGCTAAAACCCCCTACCCTTCCAGGGATTATATTCCTCTATTCCCATCCTATTCATGTATTTGTCCAGATACCCCTTAAAAGTTATTATTGTATTTGCTTCCGTTACCTCCCCCAGCAGCGAGTTCCAGGCACCCACCATCCTCTGTGTAAAAGACTTACCTCGTACATCTCCTTTACACCTTGCCCCTCGCACCTTAAACCTGTGCTCCCTAGTAACTGAATTGGGGAAAAGTCATTCCGATGTCTGAGTTTGATTCAAGATGTCGGGAGATTCATACCGCGTTCTTCAATTTGAACTCTCCCCTGGCCTGACTGCAGCTTCAGACTTCACAAAAGGATTTTATATTTGGAATATTTCCCACTCTTAAGAGCTGTGAAATTGAACTCTTTTTTTCCCATAACTGTCATCCAGTATTTGTATCATTGTACGTCATTCCTGCAATGCTCCATAAGAACATAAGAAATAGGAGCAGGAGTAGGCCATCTGGCCCTTCGAGCCTGCCCCGCCATTCAATAAGATCATGGCTGATCTGTTGTGGCTCAGTTCCACCTTCCCGCCCTCTCCCCATAACCCTTAATCCCTTCTCTTATCAAAAACCCATCAACCCGCTTCTTAAAAATATTTAGCGAGGCAGCCTCCACCACTTCAACGGGCAGAGAATTCCAGAGATTCACCACCCTTTGAGTGAAGAAGTTCCTCCTCAACTCTGTTCTAAACCGCCTCCCCTTTATCTTGAGGCTGTGCCCCCTAGTCCTACTGTCTTTTTTGAGTGGGAAGAGTCTCTCCACCTCTATCCTATCCATCCCATTCATCATCTTATACGTCTCAATGAGATCTCCCCTCATTCTTCTAAACTCTAACGAGTACAAGCCTAGTTTTTTTTTTAAACTTTATTCCAATCCAATCAAGTCAAATTAAACCCAATTCATTGGGACATTCCCGATCCAAGCTGACAAGACAGGTCTCCTGTCTTGGGCTTGATCTACATGATCCAAGCTGACTGGAGTAGGTGTGGCTCCTCCTCCAGGGCTTGATCTCATTTGCATCTTAGCCAAAAGGCCGAGATGCCGCTTTAAAAAATTGCTTCAAATGAAGCTGAAATGTAACCTAATGACTTCAAGCAAGTGCAGCATGTCGATACTACACTTGATCTTAGCCTACTATCCTTTCTGAGCGGGAAGAGTCTCTCCACCTCTATCCTATCGATCCCATTCATCATCTTATACGTCTCAATGAGATCTCCCCTCATTCTTCTAAACTCTAACGAGTACAAGCCTAGTTTATTCAACCTCTCCTCATAGCTCATGTCCCTGTGACAACCCTCTCCCTAGTGTCACCACTGCGTACAAGTTAACAATATCATTGTCATGATGGTAATTAGTAAAATTCTATTCTAAGATAGTACATGATTGCTAACTTAGTAGCTAAACCTTAGTGGGACAGTTTCATAACTCCCCCCATGGACTAGTGAATAATCCAGCCATAACCATCGTGTGTGCATTAAGCAAAAGGTTGAGATGTTCCCTCAGCATGTGCAGGCTGCATTATGTTTGCTGCAATATCTTCAGGTTTTCCTACTGGGGAATCTGAGTTCCCAAGACTCAGATCAGTCTCTCTGGCAAATCCCATTCCCGAGAATTTCAGGACAGTCTATCCCACCCTCGTGATCTCAGTCCGGTAAGTTGCCAGAGCTAAGGCCTCGGCCATTCAGTAGGCAAATTCTTGAATTAAAATTTATCAGGATTAATCCAACTCTGTCAAATCTCGCTCCAGTCTTCAAAGGACACCGCAGCAGACTTTAGTTTAGGTTTAATATATTAAGTGAAATTATTAAACTACAAAGTGAATAATCTAATGCTTCCTGGGGATTGGTCAATGAGGAGAGACGGAGTAGATGACTGCCTGGAGTTTAGAAGAATGGGAGGGGGGTCTCATTAAAACATATAAAACTCTGAAAGAGCTCAATAGGTTAACTGCTGAGAAATCACTCCGCTAGCTGGGAAATATAGAACTAAGGGTCTTACGATAGGTCCAGCATGCTTGCCTTCATTGGCCGGGGCATTCAGTATTAAAATTGGCGGGTCATATAGTGTTCAATTCTGGTTGCCACACTACCAGAAGGACATGGAGGCTTTGAAGAGGGTATAGAAAAGATTTACCAGGATGTTGCCTGGTGTGGAGGGCATTAGCTATGAGGAGAGGTTGGAGAAACTCAGCTTGTTCTCACTGGAGTGACAGAGATTGAGGGGAGACCTGATAGAAGTCTACAAGATTATGAGAGGCACGGACAGAGTGGAGAGTCAGATGCTCTTTCCTAGGGTAAAAAAGTCAAGTGTTAGGGGACATAGGTTTAAGGTGCATGGGGAAAAGTTTAGAGGGGCTGTGCGAGGCAAGTTTTTTTACACAAAGGATGGTGAAGGTCTGAAATGTGCAGCCCCGCGAGGTGGGGGGAGCAGGTATGATAGCTGCGTTTAAGGGGCAACTAGACAAATACATGAATAGGATGGGAATGGAGGGATATGGACTCCGTAAGTGTACAAGGTTTTAACTTAGGCAGACATCATGATCGGAGCAGGCTTAGCAAGCTGAAAGGCTTGTTCCTGTACTATACTGTTCTTTGATAAGTTTTTTTTAAGTTTACATCAACACTGCAATAAAGTTACTGTGAAAATCCCCTAGTCTCCACACTCAGGCGCCTGTTTGGATTCACTGAGGGAGAATTTAGCATGGCCAATCCATCTAACTAGTACGTCTTTTGGACTGTGGGAGGAAATTGCACGGAGGGTGTGGAGAGTCTACAGAAGGATCTAGATAGGCTGGGTGAATGGGCCAGGAACTGGCAAATGGAATTTAATGTTGGCAAGTGTGAGGCAGTCCACTTTGGTAGGAGGAATGGTAGGAAGGATTATTACTTACGTGGAGAAAAACTGCAGCAGGCGACGGTGCAGAGGGACCTCGGGGTCCTTGTGCATGAGTCGCAAAAACCCAGCTTACAGGTGCAGCAGGTGGTCAGGAAGGCGAATGGTATGGATAGGATAGAGGTGGAGAGACTCTTCCCGCTCAGAAAGGACAGTAGGACTAGGGGGCACAGCCCCAAGATAAAGGGGAGGCGGTTTAGAATGGAGTTGAGGAGGAACTTCTTCACTCAAAGGGTGGTGAATCTCTGGAATTCTCTGCCCGTTGAAGTGGTGGAGGCTACCTCGCTAAATATTTTTAAGAAGCGGGTTGATGGGTTTTTGATAAGAGAAGGGATTAAGGGTTATGGGGAGAGGGCGGGAAAGTGGAACTGAGCCACTCCAGATCAGCCATGATCTTATTGAATGGCAGGGCAGGCTCGAAGGGCTAGATGGCCTACTCCTGCTCCTATTTCTTATGTTCTTATGAAACTGTAGCACCTGGAGGAAACCCATGCAGACACGGGGAGAACATGCAGACTCCGCACAGACAGTGACCCAAGCCGGGAATCGAACTCGGTCCCTGATGCTGTGAGGAAGCAGTGCTAACCACGGTATCACTGTGCCACCTTGACCACTTAGGACAGAGATGAGGAAGAACAAAGAACAAAGAAAATTACAGCACAGGAACAGGCCCTTCGGCCCCTCCAAGCCTGCACCGACCATGCTGCCCCCGACTGAACTAAAACCCCACAAAAGAACAGAGAAAAAGTGTCTTCATTCAAAGGGTTGCAATCTTTGGAGGGTAAAGGTCAATCGATTTAGGGTTTCAAGAGGAATTCCGGGATTGGGGAGAGTGCAGGAAGGTGGGGTTGAGTAGGAAGATGAGCTTATTTGGGATGGATTCTAGAGGCTGCATGGTCCACTCCAATCCTATTCCTTCGACTGTCCACTAGAATACAAGGATATAAGTATTCCAGTACGGTCTCAAGCAAACACAATCACACGTCCTGTAGACATCCAGATAGAGGAGGATACAAATAAAAATTATAGATATTATTTCACCTTTCATTAATACTTTTGTGTCTATGGGAGATATCAGTCAATGTTATCTCCTCCTATGACAATTCGAATCAGATTAACTGTCAGGGTCAGGTTAATGAACAGCTCCAGATCAAGTTGCTTTCTATATCCTTTCATCAGTTGCCCAGGTTTTCATTACAGATGGTCTGATTTAACAGTGAATTTTGCTGTGCATGGAGCTGAACATCACGTTCAGAAGGAACCTGACTCCCTCTGCTCTACAATTTAAGAACCAATTGGAACGGGATCTGGCAGAGTCCTCATCGATGGCAATGCAGGTCCTCATCAAAGTGGCAACCCAGGTGGAGAGGGTAGTCAAGAAGGCATACAGCATGCTTGCCTTCATCGACCAGGGCACTGAGTTTAATAAATGGCAAGTCATGTTGCAGTTTTATAGACCCTTAATTAGGCCACACTTGGAATATAGTGTTCAATTCTGCTCACCACACTACCGGAAGGACGTGGAGGTTTTGGAAAGGGTACAGAAAAGATTCACCAGGATGTTGCCTGGTATGGAGGGCATTAGCTATGAGGAGAGGTCGGAGAAACTTGGTTTGTTCTCGTTGGAACGACGGAGGGTTGAGGGGAGACCTGATAGATGTCGATAAGGTTATGAGGGGCATGGACAGAACGGATAGTCAGAAGCTTTTTCCTAGGGTGGAAGAGTCAATTACTAGGGGGCACAGGTTTAAGATGTGAGGGGCAAGGTTTAAAGAAGATGTAGGAGGCAAGCTTTATACACAGAGAGTGGTGGGTGCCTGGGACTCATTGCTGGGGGAGATAGTGGAAGCGAATATGATAGTGACATTTAAGGGACGTCCTGACAAATACATGAATAGGATGGGCTTAGAGGGATATGGTCTCCTGATGGGTAAGGGGTTTTAGTTCAGTCGGACAGTATGGTCGGTGCAGGCTTGGAGGGGCCGAAGGGCCTGTTCCTGTGCTGTAATTTTCTTTGTTCTTTGATCCCAGTGGAAAAGTGAGAGATCTACAGAGTCTAGGGATACGTGTTCATAGCTCCTTGAAACTGGAGTCACAGGTGGACAGGGTGGTGAAGAAGGCATTCGGCATGCTTGGTTTCATCGGTCAGAACGTTGAATACAGGATTGGAACGTCTTGTTGAAGTTGTACAAGACATTGGTAAGGCCACACTTGGAATACTGTGTACAGTTCTGGTCACCTTATTATAGAAAGGATATTATTAAACTAGAAAGAGCGCAGAAAAGATTTACTAGGATGCTACTGGGACTTGATGGATTGAGTTATAAGGAGAGGCTGGATAGACTGGGACTTCTTTCTCTGGAGTGTAGGAGACTGAGGGGTGATCTTATAGAGGTCTGTAAAATAATGAGGGGCATAGACAAGGTAGATAGTCAATACCTTTTCCCAAAGGTAGGGGAGTCTAAAACTAGAGGGCACAGGTTTAAAGTGAGAGGGGAGAGAAACAAAAATGTCCAGAGGGGCAATTTTTTCACACAGAGGTTGGTGAGTGTCTGGGACAAATTGCCCGAGGTAGTAGTTGAGGCAGGTACAATTTTGCCTTTTACAAAGTTTAGATAGTTACATGGGTACGATGGGTATAGAGGGATATGGGCCAAACATGGACAATTGGGATGAGTTTAGGGGTTTAAAAAAGGCAGCAAGTTGGGCTGAAGGGCCTGTTTCCTTGCTGTAAACCTCTGTGACTCTATGGTCTGCTCACTGGCAAAACCAAAACCAGGGAAGAAACAGGTTGCTCAAGAGGGAGATGTTGAGGAAGATCAGGCAATGTTCACACTGGGCACCAAACAGAAATATTCAGAATGAAGGAAGATTAATAGCCAGTAATTTCCAATAAGGTGTTTCTGCTTAGGGGAGACAAACTTGGTACTGTCTAAAGAGACTATTTTGACTCAGACCAATGATCTCACTCATTGACTAAAGAGGGTTAATATTTCGTGAAGATATTCACCATATTCTGGAGCTAAATGTCACGGGTGGTGGTGGGGGGGAGGGGCTAGGAATGTGGGGGGGGAGGAGGGGGCAGGGTGGTAGCCCCTCCAGGAGAGTTAAATAATAAATATCGTCATTGGCATGTTCCAGCAAAGGGGCAAGGAGACGGATGTCATTGAACAGATACTAAACGAATTCAACAGACATTGAAACCAACCACACCCAGGAAAAGGTGGAGACATTGAGGAGTGAGTTGGAAATGGGAGGAGGAGGTTTCAGAAGGCAGAGCATTAGACCAACAGACCATAAGACATAGAAGCAGAATTAGGCCACTCGGCCCATCGAGTCTGCTCCGCCATTCAATCATGGCCGATACTTTTCTCATCCCCATTCTCCTGCCTTTTCCCATAACCCCTGATCCCCTTATTGATCAAGAACCTATCTATCTCTGTCTTAAAGACACTCAATCACTTTTGCATATGTGATATTACTTTTGCTCAGCTTGATTTAACATAGAAACATAGAAGATAGGAGCAGGAGGAGGCCATTCAGCCCTTCGAGCCTGCTCCACCATTCATCACGATCATGGCTGATCATCCAATTCAGTAGCCTAATTCTGCTTTCTCCCCATAACCTTTGATCCCATTCTCCCCAAGTGTGATATCCAGCCACCTCTTGAATACATTCAATGCTTTGGCGTCAACTAAAAGATACAAAAATCTGAGGTCACGTACCAACCGATTCAAGAACAGCTTCTTCCTTGCTGCTGTCAGACTTTGGAATGGACCTACCTTACCTGAGTCTTACTTCTGTGGTGGGTAAGGTTTTGGGTGAGTCTTACTTCTGTGGTGGGTAAGGTTTTGGGTGAGTCTTACTTCTGTGGTGGGTAAGGTTTTGGGTGAGTCTTACTTCTGTGGTGGGTAAGGTTTTGGAAAGGATTATTAGAGACAGGATTTATAGTTATTTGGAAAGTAGTGAGTTGATTAGAGATAGTCAGCATGGTTTTGTAGCGGGTAGGTCATGCCTTACTAACCTTATCGAGTTCTTTGAGAAAGTGACCAAAGAGGTGGATAGGGGTAAGGCAGTTGATGTGGTGTATATGGATTTTAGCAAGGCGTTTGATAAGGTTCACCATGGTAGGCTTCTGCAGAAAATGCAGATGTATGGGATTGGGGGTGATCTAGGTAATTGGATCAGGAATTGGCTAGCAGATAGGAGACAGAGAGTGGTGGTTGATGGGAAATATTCGTCATGGAGTTCGGTTACAAGTGGTGTGCCTCAGGGATCTGTTTTGGGGCCACTGCTGTTTGTAATTTTTATTAATGATCTGGATGAGGGTATAGTTGGGTGGATTAGTAAGTTTGCTGATGACACCAAAGTCGGAGGTGTGGTAGATTGTGAGGAAGGGTGTCATAGTTTGCAGGATGACTTAGAAAGGTTGCAGAGCTGGGCTGAGAGGTGGCGAATGGAGTTTAATGTGGAGAAGTGTGAGGTAATTCATTTCGGTAGGAATAACAGATGTGTTGAGTATAGGGCTAACGGGAGGACTTTGAATAGTGTGGAGGAGCAGAGGGATCTAGGTGTATGTGTACATAGATCCCTGAAAGTTGGGAATCAAGTAGATAAAGTTGTTAAGAAGGCATACGGAGTTTTGGCGTTTATTGGTAGGGGGATTGAATTTAGGAGTCGTAGCGTCATGATGCAACTGTACACATCTCTGGTGCGGCCGCACTTGGAGTTTTGTGTGCAGTTCTGGTCCCCACATTACAAGAAGGATGTAGAGGCTTTGGAGAGGGTGCAGAGGAGGTTTACCAGGATGTTGCCTGGTATGGAGGGGAGATCCTATGAGGAGAGATTGAGTGATTTGGGGTTGTTTTCGCTGGAAAGAAGGCGGCTAAGAGGGGATCTCATTGAAACATATAAGATGATTAGAGGTTTAGACAGGGTAGATAGTGATAGCCTTTTTCCTAGGATGGAGAAAGCTAACACGAGGGGGCACGATTTTAAATAAGGGGGGGTAGTTATAGGACAGATGTCAGGGGTAGGTTCTTTACCCAGAGGGTGGTGAGGGACTGGAATGCCCTGCCAGCTGCAGTTGTAAATGCACCTAGTTTGGGGGCGTTTAAAAGATCTGTGGATAGGTTTATGGATGAAAAGGGATTGGTTTAGGCTAGTGGGTCATTGTTTTGTAACTGGTCGGCGCAACATCGTGGGCCGAAGGGCCTGTTCTGCGCTGTAATGTTCTATGTTCTATGTTACCTCGCATTAAGTTGATCTTTCTCTACACCCTCGCTATGACTGCAACACTACATTCTGCACTCTCTCCTTTCCTTCTCTATGAACGGTATGCTTTGTATAGCACACAATATTCTTCACTGTATGTTAATACATGTGGCAATAATAAATCAATATCAAATTTTTAGAACATAGAACATTACAGCGCTCCCTCAGCACTGACCCTCTGACAATAGCCTCTTCTGGATGAAGAAATGTCTCCTCATCTCTGTCCTAAATGGTTTACCCCTGAATCTTCAGACTGTGAGCCCTGGTTCTGGATTCCTCCTTCTCCTCCTCTTCCTCTCCCCCCTCCCCACCGCCCCCCCCCCCCCCCCCCCACATCGGAACATCCTCCCTGCATCGACCCCTGCTGAATCCTGTTAGAATTTCATAAATCTCTATGAGATCCTCCCTCATTCACCTGAACTCCAGTGAAATCAACCTTAACCTAGTCAATCTCTCATACATCAGTCCAGGGATTCCATCCCCTGGAATCAGCCTGGTAAACCTTCACTGCACTCCCTCGGGAACAAGGACATCCTTCCTTGGAAAAGGAGGCCAAAATTGCCCACAATACTCTAGGTGTGACCTCACCAAGGCCCCTGTACAACTGCAACAACACATCCCTGCTCCTGTACTCCAAACCTCTCACAATGAGGCCAACATACCATTTGCCTTCTTTATCGCCTGCTGCACCTGCATGTTTGTTGGAATTATTTTAATTAATCATTGCTGGTCTTCCACTTATTCCATTCCAAATCTGAGTTTCAAACATAATGGCGGGAGATTTAGGGTTGGTCACACTGGGGGGGGACCTCCCGTTCCCACCAATGGTGACCCCCCCTCACCACCCCCCAACCCCATGGCAGAGGGAGTGGAAAATCCTGTCAGAGGGTCAGTGCTGAGGGAGCGCCGCACTGTCAGAGGGTCAGTGCTGAGGGAGCGCCGCACTGTCAGAGGGTCAGTGCTGAGGGAGTGCCGCACTGTCAGAGGGTCAGTGCTGAGGGAGCGCCGCACTATCAGAGGGTCAGTGCTGAGGGAGTGCTGCACTGTCAGAGGGTCAGCGCTGAGGGAGTGCCGCACTGTCAGAGGGTCAGTGCTGAGGGAGCGCCGCACTGTCAGAGGGTCATTGCTGAGGGAGTGCCGCACTGTCAGAGGGTCAGTCCTGAGGGAGTGCCGCACTGTCAGAGGGTCAGTGCTGAGGGAGTGCCGCACTGTCAGAGGGTCATTGCTGAGGGAGTGCCACACTGTCAGAGGGTCAGTGCTGAGGGAGTGCCGCACTGTCAGAGGGTCAGTGCTGAGGGAGCGCCGCACTGTCAGAGGGTCAGTGCTGAGGGAGTGCCGCACTGTCAGAGGGTCAGTGCTGAGGGAGTGCCGCACTGTCAGAGGGTCAGTGCCGAGGGAGCGCCGCACTGTCAGAGGGTCAGTGCTGAGGGAGTGTCGCACTGTCAGAGGGTCAGTGCTGAGGGAGTGCCGCACTGTCAGAGGGTCAGTGCTGAGGGAGTGCCGCACTGTCAGAGGGTCAGTGCTGAGGGAGTGCCGCACTGTCAGAGGGTCAGTGCTGAGGGAGCGCCGCACTGTCAGAGGGTCATTGCTGAGGGAGCGCCGCACTATCAGAGGGTCATTGCTGAGGGAGTGCCGCACTGTCAGAGGGTCAGTGCTGAGGGAGCGCCGCACTATCAGAGGGTCAGTGCTGAGGGAGTGCTGCACTGTCAGAGGGTCAGTGCTGAGGGAGTGCCGCACTGTCAGAGGGTCAGTGCTGAGGGAGCGCCGCACTGTCAGAGGGTCATTGCTGAGGGAGTGCCGCACTGTCAGAGGGTCAGTCCTGAGGGAGTGCCGCACTGTCAGAGGGTCAGTGCTGAGGGAGCGCCGCATTGTCAGAGGGTCATTGCTGAGGGAGTGCCACACTGTCAGAGGGTCAGTGCTGAGGGAGTGCAGCACTGTCAGAGGGTCGGTGCTGAGGGAGTGCCGCACTGTCAGAGGGTCAGCGCTGAGGGAGCGCCGCACTGTCAGAGGGTCATTGCTGAGGGAGTGCCGCACTGTCAGAGGGTCAGTGCCGAGGGAGCGCCGCACTGTCAGAGGGTCAGTGCTGAGGGAGCGCCGCACTGTCAGAGGGTCAGTACTGAGGGAGTGCCGCACTGTCAGAGGGTCAGTGCTGAGGGAGTGCCGCACTGTCAGAGGGTCAGTGCTGAGGGAGTGCCGCACTGTCAGAGGGTCAGTGCCAAGGGAGCGCCGCACTGTCAGAGGGTCAGTGCTGAGGGAGTGCCGCACTGTCAGAGGGTCAGTGCTGAGGGACTGCTGCACTGTCAGAGGGTCGTGCTGAGGGAGTGCCGCACTGTCAGAGGGTCAGTGCTGAGGGAGTGCCGCACTGTCAGAGGGTCAGTGCTGAGGGAGCGCCGCACTGTCAGAGGGTCAGTGCTGAGGGAGTGCCGCACTGTCAGAGGGTCAGTGCTGAGGGAGCGCCACACTGTCAGAGGGTCAGTGCTGAGGGAGTGCCGCACTGTCAGAGGGTCAGTGCTGAGGGAGTGCCGCACTGTCAGAGGGTCAGTGCTGAGGGAGTGCCGCACTGTCAGAGGGTCAGTGCTGAGGGAGTGCCGCACTGTCAGAGGGTCAGTGCTGAGGGAGTGCCGCACTGTCAGAGGGTCAGTGCTGAGGGAGTGCCGCACTGTCAGAGGGTCAGTGCTGAGGGAGTGCCGCACTGTCAGAGGGTCAGTGCTGAGGGAGTGCCACACTGTCAGAGGGTCAGTGCTGAGGGAGCGCCGCACTGTCAGAGGGTCAGTGCTGAGGGAGTGCCGCACTGTCAGAGGGTCAGTGCTGAGGGAGTGCCGCACTGTCAGAGGGTCAGTGCTGAGGGAGCGCCGCACTGTCAGAGCTGAAGCTGGAATTCTCTCACTGGTCCCAGGATGATGTAGATTGAAGAGGGAAGTTGTACTCACAGCTCAGCGAGTAAGAGAGCTCTTTGCTGAGATAACATTTGGAACAATATTTGTATTTGACTTACGGATGGAAAGCAGTGTTCTTTCACAGTGCTGTCTTGGTGTGATGGTAGTGGTTTGATGTTGTGCATCTTTGATAGTGAGAAGGTCTCTTGTGTTTCGTTGCCAGTGCTTGCCCTCAGTTTGAGTGATCCCACTTAATAAACAACTGCAGAAACTGTTCCATTATCCCAAAATGAAATATTCCGATTGTAACTGGTGGTTACGGTGGCGGGGTGTTGGGGGGGTGTTGGGGGGGTGTTGGGGGGGTGTTGGGGGGTGTTGGGGGGGTGTTGGGGGGGTGTTGGCGGGGTGTTGGGGGGGTGTTGGGGGGTGTTGGGGGGGTGTTGGGGGGGTGTTGGCGGGGTGTTGGGGGGGTGTTGGGGGGGTGTTGGGGGGGTGTTGGGGGGGTGTTGGGGGGGTGTTGGGGGGGGTGTTGGGGGGGTTTTGGGGGGGTGTTGGGGGGGTGTTGGGGGGGTGTTGGGGGGGTGTTGGGGGGGTGTTGGGGGGGTGTTGGGGGGGTGTTGGGGGGGTGTTGGGGGGGCTTTGGGGTGATGCGGTGGAGTTTTGATTGAATTAATTTATTATTGTCACATGTATTAACATAGTGAAAAGTATTGTTTCTTGCGTGCTATACAGTCACAGCATACAGTTCATAGAGAAGGAAAGGAGACGGTGCAGAATGTAGTGTTACAGTCACAGCGAGGGTGTGGAGAAAGATCAGCTTAGTGCGAGGTGGGTCCATTCAAAAGCCTGATGGCAGCAGGGAAGGAGCTGTTCTCGAGTCGGTTGGTACGTGACCTCAGACTTTTGTATCCTTTTCTTGAAGGAAGAAGGTGGAAGAGAGAATGTCCGGGTGTGTGGGGTCTTTGATTATTCTGGCTGCTTTGCCGAGGCAGCGGGAAGTGTAGACAGAGTCAATGGATGGGAGGCTGGTTTGCGAGATGGATTGGGCTACAGTCACAACCATTCACGACACAGTGAGCACGTGA